>VZSF01003226.1:0-230594 GCA_013398295.1 Chionis minor | reverse complement strand
CGGGCAGGGAGCGGGGCGGGGGGATGCGGAGGGGGAGGGCTGGGCGCCGCTGAGCGCTGCTCCTGCGAGATGCTGCACGCCCAGCTCCCTGCCGGAGGGGGGTAGCAGCCTCTGCCTCCGCCGGCTCCTGCCTTTCCAAGGGCTGTTGCTGCCGCTGGACGCAACCTTCTCTCCCGACATGGAGCTGCTGCTGCTGCCGCCGCTGGAGTGAGTCAGTGTGACGGGCAGAGCTAGCCGGCTGCATGGATGGATGTGTTTAGCTTTGTGAAGATTGGGAAGCTCTCCGGGTAGGTGTTCGCTGCCGCTGCTCCGCCACCCGCGGGCGTCCCGCGGTTGCGGGTGCCCGGCGGGGGCCGGGAGGGGTGACGGTGGTGGGGGGCTGGCCGGCGTGGGGGGGCTTCGCCGCCGCCCGCTACCGCGCTCAACTTGCCTCGCAGCCGGGCGAAGGTGCGGGGGTCGGGGTAGGGCGCTGGGGCTCGCCGCCCACGGGCACCTGCCGGCGCGGCGCCGGTGTCTCTGCGCGGGGTGGCTCGTCGCCCCCTCTCCTTCTCCATCCCTTCCCCCGGGGACAAGGAAAGGCGTCCCGCGGCGGGCGCTCCTCGCCGCGCCACGGCGGCGGTTGGGCGAGAGCGGTGCCCGCCTGGAAAAGCTGGCGCGGGCGGGCGGCCAGAAGTGTCCTGAAAATCCAAAAGCGGCGACGGGAGCCGGCAGCGGGACCCGGGGGTGGGGTGGGGGGTGTGTAGGGGGGTGAGGGGTTGGTCGCGCCGCCTCCGCGGGCGCGGGGCGGTTGGGCGGGTAACGGTCACCTGCCGGGGGAGGGGGGCGAACTTGTGAGGCAGCGGAGCGGGGCAGCGCCCGGCCCGGCCCGACCGCGGCGGCCCGGGGGAGGAAGGGGCTCGCCCTGCCCCTCCGCTCCGCGCCGCGCCGGCTCCGCCGGGAGCGGTATTTTTAGAGAAGCGGTGAAATCATCGGCGGATTTGCGAGCGCTGCCCCTCGGCCGCCGCACGCCGCCACGGGTGCCGGGGCGCCGGTGGGTTTGGCGTCTCTCATCCCCCGCTCGGAGGGCACGTACTTCTCGTCGTTTTAAGTGGGTGCCTGGTCAGGGCTATTTTTCTTTAGTCGTCGCTTTCCCAATAAATCTTCCTTTTTCCCGGCCTCGGAGTTGCGGTCCCTACCCCGTAGACTGTTGCGTTCGCAGCCCGTTGCCAGGCCCGAAGCTGCAGGGATGGATGAAGAAGCGCCACAGCCCCTCTTGAAATGTTGTGTCCGTAGCTGAATGCACCTGCAGGCAGGAGCCCTGCTCGGCGAGGGGGCACATCCTGCTTTATCTCCAAGGTGCGGTATAAAAGTACTCAAGTGGCAGGATTTATTTTATTTTATTTTCTTCAAGGTTCTGGGGCTGATAATCTTCCTAAAGGCTTTAGCTTTGATCACAGTAACTAGGAGTGTTTCGAATTCTTACCATTCAGTGGTTCCTACACCATAGTTACTGTATCCTTCCCTGTTTACGGAGCGCAGAGGAGGCTGAAAGTGGATGTTGTACAATAGGGAGAAAGGCCTTGTTAAGGAAATACAAAAGGTAGCTTGCTCCAGTGACTCTCAGGTAGGGAGCTTGTCAAAATGATAGATGGCCTTTAAAAAGCAAATACTGCGTGGCTGGAAGTTAGAGAGTGCCACAGGTGCAGGCGTAACCTTTATCCCCCAAAATTCCCACCGTTGCACCTGGCTGTGATTACAGCTCTGCTTGTGGCGATGCCAGTGCAGAACAGCTGCTATCATTCAAGCACATCGTTGTCTCATCCTGCTCACAGCAATTTTACGTGATATGACGGCTACAATGCTCGGGGCCCGCTCGGCTTTCCTCGGGTCGTGTTCCCGGCTGATGCCGCTAGAGCTGCAGCAGTAGTAGCTACAGTGGAAACTTTGAGGAGAGGGAAAATATGCTCGCATAGATAAGGAGCAGGCCACGTAGTATGATATTTCTTTCCAGGTAACTGAATTGCTTGACCTCTTCTGTTTGTTTGGAAACAGTGTTTTAGAAAAGCTCCTAAGATCTTCCTGCCACACTCGAGTTAGAATCCAAGGGAGAGAGAGGGGATAAGCTGGTTGGAAATGTTATTAAGTCAGGTACGTGGCAGTTTTTATATCTGTGTTGTAAGCTTTGGTCTTTGTTGGTGTGTACAAAATCTGTAGCTTTCTGCATAGTTGAAGACGCAGCTGTTGCCAATGCTGAGATTTGTATTTGAGTAAAGGCAGATTATAGCATTTCTCCAGAAGAACCTAAAAGTTCTTTCTGAAATGAAATTCCAAATTTCAAAGCTTGTATCCGGCTTCACTTGATTCAAAGATACGAAGTACTTAGGGACTGAATTTGTCTTGCATATTGCAGTAAATCATCTCTGTACTGAGCTACTCTTTTCGTTTCTAATTTTCTGGTTGTTAAACGACCTAATAGTTTACACAGGACTTTACTTGTTGTTTCCTAGGTAACAACTAGGTATCTGTTCCAATTTTAGGAGAGCTTCGTGGAGCAGACAGGTTCCAGTGTAAGCCCCATTTTTAATCCCTCTGTGCATTTGAGTTGAAAGACTAGTTTGCCTGAAAATGCTGGTTCTTTCTTTGCTGTTAGAGGGAAGGCCTTTGTGAAAGAAAGGAGTGAGATGGAAAACAGTATTTAACTGAGAGTGTGATCTTGCAGGCAGATTACCTACAGAAAGTTGTGTTGAACTTGCCCGGTACTGAACTTTTTCATGACTTTCAGTCTATTTTAATTTTATTTTGCTGTACGTTCAGATCTCATTTTAGGTTGCAAGGCAGCTATTACAGTTGTAGTTTGCAGCCTTGAGGGTGCAGCCAGTGGCACGGATAAGCTCCCTTATGCATGGCTACTGGGAGAGATACTTCTTAAAGTAATGATATCATTTTAATAGACCTAGTGAGAATTTAAATTTTGCCTTGATTGATTAACGTATAAGACTTTTTATCTAGAATGAGCTTAAGGTGGGGTATAAACTCTTAGAAAGGTGGCTACTGGATATAAAATTTCACATAGCATACATAAAACATTATTATGTTTTAATTATGTGTGCAGGTTTTTTATGTGGTACCTGTGTGTAGGGTCTTTTAGAGACTCTGGCTTCTGCAACTGCTTCAGCAGTCATCCACAGTTGTTGGGCGAGTGGGGGATATGGGTGTAATCTGGAAAAGGGATGTATGCAGAAATGGAAAAGAACTCCAAACTGGTCTTACGACAGATGTGATCTTTGATAATCTTTTTCTTTCACTGCCTTTGCAGGTCTGTCATGTTGTGTACTATGCATTAAATATAGATTCCTTCAGTTCCTGTTGATTTCTAAAGATTGGAGATAACCATCTGACATTGAAAACAGAAATACCATGTAGAAATATTGATCACTTTCACTGACATAGCCTCTTTTCCACCCCCATTTTGGAAATTCACCAGTCTAGTAATGGTCTAGAATAATTGTTTTGATATAAATCTTGTGGTGTCATTCTCTGGAGAAAAAAACTAAACAAACCCCTTTTCTTATAATAAATTTCCAAGTGTAGAGAATGATTGACAAGCCTTGTTTAACGGATCAGTACCCTGATGTGGAGCTGTACAAGGCAGCTAGGTGAATACTTCTGTAGTGTGGGCTACATAAGCATGTATGGTGTGGATACGTCTGTAATTTGGAAGGGAGGATTAGTAGGATAGATAAGGTGCACGTAAAAATTGCCAGATTAGGTTGGATCAGAAGTTTGTCTTGCCTGGTACTCTCTTTTAATTGCTTTTAGCTGCTGCTTGGGGAAGGAGTAGAATGAGTGCAAGTATGGAGCATTAATTCTTGAGCATAGTATTGGGAGTGGAGGAATGATGGTACTGCTGCGTCGAATATGAAATGGAGCATTTTCAGATCTAGGTAAATCTGAGTTAATGGGCACAGTGTCAAGTTTCTAGTCAGTACTGGACTGGTGAACTATGAAACTATAGGTCAGAATAGTGAATGCAGGTTAGGAAGAGTTTAAGTCTGTATTCACAGAATATATTTTTAGTTAGAAAACCTGTTTATTTGGAATGACTATTTTCATGATGTCTGCAGAGGTCAGTTCTGTTTCAGAGCTTTCATAGCAGGGTATAAAACTTCCATATGGACAGGCGGCTGTCTGGCTACCACCTGAATGTGACTGAGTGGGGTAGTGACCCTCCAGAGTTGGGATGCATAGCTCCTGTGCCCCTGTTACTGTTTGTAGCTCTGCCAAATAACACTAGATAGAAAATAACATGATTGTCATCATGAGTGGCCTGGTCAGGCTGTAAGCTGTCGCAATACTGGTAAGGATGGGTTGGACGTCTCTGTCACACCGTTACCTTTGTGGGAGAAGTTCTGAGCTCATGCAAGCCATTTCTCACCAGAGAGGAAGCCTCCCAAAAATAGGGCTGCAGTATGGGGTGAGAAAGTAGACATCTGCACTGCCTCATTGTGGCTGTTAAAAGTACAATTAATGGAGAGTTAACCCTGTGTAACGGACAGCAAGACTTGGACCTGTCCTTAACAGCAATGCTAATTTGTAATATGTGGTAAGTAAATCGGTAATACCTGGATCTTTACTTTTCTGCTCAAGTTTTGCAGTGCCGTCCATTATTGTAGAGTTTAATTTTATTCTGTTAAAAACTGGATGTGAATAGCCATATCCCTGCTGTACCCTCTGGAATCAGCTTTCAAACAACAAAACAATCCAGTAACCCTGCAAGCTCTTCTTTTCAGAGAGCACTCAAATATGCTTTTTTTTCCCCCTGTGATTTTGCTAAACCTGAGGCTGGGTATCTCACTGAGGAGGATCCTCTTACAAAGTCCTTTTTTACTGGGGTGGGTGGATAAATCTCTCATGCTCATCTTTTCTGCTTATCTTTCCAAAGGTGGACATCTCTAGTCAGGCAGATCAACTTGGTACATGCACTAACATTTGGGCTTTTGGGTTCTTACCGCACATAACAGCGAAGCAAGTCTAAACAGCCTCCAAATCTCAGTCTTACATTGGTGTCTCATTTTTCAGCCTTTGTAGCCCTGTGCTTGGTCCTGTTCTCTCCAGATACTGTCTTCAGATGTCCTGCCAAACTGATGTGAAAGGTCCTCTCCTAGAGCTGTCTTAAAATCTAACAAACCGGAAGCTGTGTTTGTCCATTCTGAATGCTAGGCTCTGGTTTTTACAGGGAACAAGGTTGCTTGGCTCATGGTTTAGTTAGTTTTATGTGTCCAAGCAGACGTATGTTTTCCAGATCTAAGGTTCTGAAATTAGTTGCTCTGTTGTTTGTTTGATTGATTGATTGATTTATTAAGAAATTTGGGAAGATTTTGGGATTTTTATCTATCTTTTCTTTAGTTTATCAGAATAGAGTCTTTCATTACCTGTGATTTTCCTCATCATGTTTTGTATTTTGCTGTGATGTAAAAAGCAATCTTAATGGAGAGACAATTAAAAGTGTACTTAAGTTACTGATGCTGTTTTACGTACAATTTTTGGAACACTCTTTATGAACACTCTTTGAAATGACAACATCATAGCTTGTAAGTTATTTTCAGTATTTACAAAAGACTGTCAGTAAGAAAGCCTATGATTATCCTTTTTATACTCAGAGGAGGTAATTTAATTCTAAATAGGATTTTATTATACTGGATGATAATTCAAATAACCATGAATTTATTTCACCTTTTTTTCTTGAGAGGACTGCATTACATTCAGTGAAATATTTGTCTATTCACATTAATATACTAGCTTTACCTTATTTTTTATTATTTGTCTGTTTTGGTTAGCTGACACGCGTAATAAAGACATGTGCTTTGATGTCTGTGATGTTAGTAATGTTGTATGTCATAATGGCTTCAGGAGTTTAGAGATTTATTAAAGCCACTCCTTACATTATAAACACTGTAAACTTGTCAAGTGGCCAGTGAATGATGGTGCAACTCTGCTAAATATGTATGATTTCTAAATACTGTTTGCCTAGTGATACAGCGCTTAAAAGATGTAACCAGAAGTAACCTTGTCTCTGGAAATTTTTGAGAAGCAAAAAAAAAAAAAAAGGAAAACAAACTCCAGAAGTAATGTTATTACTGTAATAACAGAAAACTCCAGAAGTAATGTTGTTCCCCCTCCCCCTCTTCTACTAATTAGTAAAGAAGATGGAATAGAACTTTCAGAATGGATGCTCTGATTTAAGAACACTCAAAGCATGTGCAGGCTCAGTATAGTATTTTCATTTCTAGGGATATCGCTCTTCCATTTGCTCTTGTAGTTTTTGTAGAACTTCAGTCTGTGATGTCAAATCCTTAGTGATGTAGCTGAATCAAGAATCTTGGGATAGTTTCTTTTATAATTGCAACTTGCACCAATGTTCTTGTGTGTGCATGTTTAAGTCAATCTGTTAACTGTCTTGTTTAGTTTGAGAAGATAAATAGAAAAGGTTGGGTTTTTTCTTTCCTCTGTATTTACTGGTGCCAGGAAGAGCCTGAGGTGTTTTATAGTTTCTTGTTTAGTTTTGGGGTTTTGTTTTGTTTGTTTGTGAATTTTTTTTTGTTTGGTTGGTTGGTTTTATTGAGAAGCCTGCTTATTTCTTGAGTCTGATATATTCATGCGGGAAATTTCAGTTACATTGAAAAAATTCTGTAACCATATCAGTAATATAACGCGAGGGAATGTTTCCATATTTTACAATGTTCTAGGTTATTATGGAAGTGCACAAAGCTGTTTGTAGAAAATACAAACCGTGACCTGAAGTAACGAATAGATAATACATGCTCTCTCCTCTGCTGGTAACGTGGCAGAGAACGGGTATTTTACTGCTCTTGACAGCATTTTCAAGTAGTTATGTCAGTGTATCACAACTTAGTATCTGACTGATGTGATGAGGAATTGAGTAAAGTCATATAGGAGCTACTATCTCCTCTAAAATGAACCATCATCTGGGAAGGATCTGTAACTGTTGAAGACATGTAATGCAAAAAATCAACTGTGAAGAAGGGAAAAGTAACTTTGGTTTCCAGTGCTACATACTGTGTCATGCACACATAAGTAGGTCTGTTAAGTGAGGCAAGACCATCTGAGTACACGAATTACTTGTTCTCATGACTGTTTACACATAACCTATTTGCATCTGCCACAGGATGGAGACTTTTGGTGCTGATAAGTTACCAGTGTCTACATCTTGTAGAGACATGCCTTGAACGGGAAGGGACTTCCAATTATACCAAATTGCTGCTTTTTATAATCATGAGTAATTGTGATTAAAGTTTTCTGAAGTACCTTGGAGAAAATTGTGAACTGAAAAGGTTGTACATTTACTGAAGGTATGTTTGAAGACTTAAAAGAATCTGTGAGGCTCTGTTTCTGATAATTATTACATTGACTGGAAAGGAAGCAAATAACAGTGCCAATAGTAGAAATGTCAGCAATTAATTGCATGTTCAAAGCCTAGTGAAATCAACACTGCTTAAAATCTAAACGTGTCAAAGTATATTGAAGCTAGAAATGTGAAGTACTCAGCGACTCAAGAGTCTCTCTGACCTAAATCAGAACCTGGTGTTGTACAAGTCTCTACCAGTATTCTTCAGTGTGTAGTCTATAGAAACTTCCTTTAATAGGTTGATTATTGTCTATAAAACCAGAAATTTATTTTCGTTAGTTTTAATAACCAACAACGAAGAATTTCAGGGGAAAAAGAAGTTTTGAATGAGTAACAACACTCTGAAGGAGCAGAATGAGTGTAGCGGAGGGTAATGCAAAGCCGCATCCTATTAAGTATTTTTCACTGGTGACTTAAAATAGGAAGGAGAGGCGATAAAAAAACTGATTAGTAACTTTTAAGAAAAGTCCTTTGTGAGATTTATTGCTTGGACAAAAATAACTTTCTTTGATGGTAAGGAAAATGATTGCTGATTGACTTGGGTATTTTCACAACTGTTTTAAGTTAATAGCTTTAAATGAAACACTCGCTGTTCTGTTCTATTATTATAAAAGCATTGTTAGTGGGTATTGAATGCATGCTTTTTCATTTTAATTATTATAAAGTTAGTGAGGGGAATTGCCGGGGATTGGTTTTAGCTATGGGAGCTTGGAGAGAGAAAGTTCTGGAGAATAGGTGGATATCTTGCAAGGTTTTGAGAACCACTGGTAAAGGAGATTTATACAGAGAGTTAAAAGAAGGTGGTGAAGACAAAGAAGGAATATTTGTACACTGAAGTCAAATGTTGAGAATGAATCCTTTTACGATCGTTTGATTCTTGATAGAGTTTATTTTTGGGTTCTGCTTGAAAATTTTGAAACTTTAAGGGAAAAAGATGTGAGATATTGGAACGTATTATGACTTTTTTTTAAAGATATTAACAGATACAAAAAGTATGTATGTGTGGATTGATGAAAACTACTTAATGATTTACATTAACAATCAAAAAGGCCAGGAAAGCGTCCCTTCTGTTCTTCACAATTAACTTCTATGTATGTACTTTTTTCCTTTATTTTTAAGGGGGTATGGGGGAGAAGACATAATTGTTGAAAATAACCTCATTTAGGAAGAAAATGTAAAATCAGTATTTGTAAAATTTTGTAGTATTGATCGTACCCTGTTGTCCCGGTTCCGGCAGGGACGGGGTTAATACCTGGCCCAGCACCGGTATCCCGCACCACGTGACCCATGCCCAGTATTTAGGGGGAGCCGGGCGGGGAGGGCAGTTCCCTGTTTGGGAGCCGGCGGGGGCGGTGCGGCGCGGTCCGGTGGGAGCGCGGCGGTTCGGTTCGGTACGGTACGGTACCCCTATGTGTACGTTCCTCTGCCAGTGCTATTGGTGTTGTTTCCCGGTTTTTCTTTGTTGTTCTGTTAAATTGCCTTTATCTCAACCCACAAGTTTTTGCCTTTTTATCCCGATTTTCCCTCGCCGCTGCGAGGGTTGGGTGTGCGGCCGCGTGGTTCTTCGTGCCGCCTGAGGCCAAACCACGACACCTGTTTAGGATGAAGATTTTCCAGAGGTCTTTTCATGATGAAGTTTTTATTGTTCAGACGAACTGTCAGCCTTTCTCATGTAAGTGCTTACACTTCTATATAAAACACTTCCAGTATTCTGCAGCCCACAAGGTTTTGCTTACCTTGCGTCTAGATTTTGCAGTTTCACTGTTTGTTTTTTTCATCTTGAATTAGTGATTATATTACTCTGGATTTGCCAGTACTTGTATGTTTAGAGAGCAAAATGCCCATTATTGTATGGTAGTAAATGCTACCAGGAGCACTAACAGTTGCATCAGCCATGTAGAACAGCCTAGGCACGTGTTATCAGTCTAAGCTGTGTGTGTTTCACTTGTGCCCTGTATTTGACTGAAATGGAGCAGTAGAGAAGAAATCTGGAAATGATTAGTAGAGCCAGGATGCTTCATATTTACCTGAATGCCTGAACAATGGCACTAACTTTGGCTTGCTCTAAATGAGACTGTCGCAAGCCTGATTTTCTCGAAGCATCCATAACAGGAGCCCTAAGAGAGTGGAGATTGCAAGTTGCACAGAAGAGCCCGCCCACGTTGTGCTTAAGTTCAATTTTTTTTTTGCTTGTGCTGTTAAGCCTTTATGACACAAAAAATGGAAAGTTACTATAGCAAGGCATTTAAGGCCTTACCAGCTCTAGAAAGAAGCGGGCTGTTTGTTTAACACTGCAATGCATAACAGGTTGTTCAACTTTAGCACAGAAAAGACAAGTGTCACTTGTTTTGACTGGGCGATGTGATTAATCAAGTGAAAATGTAGTTTATGTGTTCAGGTAGAAATGATCAACATTGACATACTTTCCTTTTTTTACTGACATTACATTATGGATCATATGAAAATTGTAATTTAAAGGCATCTATGTTTCTTGATTTTTTTTTTTTTTTTTCTTGTAGAAAACCTCAGATGATGTTAACCAAAACATTAATTTTTAGTTTTGAAGAAAAATACATTTTTTCCAAAAGAGAGGCAGACGGTTTTCTCATGAAGTTGGCTATCTGCCTAGTTTTTTTACTTTGCATTATGTATTGTACGTTACCTGTCATGTTTATAAAGGGTGTGCTCTCCTTGGCCCGGGCATACAGTGAAGAGGGAGAGAAAACTCTGCGTGGAGAATGATGTGTACTTCACTATTTTGCTTTGAGGGCAGGGGGAATAGGGGCTACAGCGTGTAATAGCGGAGGAGTGGCAGAGGTAGGGTAGAGAGAAGAAATTGGAGAAGGTAAGTTAATGAATGTTGTATTGAACGAGGGCTTTTTTACCTTGAGTGAATTGAAGTAATTGTTCAAGACGAGCAGATCTTTATGTGAAGATGAACTTGCATTGTTGCCTGGGTAGAAGTTTATTTGCTTCGTAAGGCTGGTTGAATTAATTGGTTAGATGTGCTGTAATCTGTGTGACTGCCATTTAAAAAAAGGAAGAATTCACTCCAGCATTGCAACAAAAAGAACTATCTTATGATTTTTTTAAGGTCTTGAGTTTCTTCTTGAAACTCTTTCTTTCTCCAGGGGGTTTCTGGTGGCTGAGCTTGAACTAGCTCAACACATGAAATAAAAAGGTGGTCCCTGTCTCCCTGTGCGTCTGCTGCTTAAGAGACACTGTGATCAGGAAGGTGGGTTTTCTCAGGGTGAAGCTCATTCCCTGCACTTGATGCCTGCCGAACTCTGCGACTCCCTCCCCAAATGCAGGTAACTTGATTGCAAAATCTGTAGTAATCGGGGAACATGCGTATGTTTTATTGTGGCTTAAAAAGTTCAAAAAAACCAGAATGCATTTGCCTTTTTTCATTGGTATAGGAAAGAGTTAGGAGTAGGCCCTGGCACTCGGAAGCACTTAGAGGGGGCACTTCTGTAAATGTGGTCAACCTGATGAACTGCTGATAGCAAGAGGCCACACGAGAATGTGGGGTCTGATCTCTGCTTTCTTCTGCTTTTTGTTTTTCCTTTCCTCTCATCTTATTCCCTGTAGTCCTTTATGTACATCTTGCACCCTGGTGAGCTACTTCAGGGACTAATAACACTAGAAAACTGGTTTTGGTATGTTTCTTTTCTACTGGTATAGATATCTAAACTAGCCTGGCAGAAGTGATTGGAGCATGTTGTCTTGGGCAGCAAGGTGGAAGCGGAAGGAAGGAAAGTGGGGCTTTTGTCACCTGATCAGCTCTGTTGGTGGTGGGAGCTGCTCTGGGAGACTGTGGAGACAGGGACCTCCATTCAGTTGCCACTGGGAAGTGGGGAGGCTACCTGAGAACCCCACACCCGAGTGAATCTGGGGAGAGGGGGCTATCCTGAAAAAGATGGGTTGGAGTGGGGAAAAGCTGCTTCAGCCCCTCTGAAATTCCTCAGGTCTTTTCTGGCTCCTCTGGCTTCCCCATCTCTTCTTCCTCCTGCCTGTGGAGCCTATTCTGCTGCCTGTGACTGTCTCAGCTTTGCCTGGGCACCTGCAAAACCAAGTGCAGGTTCTGAGTGCTAAAGGTAGCTTTTGTGTATCATGCACATCCTGATGTACCCAGCTATTCCACCCCTGCTCCCATGCCAAATAGTCTAAAGAAACTGGCTTCCTATTAGTGTGAATTGTTTTAAAAAACAGATTTCTCTTCTTATTAGGCAGGAGAGGAGAGCGATTATCCAAAGGACTAATTTTCCTATATTGCTTGTAGAAGATGAACTGTTCACGGCAAATGAGAGGTTGTTTATTGTTGTGTGTTTGTGGGTTTTTTTTGTTCTATTTTTTAGCTAATGAGCATGTGTTCATTTGTAGCAGTAAGCTTGTGCTTATATCCCTTCCATATACATGTTTTCCAGGTTCTGGAAGCTGTCTAAAGAGATAAAAGGTGTCTTTTCAAATGCTCAATTCCTGAACTTGGAAAAAACGTCTTACAGAAGCTAGTCTAGTGTGTCTGTGCTGCTTCTGAAACCACAAAAAAAAAAAAAGGAGACTATTAATGGCTTGCTTCTCAAATGCTCTTTATTTCTAAGCTGGAAATGGAAGTTTTATAGGTGCGTTAATTAGCCTGAATTTTTAGTTCAACTTCAAATAATGTGGCTTTCTCGTTTTTTTAACACAAACGGGAGTAAACTTCGAGGAGTTACCACACAGCAATTTTTTAGTTCCTGCTATATTTTCTTTCACTCCTACATACATGATGCTTTAGCAGCCCCTTCTTTGTCCAACATTTTCACACTTCGCAGTGCTTACCTATCAAATCTCTTATATTCACATCACTGAAAATGTGGGATAGCGAAGATGGCGGTTATGGGAATCTTGAAGGATACATCTAAAGGATCACTCTAAAAAATCCACAACTTAATTGAAAAACTCGAATTAAGAACTACTCTATGTCTTTCTGCTTGTTTTCTTCTATTTGCATAAAAATATAGTATATCAAGGGAAGTACTGTGGTTTTCACTCTTTCTAGGTGGCTAACATAGTGCATCTGGATGACGAATATTTAGTATGTCTTAAAGAAGACCACTTTCTAAGTAATATTCTTGGAATAAGAACAGTAGAATACAAGCCTGTTTTGCTTTAGTTGACGTGCTTGGTTCAAAAATTTCCAATATCTTTGTTTTCTCATGCTGAATATATTGCATATTTGTTTACTGAAGACAAACTTTTTCTTTTAAAGCAAAACATTAAGCTTATTCTTTGGGGTTTTTTTGATGCTGTTAGTAGGCATTAAGGTACTGTGGCAGGCCTTGCTGGGGTGGGATATTCCAAAAAGGTTGTGCAAATGACAGTGTGGAAAATTGACAGAATCTGTGCCCCTGCTGTTTCCATTCTTGTCCTGTTGGATTCAAGTTGTCCGTGGTGCCTGGGTGTGCTACCTGTTGCGGTGACTGTTTATTAGATTTAACTGTAGCCTGCTATGTAAAGGGTAAGGGAGGAACCTTCACGCTTCCAGATGTCAGTGCAAGCTTCATCCTGCATCTCAAAAGTACTTTGTATTTATGTAATGGCAGAATGTTGATTTGCTTTTTGTTGTGTTTTCTAAAGCTCATCTCGACCTCATAGTGTTCTGTGACCTTGAAATGAATAGACCAACTGTATGCTTGTTGAAGTGTTTTCCTTTCATTTGTGTTCATTAGCCGTTAATGTCAGAGTTCATCCTGTTTTCTCGTGTTACTTGCTGCTTCTCAAAAAGAGAAATTCTGTTTTCTTGTTAAATGTTTAAAATATTTCTTTAATAGGACAAGATAAAGCAGCATTAGTCTGTTTTTGTTTCTTTGTTCTTTTTTCCCTGCCCCCAAGTGGTTCATAGTTCAGTGCTGCAATAAGCAGCTTTCTAGTTAGAGGACACCTATCCTACTGGGCATTATCTCAAAATGGCTGAAATTGGTGTTAGCTGCATAAAACATTACTGGATCAACATATGTTTATGAAGTTGTAATGATAACAACTGGCATCTATTCTATCCAGTGTTCAAAATACTATTTTTCCCATCTCTAAATGTGGTGGTAAGCAGAAAATGGTTTGTCTCTTAATTTCTGTGATATGGCTTGCTACTTCATTTCCTTTCCCCTTGCCCGTCTCCCCCCCATTAATTTTCCACTCAAAGAGCTTTCTTATTCTAGACCTCCCCCCCCTTTCAGAATGAGTATGTAACGCAGATTCCCAAGTTGTCATGATGCTTGGTAGTATTGTCAGGGGCACGTGTGGGTAACTCAGACTGCAAAAAGACACCTTGCACCAGATTTTTTTGGTATTAAATAGGTCAATATTCTGGCTTTTAAAGGTATTTGGGGGAACAGGTGGTTCATGCTTTCCTTTATAGTTATATTCAGGGGAAAGCAATTTTGAGCATTAGACAGCAAATTTGCTGTTGATTCTGCCTTCAGTGTTTAATGACAGGAAGACTTAAAGTTTGCATAGTGTTCTGTGAAATGATAAGGAAGCTTCACTCTTGTTTTCATGTGATCTTTGCAAAAGTTTGGTAAGGATGCACAGCATGGCTACTTTTTCACATGCATATAGTCATTTTATTCCCTTTTCACTTGCTTATTTTTTACTTTGCGAATGAATGATACAGACCTTATAACTAAAATGCAGTGGGTTGTTTGTTTTTTGGTTTTTTTTCTTCCTTCCAGCCAAACTGTATGCACACTGCATAGGCCTGTGTACGTAACCCTGTGTACAGTGTCTCTTTATTCGCTAAGTAAATAACAGTGTAAATTGAATCGCAGCCAAAACTTTCTTTGCAGGCTTAACTGTTGCTCTGATTTCATCTGGTAGGACCTGCCTGTCCCAGGTGCCGGTTCTCTTTGTCTAGTCAACCACAGCTGGCCCCACATACCCCGAGTGGAATTAATGAAGCACCTTCAGTGCTCTGCTGCTGTAGCTACTGCTGTCAGTTTGGCTGAGGGAAGGAAACCTGCCGTACATTTTTAAGTCTGCTTCCCTGTGCTGATGGAGTGCTTCTGAACGTGATGGTTCCCGGGCTTGGCAGACTCTTCAGCTGGGATGTAAAATTTGCGTTACATTTCCAGATGACATGCTCTACTCTCCAAACTGGCAAGCTTAGTCCAGCAACTGTTTTGAATAATTTGCTGAATAACCGGTGTTAATAATGACAAAGGAGTTGCTTGTTCGGTGGGTACAGGGGTGTGTAAATGCACCAATGCGCACATGTGCCCACTCAGCTTACTGTACAGCTCCTATAAAATACATATGCTTTGCTCTATAAATGTAACAGTCATTTCAGAGGCAAAGACCATGTCTTTCAAGTTAGACTTTCATAACCCATGCCTATTGTGTTGAAAGTTTTGGTTGTTCCACAGTAGAAGAAAAAAATACTACATCATCTCTGCAGTAAGGTATTTTTACAGTTTAGTGCATGGTGACTTGTTTAGTATTTTTTAACATTTACTGATACACAGAGAAAATGCAGCTACTCAGACAGTGATAATCAGGGTGGTCAACTGGATGGTGAACTTACCTCTGTAATCATCAGGCACGGACTCTGCCTGAGCTTAATGTAAAGATCAGGTCACAAAATTCATCTGTCACCTGGTGAAACATGGGACAGAATTGTTATTTTGGAAGAAGCCACTATTTCTGATTACCTATTTGTTGTATATTTCTTTTGATGTCCTGATCGTTAGCTGTAAGCTAATGAATGCTGACTTCCAACTGAGGATGTCAAATCATTATCTGGTTTTGAAATTTAAGGCTGCCTTTGGTGGTATATGTTTGTTATTGGGCCTTATTTGAGATTTTCTAAAGGATCCTCTATTTCCATGTGGAATTGTCTTAAAACATGCTTTTCTAGTGCGTAATTAAAACTACTTACACCAATATTAAAAATATACTTTTTACCTTTTGGTTTTAAAACTGTCTGCTTTCCTCTGTCCCGTGTCCCTATAGTGATTCTGATTGATTGCAGTGGCACTTGGTGGTGACAGAAGAGTGGATCACCTGCAGTCTGCTCAGCTTGCTTCTGGATTTAGCCAAGAGTCTGCTCCTTTGGATGGGAACTGCATAAGCATTGCTGATAGCCTTTTCTTTTTGTCTCCTTTCTTTTTTATTTTCTGATTTTATTTTAAACTGGTCAGAAAATCTAGGGAGATGCTTTTGCTGAGACTGTTTAGTGTGACATGTCTGGTAGTAATTTGGAAGGAACTTTTCATGCATGTTGCTGGGTTATAACTTCTTAATCATATGCAAAGTAAACCCTTGTATTTTCCTGTGTTACTTGTGGAAAAACCTGCCAACATTCAGTGGCAGCATCTAAAAAACAGAGTGTTCATCCGCTAGGTAAGGAATGGACTTGGCAGTAGTTTTTAAAGAATTAATTTGTTTCCATTGTAATGGGAAATACATTATAAGATCCAGTGAGATAATCCATTCTCATAAAAAAAATGGAGGAGAAGAAAAACTTTCACATGCTGGTGAATTAAAATATTTGGGAACTGATGAAAAGAAGGAGAATTTCTTAGAGAGATATAAAATTAAATTTTCAGCTGAGGTAAAGTGGGGGGATATGGTTTTTTAACCCTTTTTTTCATCAAAAACTTTGGATCTCCAGATAAAAAAAAAAAAGGGGGCGGGGGGGCAAAACGGACTTAAGAGAGAAAAGTTTTATAAAACAATGTATCCAACAAAAATGAACTCCTGTTCAGAAGTTGTGTTCTTTGCGAGCCTTAGATACTATTAAGAGTCAGATCCTTCTGGAACTTTATAGTCTGATCTAGCATAAAACGTATATACATTTTTGTGGGCATGTAATTTAACTTCTAGCTGATGAAATTAGGCAAAAAGGTTGAAAGGTCAGTCTACTACAGATTTTAGCTATGTTTGGCCTTAGCATAAATGTGTGGATGAGGCATCATCAGGAAAATCTTTAAAACAATTGCATTTTTGCAAGTGTTCAATTCTATTTCTGGGTCTAACATACTACTACTGCAAAGAAAACATAAGCCTTGCAGCTTTCATATGCTTCATTGGGAAGAGTGTCTTCTCATCCATTTTCCACAGGCTGCAGTGTGTAACGCTTAATTCTTAATATAAACTGTAATTTAGAAAGGTTTACAGACTGTAGCAGCCTGTATATGTTGGTAAAAACAAAATTGAGTTTTATCACCATTTTTCCACTCAGAGAGAATAAACAGTAAATAAAGTGTTGAGAATCTGAAAGACATGCTGTTGGTTGGCTCATGAGTGTTTGTTGGTAAATTATATTACCATGACTTATGTTTAGATTTCTCTAGGATTTTTTCTGTAGTTCAAATGTTTGTTTATCAACACGAACATGCAGAATAAACCAAAAAACAGGAAGGGCAAAAGGTAAGCCACCTACTCTGGAGTGTCCCTACATTTGCTATTTGGTACGTAAAAGTGAGCTGCTGTTACCTATTTTCATGTATATTAACTTGCCTTCTGTTCGAGTTTATAAGCACCGTTTCTGAAGCTGTCTCATCGACTATGCAGAATCGTTTCCTTTTAAACAAATCCTTCCAGAAACTGAAACATCTGTATGCCAAGTAAGGTCAAGTAAGGTTTGATAGGTGGTGAGGCAAGTGTGTAGGTCAGCTCTAGAGCCTATTTGACGTGACGCAATACCTTCTAAAATTTTGGTCCTTAAACCAGGACACCATCTACGCTTCAGAAGAGTCAAGTAACTTTGTTATCACAAAAAAGCATCTTTCAGTATGAGAATTTACCCCACGGTCCTGAGGGTATTGAGTGTTCCAGACCAGTTCATGTTGGCTAATGCAGAATACCAGATGTCCCTGATGAGCAGATCTGGGAAACCATTTGGCGGTAGCTAGTAGAAAATATTATCAGGCACGGTGGTGTTGCAGAATTTCTGCCCTTCTTTGGAGTTCGTGCATTTCATATCCCCTCTGAAGGCCGGAAGTCTGAGCCAACATCTGTCGCTGCTGACTACCTAGAGTTAGGATATTCTAGAGAGAAAGAATTCAGTTGCAAATACAAGAATGAAAATGGACCTGTGAAGAATATAATGTCTGACTGTTAAGTAGTTGTAATTAGCTGGGGCACCTGCCTACGAAAGGGGGTCCTTGGTTTCTAGCCCCTTTTCCTGGGTTTACCTGGGGCTTTTATTCTTCTGTGTTCTAATACAGTCATGCAGAGCAGAGATGGGGCTTAGGGCTCCCAACAGCCAGCAGCTTCTGCAGCTTCTCTCCAATGCTGCCTCATTTCGGTAACAATTCCCAAGTCGTTCTTCTGGACAAAGGTGCCTAAATTACGTTTCTCCCTCCTTTCTTCAACCTTTGCGTCTGTCTAGTCCCACTTTGTAGCATATACCTCACGTGGTCCAGAGAAGACCATAGGTGATTTTTACTTGCTCTTTTCCCACCCAGGCTTAACATTGCCCCAAATACTTTTATTAGGGTGTCACAAATTTCCATTTTGTTGTAAAATAAAGCCAGATAAAGTGTTCCAAATCCAGCTAGACTCCAAAGAACATATATTTTGACAGCTTCTACCAAAATGACTGAAGAAGGCTACACTACTGGCAACTATAGCTTTCTCAAAATAGACCTCCACTGCAGTACAACATTATGCTGGAAAAGTAAGCTACTCTGCAGTTGGCTTTTTTCCCACCCCTTTCTTTTCCTCTTGTTCTTTGATGCCAAAGTTGATACAGATAGATAACCTAAGTTCTCGGTTTTATTATGAAAATAAGTATAAAAACAATTACAATGCATTCTAAGCTTGAAAATGAAGGCCCCCTCATGCCAAACATAGCCAAATACGAACATTTAATGTTACTGCTTTTTTTCCTTATGGAAGGTGCCGGGTTGTTTGTTCTGTTACACGTGATGGTTTTCCAGAGCTAAAATTAACATTAGGATGGGCTTAAAAAATTAGCTGGAAGCTATTTTTGTGCCGTCCTTGGAAGTTGAGTACTCGGTCTTTTGTGTTGAGCAGTGAAATAAGATAAATCACTGTCATGAATAGTGATCTGGGTTATTTCTATAGCGTGTTTCACCGCAGCGAGCCATAATGTGCAGGTTGGGAGCGCTTTCTTTACGTCTCTCTACTGGTTTTTGGGGAGAGGGGACCGCAAACAGCGCTGTGGTGTCTGCGGGCGAGTGGTCTCCGTGTCACCCTAGTGTGGTTGTGCTGTATGCTCGTAAAGCCAGAAGAGGGAGCACAAATGAAGACCTTGTTTCTAGGTTAGATCCGCGAGGCTAATCTGGAGCCTTGGAAATGCAAGGTTGAGTGCCTTACTCTTAGACGCCTGGGCATAAAGAGGGGGAAATAATGAGCCTGGTGTTGTCTGGAAAATAGAGGAAAGGGGCATGGTGCCTGTGGAAGAAGCGGAAAGACTAGGGAAAAACTGCGCTTGGATCATTTAAAGCAAATTATGATGTCTTAAATGGTTTACGAAGCATGTTATTTGAAATTAAGTCCGGTGTATTTGATTTGTAGGATCAGCTGTGTTTCTCATGAATCAAGAAAGATTTGTGTGTCATTGTACAGACCAAATGCATGGATGCATGAGACCTTTATACAGTCTAGAGATTATTCAAATGTGGTTTATTAAATATAGCTATTGGGTCTTACTGCAGGTCCCCTATAGCATGTTTGTAAGGAGGGTGTGTTTTTTTTAATACACATGCTGATTTTTAGGGTTACTAATTTTCAAATACATATATTTATGTGTACTTTTACAAATTAGGTATATATGCAAACACTGTGTGATGAGCATAGGTGGTATTGAAACTAATCACTTATGAAAAATATGTAAGGATACTGAGGTGTTGATTAAACTTCACAAATTGGTCTCCTTGATGTAGGCAATTGCTATTTTGGTTGTAAAGACCTGTTGGCAGATGCACCAACTCCTTTCTGCTCAAATTAGGAGACTTTCCAAGAGTATAGTCGTCTTCTGAGTGTTTTCTGAGACTGTTTAACTGTGGCTGCATTAGCTTATTCAAGGCATGTGATATAGCTGAATGATATTTTTAAAAGAATAATTAAAAAAGCAAAGCCTCAATCTTATTAGCCTCTTGCATTCTTTGGGTTTTTGTTTTGTTTTTCTGTTTATTGCTGGGGTAGAACTCCAAATTTCATGTCTGCAGCTATTTGCTTTATTATCTTATGTGCCATTTCCAATGTTATGCTCATAGACTTAACAAGCTAATCTGGGAGACTAAAGCAGAACTGTCATTTTGAAGCTACTCAGCTGAAGGCTCTTTGAAATCAGTTTAGAAAGCTCCAAGACTATTTTTGTTCCCTCTTTAATTTTTAGAGAAAATGTGTTGACGTGTTATGCTGTTAGTGGTCCCTAGAAGGGATGTTACAGAAAGGTTTCCTCTCTGAAGTCCACCAGAGGTTAGACCCCAAATGGACATGATTTACATTTAGGAACTATGCCAGTCTGAAGGCAAGCTGGGGATGACTTGAGGATGTCCCTTCTCCTGCGACACATTTTTCTTAAACTGTATAATACTGAATTTGGTGAAAGTATGCTTTAGTGCTTAAGTGAGGGAAGATGATCCATTAGAACTGCAGTCCTTGCCAACATTGCATGATATAACAGAAAGGCACCATTAAATTAGGAGTGCTGGTGTAATTCTTGTGTCTTCATACAGCTTGCTTACTGTCACTCTTAAAAGCTTCCAGGACTGTGGAGTATTTACATGTGCTGCGCTCCTACAATGTGATTATCTCCTCTTCCCGTCTGCTTGGGTTGCACTGTTAGAGATTAAGGAGGAGGTGACTGAAGCATAAATGTGAAACCATTTCTGTTTGTTTTCCCCTTTTCCCTTGAAGAGGACTGAGGCTATGTGTCCTGGTTTGAGGACCATGACACTACGCGAGATCTGTGGTGAGCTGCCAAGTGATGTATCAGTAGCCCAAGGACGTATGATGGGCCACTGCTCCCTCATGATTGCTGTACCC
Organism: Chionis minor; assembly: GCA_013398295.1. NCBI lineage: Eukaryota > Metazoa > Chordata > Aves > Charadriiformes > Chionidae > Chionis > Chionis minor. The sequence continues at coordinate 210,193 of VZSF01003226.1, read as the reverse complement.
CAGCACCTTAGTCCTATAAGTGCTTTGAGGTTTGCATGTCAGGGCACATTTGATCATACCTATAGCAAGATAGTACTGGGCTAATGACAGCAAATGGTGGTGATACAGGTTAATTTCACATCCTTTAGTAAGTAAATGAAATACATTATAAAATATGTTATAAAATCACACTATTGTCACACTGGTTGTGCTCATGTTATATGCCATGTTTTGTCTTAGAAGATCCAGAAGACAGCTTTCAAGTTTGTGCTACGTGATGGTGCCTTCAAAGTACTAACTTGTAAGTAACTGTGGTTAGGTAATAAAATGTTTTGTTTATGAGAATTTAAAGGTGTAGTGGTTGGTTGGACTAGAAGGGATAATAGATGGGCTGCCAGCTTTAGAGTGAGCTTCGGCTCACATCAGTCAGGTCACAATACAATTGCAACTCCAAGTGTTTCTTGAGGGGTCTTGGAGAATAATCCTGCTGTTTCTCAAGCCTAAAGATAAGAATGATGCATGACAGAGGGATTAGATCTTCTACACCCTGTTTCTCTTTGCTTTCCAATGTTTTCTCAGAGAAGAGAATTACCAGTTGTCTTGTTTCTAAGGCATCTGAGTGAAGGTTCTCTGAGGAGTAGTAGGTTGTGTGCATAATGCAGCTATTCTTGCAGCTCTGGGTATAGGAGCAAACTCGGTGAGCTTTTGTTGTCTCTGCTTGAATATATATTGATTGGAAGGGGTTATGGAGGCTGACTAGACTGTAAACTGGGAACATACTACCTGAACAAGGAAAAAGATGTGCACTGTAATATCTGGGCGATGTGTTCATGCTCTTGATTTATTCCATTAGTCTGCTGGCAACCTTGTACCTGTTTGTTTTGGTGGCCTATATTGATCTCCTTTTTTTTTTTTTTAATCTTGGATTTTCTAAAGATCAGCACGTAGGGAAGCTGAGCTGTACTAGAGTTGCTGCTTTTATACTATGCTATATTTTTGATAGAACAGTTTTAACAGGGTGGTGTCTTCCTGGAGCAAGTTGACACACAGTTGTTAAGCGGTTGCTGGACATCATCTTCCAGTTGCTGCTGAAGAAGGCATTGGTGCCTTTATGGCCTTGAATTGGTTGAGGTTGTTGGGCCCTTATAATCACTGCCAGTCACTTGTGTGCCCTTCCCCTGTAGGTTAAAGTGATCTGGGTCATTTTACATCATTGGAACAGTAAGTTGTTTCTTACTGAATTACTACAGTGAACCATCAGACTTGGAGGGATTTTCTAGAGAATGAGAATGCAGAAAGATGTGGTAAGATTTTGTAGATCTCATATAGATCTCCTTTGGAGAGACAGATCTGGTGGGATCTCGTAGGGGAGGAATGAGTTGGATTGTTGTTCTCAGCTGGTGCAGCTTGAAGCTGAAGATGAGATTTTATCTGCAGTCCTGCTGTAGGCTATTAAAGTAGCACTATTGTTTTAATAAAATGGTTTGCCTGTGAATTTGCAGCATAGCTTTACTTTCATTCTCATCTTCACACAAGAACAGCTAAGCTTATATGCTCTCAATTTAAATTCTCTATTTTCTCCGGCTCTGAGTTGGAAGTAGAGTGTGTGCCTTAAGCATCCATTCTTTCCTTCTCAATCTTATTTTTCAGAATTAATACCACTTAGTTAAAAATAATTCAGACCTTGCCTGGAAAAATAGCTTTAAATTCTGAAAAAGGCCAGGAGTCCACTGAAGATCTTGATGAAAGAGCAATGGGGAGAGAGTACTGAACGCAATAAAAAAGGCATTAATTTAATGCACACAGAAAATCCTGTGGTTTATATGGATTAGTATTCAAGGCACAATTTGCAGTGTCTCTTTTGATCCTCAATATATATAGTAGCAACATTGGCTATAGGCAGGTAGAGATTGAAGTTTTAGACTGAATGAGTAAGATAGCTGAGGAGGAAATAGCAAAGCAGGTGGAAATGATGAGGAGATAGAGGAAAATGACCAGTGGGAAGAAAAATGAAATCACTTATCCTTCGAAAGAGTACACCTGTTCTTGTCCTGCTCTACTCACTGGTAGCAGCCTTTTTAAAGTAACTGCTATAAATCACCTGAACTGCAATAGGTTATGCTAAATTGCCCCAGCTTTTACAAAACCCTTCTTAAGAGATCTTGCCTCAGAAGCATTCCTAGGCAGAGTACTGGTGAGATGTGCTTGTTTGTACACATTTTTACTACCACTTTAACAAGAAATGTTGGCAAGCCCTGAAAGAAGACTAATTACGGCTTTGCAGTGGAGATCTTATTACGGTTCTGGATGACATTGCCTTTTGTTTTTGGAGCAAAAAATAGAAATTGGTGTGAAACTGTTCGGCAGGAAGCAGGGACTGCATTGTGGCAATGGCTCTTAAATTATTACTTCAAGAATGTCACTTGCTGGTGATTCAGGATACAGTGATGACAGGGGAGGGTTATTCCAGATGGATGCAAAAGATTAAACAGCATGCAGAAGAAATGAGAGAAATAAATATGTGTTGGGGAGAGAAATAGCAGGGACAGAATGAGTGTTTAAAGAGAATGAGATAAAAATCAACCCGTTCTTCAGTTTTGAGGCCAAGTTGGCACCCCTCTGACTCATTAAACTGTTCTTTCGAATCCAGAAATTGGCTCTACAAAATGTCACCTCATCAAACAACAAAGGGACCTTAAGAGAGAGGGTCAAGGCCAACAAATGATAAGCAAAAGCTCTTGCTATTTTGGTTCTGCCCATTCAATATGGCTTTAAGTTGGAGACTTTAACTGTGTTTGATGATGTTTGTATATATACTGTATTTCCATTCTTACTTAGCATCAAGCGGGACAGTAGTTTAATCTTAACGTATACAGAATCATAGAGTGGTTGAGGCTGGAAGGGCACCTCTGGAGGCCATCAGAGCAGGGTCAGCTACTGTAGGTTCTTCAGGACTGCGTCCACTTGGGTTTAAAATACCTCCAAGGGTAGAGACTCCACAGCCCCTCTGGGCAACCTGTGCCATAGTTCAGCTGCCCTCATCGTAAGAAAATGTATTTGTTGTTCAAATTAAATTTCCTGTTTTTAAATTTGTGCCCATTTCCTCTTATCCTGTTACTGGGCACCACTGAGAAGAGCCTGGGTCTGTCTTATTTACTCTTCCCCCTCAGGTATTTAAGCACGTGGACGGAATCTCTTGGAGCCTTCTCCTCTTCAGATTTAGCAGTTCCAGCTCTTGCCTCTCGTTTGTCAGATGCCCTTAATCATCTTTGTGGCTTTTCATGGGACTCACTCCAATATGCCCACGTCTCTCTTCTGCTGGGGAGCCAAGAACTGGACCCAGTGCTCCACATGTGTCTCACCAGGGCCAAATGTAGGGGCAGGATCCCATCCCTTGACCTGCTGGTGTCACTCTTCCAAACTTAGCTTGACAATCCTGTAAATGGAAGTATTTTATGAGGCACTCCAGTGCTCCTTAGGAGCTTTCATCTCAGAGCTGTCATGCCACAAACCTGGGGGCACAAACCTCTCAACTTCCAGCTTCATTGGGACTTAAGCAATGTATTTTTGTCTATATTTTGGTTTTTCTTTTTGTCAGATGGAGTTGTGTTCCTTTGGTTTAAACCCATTGCAGCAACAATGAATGAGAATGAAAATAGTTGAGGGGTTTACAGAAGTTATTGCTCAGGTTTGCTTAGAATTGGGAACTGGGTAAGAAATTTGTCCAAAATATTTGTTTTTACATTTGGAAGAGAAAAATGCTTCTGTTTTACCCTTCCTGGTTTACTGAAGGATCTACGTGTTTGATATTTGCCAAATGCTTACATTATGGTGTTGGCAATTTAAATCGGGGAAAGAAATTTACTATTAATGAATTAGCAAAGATTAATATTGGAAGCAAGAGGTGATTTTTTTTTTTTAAATCTCTATAAGTTCTTAGGAACTACTAAACTTGTAAAATGTTGCCTCACTAACTTCTGAATGATACCACCTTTCAAAGGATGATATAGGAAATAGGAAATCCAGTGTATTTCAATGAAAATCTAAGAAAAGTAGTTTATTGAGGTTTTTTGATAGTAATGGATTTTACTTTTCCCATTGTAATCTGTCTCTGTTTTTCTTGCACTGATATTGGCAATTTGAGAAATAACTATTAATTTCATGAGAAAGCCTATCATATTTAAGCTTCATCATACAATGCTTAAACAGCTTTGTCAGAGTTAATCAATTGTAAGATTTCTTCTCTGGCTTGCAATTAAATTGAGCTAATGAAATATGAACACTTTGGTTTGTTGGAGTTTAGGTTCTTGTAAATTGTATCAGCATCTTAAAGTATGAGGGTTGCTTTTACAATTAAAATTAAGGTGTTAGGTTAATATAGAAAAACTTGACTAAACTTATTAAAGTGATATGAGATATAATAGCCTTGTTCAGGGTGACTGGAAGAGTGCAGTTTTGGCTGCATTAACCACGTCTTGGTGGAAATGAACACAAGTACATTAAGAATGTGGTATGATAAGTCATTAATGCAAAAAGACTTGTCTAATACCTTTAGCAATACTTGTATCTAACACAAGGAACTCAAGTTGGTACAAAATGGAAGGTCTGATACTGACACCTAGTCAAACCTTAGCCTCTAGCTTCATTCAAAGACAGGAAGCATTTGGCAAAGGTCTTAAAGTCCAGAGAGAGTATAAAATATCTAGCACTTCTTTTCATCAGTTAATTTCAGTATGTTACGTCCTTCCATCTTCAATTTTAGACTCCTTGTATTTGAGGTATTATGATCTATTTATTTATTTTTAACTTTTTAAAGACTTGGTTTTTTGGTAAGAAAAAAACAGGCTTGGTGGGGAAACCTGGAAGTGCTGTATGATAAGAATGTCCATTTTTTTGAACTATTAAAAACATCTTCTGCAGTGCTCAGTGAAAACTAGAACTATGCTGAATGAGCATTGAGCAATTTCTGCATATGTTACGTCAAAATTGGCAAGTAACAATGCAGAGCAAAATGTTTACAGAGCAACTTTGTCTTTATTTGCACAGTCTTTGGGTTTGATGGTGGGGTTTGGGTGGGTTTTTTTGGGTGTGGTGTTTGGCTTTTTTTTTTCCCATGGCCCTCCTGTATTTCTATGTGTGCACGTGGGCTAGTGCTCTGACTAATATCAACTGCTCAATATTTCATTTTGCCCCCAATCACCTCTGGTTCAGATTACCTGCGTGCTGTCTATATTCTGCAGCGTGCGCAGAACTGCTTGTTTCCTCAAAGCTGCTCCGTGGCACTCATCGCTGTATCTGCATACTTAAAACTATAATGAATTTATTTTAGACTGCTGCTGTAAGATTACACAGCTTTTTATTATCTGTTTACAGAAGTGGAATTGAGGTATGCAATGATTAAGGCTGAACTAGTTGAACATCTAGGTCTTCATGTGCAATATGGGGCACACAGATCTGATTTTTCATGGTGCTGGACATTTTTGTAGCCCTCTGCAAATAATGAGGACAAAGCTGTTGTGGCTTTTTTTTGATTGTCTGGTCTGAAATTCAGTTTTAAAATATTTATTTTCCATTATCTTAGGCAAATGCCAGAATCCTGCGTTGTGCCGGTGTTTGGCCATCTTTCCTTTATGCGATCAGCACATTGTTACCTCTGTTGTATTTGCAACCGCTTAGCACTTCTGCAAGAAAAAGCCTCAATTCAGCACCTGCAAAGGATGAGCCCCACAGCTGTAGTTGTAGACACTTTGCCTTAAGAGATTTGAGAGATCCTGTATAGTAGTCCTGCTTATTCTGGGGATTTAGAAGTTTTTTTTTTGTGGTGTTGTTTTTTGGTGTTTGTTTTTTTTTTTTTTCCTTTTTTTAAACCTGTTCGTCTAGGAAATGCTGGCATTTCCTATTTTTGTGGCTGGACAGTTACTGTGTATATATCTTCCTTGTTCTGGGTGGTTAGTTTGTTTAGGTTATTAAACACATCATCTATTATATGGAATAACAGTAATCTTTTCGTATATCATCTATTGAATCTTAAGATCCAAAATCCCAGCAGTTGGCTGTCACCTTCTGTATCTACGTTTGAGATGGAAAATGGAGGAGTCTGGTGGACTTCACAGCTATTCACAATCACATCTTCTGACTCCAGGCTTCTCCCAGCTTTAGTTTATTTCCAGCTTCTACAACTACTAGAGTTCGTCCCCTCCTTGCCCCTCAGCAGGCATCCGTTTCCCTGGCACTTCCGTGCTACTTTTTTCTAACCTCCATTTGTTTTGGCTGCCTCTGCCACCCTGTCTCATCTCTGCGTGCCAGCGAGCCCCTGTTGCAGTGCTGCCTGCTCAGTTCTTGTGCCATTCGCTGTGACGGCTCCCAGTCAAGATGATGGGCAGCCCTAAGTCAAATCCCGCTTGGCTGCTTCAATTTACAGGTGGAGCATCCTCAGCTGCTCGCTGGCTCTAGGGTGTGCTTTCTTCAATGGGTGCATGGATGGCAGGTAAGGAAGGGGATGAGAGTTCCCTTTGTTTGCAGTCAGGAGAGAATAGTGCTGCAGGCCTCCCCAAAAGGATGCTTATCGTGAAGATTCTTCCCTGCCAACTCGTTTGTTTGTTTGTTTGTTTTTGTTTTAAAAAGGCTAGTAACTTAATTACATTTTTGGGAGAACCAGCAGCCACACTGGGTAAGATGGAGACTGGTTAGCCTAGTTAAAAATCTGTCTTTACCTTGGGTAGAATTAAGTCTATAAACAAAGCTGTGTGCAGTGAAATGCTGAAGTACTTACTGGAAAGGAGGATGAGTGTGGGAAAACAGAAAAATATTTCTTGCTTCCAAAAATCAACCCTGGAAGAAGGGATATGGTGAGGATGGAGAGAAGCCTATTATATTTCGATGTATGTATGACGGAAATCTGCAACAAAATGCAGACCATGTTGCATGGACCCACTCTGCTTGTGTGGTTTTTTTGGGTTTTTTTGTTCCTTTCTGAGAAGCAAATATTTGAATGTAGCCGGAGGGTGGCAGTTACTGGCCCAACCATAGTGATGTGGCTGACGGAAGAAATAAGATTATTCTGCTGCACTTTCAGTCCATCTCTTGTTTCCTGTTTCCATGGATATCTCGGATTCAGGAAAAGGGGTAATGTAGAATTAGCATTTCCCAATGTATGAATAACTATACCAGAAAATTCCTGTTAAGCACGACAGCTGATTTACTTCTTTTTAAAGAATCTGCATTTGTAGCTTCAATACCGTATTATTAGCTATAGGACTATACAGATTTATTATCCCTAATGTTTTTGCAGCATAAAGTAATATGATTTAATAGCATGCTATTCTGCATACACAGAAATATAAATCCAGTACAAAAGTTACCGGTAGCATCCTGTACAAAGCAAGACTTGGTGCAGGCATTTGGCTTTGAGTTGTTGGGAGCAGTACTTAATTGTGGCCATCGCTGTACTTCCTCACTGGGTTGGAACACTGTACCTGTTATTGAAAAAATACTGCAGCACATACAATGATTGTTGTGTTGTTATACATGTTTAAAATCTTGTTGAAAATGAACACTGTAATTACTCAGTTTTATTCACAGAAGCAGGTTTTATCTTTTATTACATAAGTATTCACAGATCTCCAAGTATGTTCTGTGACCTTTTGGGCTTATTTATCTTGTTTCTTGTATGCACTAGAGCTTCTGTGCTTTAATCTGTGTTTGCTGAGAAGCTGCCAAATTGCCTCTTCTCTTCTGTGCCAATCTATCTTTTTTTTTGTGTGTAATCCATGTTCTGATTGATGTATTAAAGGTTTTGTAGGAAAAAAATGTGAGCCATCTGTGTCAGTATTTGCTCATGAATCATATTTTATGGTATATTCGTTAAATGCATGTTAAGACCTTACAAACACTCAGCTGCTGTATATAAGAATATATACTTAACTGTGTATTTAAATGTGCTTTAGCATGTTAGGATGGGTGAGATGCGGTGCCTTTTTCACATGTGTGTTCCCTCGGTTTGTTAATCTGGGGCTTTCGGAAGCAACTACGTAAAGCGTTTATAGATGGATGGAGATTAAATAAATCTGATTTATTGAATTTTATTGTGTGTGTAAGTAGGTCTGAAAGACTGAGAACAACAAGCAAGTTGCTTGTGGCACAGAAAAAGTGTTTTTAAACACTGGAATAACTAACCGTTGCTGATAAGAGATTTGATTCTGCACCAGAGAGTTGAATGAAAAAAACCTCATTGACTTCAGCATCACTGGGGCTTGCGTGAGTGAAGTCAGTGCTAAGACTTGATGATGGACAAGGCATCTAAATGGCACTTTCAGATCTTAGGTACTGATGTAAAATGAGAAATTCACAATTGAAAAATTCAATGGGAGACAGACTTCTTTCCACAATTACATCCATAGTAGTTTCAAAACTGTTTTGCTGCTTAAGTTTGGACACTCTGATGTCTCTCCCCATATGAACACTAGTGGCAAAAAAAAGACAATTTTATCCTGAGTTTAGGAAACATTTGCCTAGGCAGTGTTGAGGCCAGTATTGCTGGAATATAGCTGTCTAGGTCACGAAGGCAAGATAGCAAGACAGACCAGGTGGAACACATCATGTAGAACAATGATACTTTAGTTTATGCTTAATTATTTCAAAGTGCAGTCTGGTTTTTAGTCAAGACTTTGCTTCAAACTTTTCTAAGGTGCAAAATGTTTTATTCTTTGTTAAATTATAGAAAAATGTATGTTTTAAGAATTACTGAAATTAGCCAAAATATTTACTGTGCATATACGCATATGTATATGATTTCTCCTTTCTTCTGTATTTATAATGTAATTTGAGCCTTCCTCATTGGTATAGTTTGTTATGTTAGAGTCACAACCCTCTTTTTTATTATACTGTACAAATAGATTCATATTTATGAGGCAGAAATAACTCAGTAGACTAAAATACTGATATAAAAACCTGCATGTAGTTGGGAACATTACTTTTTCTACTTTTTCCCCTAGAATCTTGGTGTCTCTGATCTCCTGTAGCGTGCTCCTTTTCTTTCACTATTTTCTCAACCTCTGATTTTGTGCAGGTTGTGTGAGGATATACTCCAGTTAAGTGCAGTTCGTCCATGAAAACATGGTAATGTTTCGGCCCCATGCACTGTGGTGGGCAAGGCACTGGGATTCCAGAAAGATGTGATCCAGTTTGTGTAGGGGAAGGAAACAGATAATATAACGTTTAAGAAAAGCAACCTTTTGAGAAGTCTGAATGAATTGTGCTTTACTGGTGGGAGAAACATATTTTCAAATATGTAAAAGATTCATGCTAGGAGAGAGGCAATAATCTGCTTTCTATTCATAGTTGATAGAACCTGAGGCTTAAACTGCAGCCAAAATAATGTGGGTTAGATATTAAAAAAAAAAAGAAAAAAAAGGGGAGAGGGGCAAGCAGAAAACAAAAGGCAAAAAACTTTCAACTAGCAAGAATAGTGAGCACAGGAATAGATTGCCTGGAGACTCTGAGGAACAGATTGGACACATCTCTGTCTGGATTGCCTTGGAACAGGGCTTGGGTTACCTGACCTCTTCAGGTCCTCTGCTGTGTTTTGGGGTGGTTTTTTTTTTTTTTTTGGTTAGGACTTTTATTCCTTAAGGTTTCATACCCTCTATAAGTCCAAATTTAGTATGAATAAATGATACTCTAAAGTTCCTGGTTCTTTTTTTGCAATAAAATTTTGCCAACCAGTAAATCCTGCTGTCCCATGGTTGTTTGTATTTTGGTATTTACGCTCCTCAAATTGGGATCAGTTTTGTGCTGTTTCTACTTCTGTATGGGGGAGGAGTAGCTGTTTACCTAATGGAACAGTTTCCTACAAAGCAATCAAGAAGCAATTCTGTTTCAGAGGCCAGTTCTGCTTATTCGCTTAATCTCTTTTTAGATGCACCCTTGGAGTACAGGTGGTGTTAAGGAGATGAATATCTGGAAAATGCCAATTTAGGGGCATAAGATGCATTTACATTCAGTCTGGGAATATACTTCCCGCCTGTGAGTCAGCAGTGTCAAACAGCTATACAGCAGAAAAGAAAATGATAAAATAAAAAGGACAGAAGTGACAAAATGAGTGCAAATTACGTAATCAATGTTTCTCCTTTTATCAAAATAGTTATTTCAAACCTTAATGAGCTTTGCCAGCCAGCGGTAACATTTTGAAGTATTGTATTCATAAGCATTCATTGAATTTTGTTAGTTTTGATATAGTGTTAATTTTCAGTATGGCTGTATTAACATCTAGATGACATTTATCACTGCTACTAAATAGTACAAGCACTGAAAAAGGTTAAATATGGATTTTAAGATATGCATGAAAAGAAAAGCCTTTTTGTTATATGAAATGAGATCATATCAGTGAAATGTGTTGCTGCTGCAAGATGGAGATCCCTTGGTCCTGTGTAGAAAGGCCTGGGTGACTTACTGAAAATGAGGTATCTGTAGCGGAGCTATATGATCCTATGTGGTTTATTACTGCTAATTTATTTATCTTAGCACTGATTCATATGCCCTAGCAATTTTAAGGTCTTGCAGGACCATTACATCATCTGTGTTAAACTCTGTATAATACTGCTTCTTTTGGACTTTATATAGCCACCCCTGTATTAAGCTAGTACTTACCACAGAGTGCATCTTCTAGAAGTGTTTGGTCTTCATTTACAGACGTGGAAGGCCAAAAGAAGCCACGTTTCACTCTAACTTCATCAGTAGTTAATGACCCTTATTGCTGAAAAATGTAATTAAGCTCTATTTCTAATATGAATTTGTCTGGCTTCAGTTTCCGGGCATTGCCTCTGGTTTCTGCTTCAGAGCTCCAGTACTTTATTCTTAGTGAGATGTTTATACGCTCTAATGAAGTCACCTTTCAATTCTCCTGTTCTAAACTAATCAGACAGCTCTTTAACTCTTGCTGTAAGGCATTTCCTCTAGGTCTTTGTTATTACTGTGTATCTATATGAATTATTGTGGTTGTATTTTTATAAAAACGTTTAAAGAACAACTGCACATACAGTGTTAACATCTGTGTCCCCAGTGCAATAGAACATACTAAAATCGATACTCTCACCGTTTTCCTGTTGATTTATGGAAGGATAGGATTGCTCTGTGCCACTTCATTTCTGTGTCATCCTAGGAGTGCAGGTTCACTTACTTGCTCACTGGGAATTTTTTGGAGATGTTCCTCTTCAGAACATGCATAGAGTTCTACAGAATAGGTTAGAATATTTTATGTCCAGCTATAAACTTTATATTTGCTGGTATACATTAATATTCCCTGAATAAACTCAAGTCTTTAAATGATAACTCTGAGAGCTAACCTTGCCAGACAAAACTTTTCAGATTTTCTTTCTGTATTTGTTGACAGATCAGTAGTGAAAACGCTGCGTATGATTGGATCTGCACCTTAAGTAGAAATGTACTTTCACAAAGGCAGCTATCCTTATGAGTTTATATGCTTAATATGGTTTATCTAGAACTTTTTAATCAAAGTGCTGAAAGTGAAGTCTCCCTGACCCCTCCCATACCTCCTTTTTAGAAAGAAAATAACAGGTGATTGTTTCAGCGAGCTTGCCTTCCCCAATACATCTTTGGCTTTCCTGAAGCCTTTCATGCAAATTTATTGAAATACAAGGGAATATGATAGGCTTATTGTCCAAGGGCATGGGCGTTTTTTGGTTGAAAAATATACATATTTGTAAATTGCTACTAGTTGGGGTTCTCCTGTATTTGCTAGTATTGGCCATACCGTGACTGCTGATGACCAGATGATCAGCTTGCAGTTCTTCAGTTAGTTCACATTTATTGAGATGCCAAGCAGATACAAACATCGCTGCATCCTACATCCCAGGTATTTAGAAAGTGGTGATGATCTCTTTTCATGAGTTCTAATGATGTTTTCACTGCTGATTGCTGGAGATTTCTTGCAGGTATTTTCTAAACTGAAGTTCCCTCTGATCAGTTTTTATTTCCAAATTTTATTTATATGTGTTATCCTGTTTTCTGATTTGACTGTGCAGCACATCCCTCTTTGTAACAAGCACGGTAATCCATACATTTTGAGGTTCAGAGATTTTGATAACTTCAGCAATTATGATCAGAGACAAACATATTTTGGGATTGCATCACCTGATGACTTTTTACAAATTTGGTCACCTGCATTATACTTAGATGCAATTTACATTGCTTTTTATGACAATTAGGTGCCCCAATACTTGGGGAAGATGGTGGCCCTTGTGCATTTTATCTTCTGTTTCAGTGTAGGCATAAATACAGATTTATTGCATGCTTTGGTGAGCTGGAGTCAGCACTATCACTGTATTTCTTGATCATAAGGAAAGAGGAAATTTGTATATTCTAATCTGACCTGTATAAAATATTCAGAATACTTTCCTGCATTACTGCATGCATCAGAGCTCATATTTAAGAAAGCCGCTTGAAGTTACTTTTGAAAATTGGCCTGTGATCATTGCAGTGGCTAACTGCCCTTGCTTAAAGAACCAAAAATAAACCCAACTAGTTTCTCTTCTGAATTTGTCCAACTTCAGCTTCTAGCTATTTTGTCTTGTTTGACCTTTGGCCGCTCTGTTGAAGAGTTTGTTTTGAAGCTTTTGTTCCCATAGGTACATACTTAGAGGTGGGGATTCGGCTACTCAGTCCTTCTTCGTTGGTATAATAAATAAATTTAGTGTTCTGACTTGGTAGTAAGAGATATTATTTTCAGTCTTAGTAATTCTCAAAGTTCTCTTTGGGCTTTTTAATGTTTTGAATTGTGGATGTTGCTAGGGACTTATGTCGTAGTGGTGCCAAACAGAGGCATACAGTGATCTCTATTTTTAACCCTCTTTCTGTCATCTAGTAAGTTACGATAGTCTTCACGCCTATCTGCTTACACACCATAATTGCATAATTCCCTGTAATTCCAACACTTTTACGTACAATTTCCTCGCATCTGTTCCTAAATAGGTAGCTTTTCATTATCCTTGGCGCTTGTGTTGATGTCCTTCAAATGCATGATCCAGATCTGTCCATCAGTGGTGTACCCTCTTCCTGTATACCATTTCCCCTGGTCCCTCTGCCAGCTGTGCCTTTTATCAACAGCAGCTCTTTGTCTTCTGGGTCATTGGTAAGCTGTTAAATAGCAAAGGGCCAAGAATTGTCCTTGATGGGTCCTACTTAGTTAAGACTTTCTGTTAAATAATGGCTTTTTAAAAATTAATTCTGTTATGTTTGTAAATGACTTGATTTTTAAATCAAGTAATGAGTGGATAAATCATTTGTCTTTGAAAATGCTGGATATATTGCATCAACGCTCTTTTCACATTTCATATTACATTCACCTTTTTTTAGCTGTGGACTTCCGGTACGCATTCATCAATTTTAATGCTGGCAGTCATACATTTGGATTTGTTCATGTAAATAATTATTTAAGAATTTAGTAACTTAACATCTGAAACTGCTGTCTCAAAACTAAGATTAATGTGTAAATCCTCATTCCGGTGATGCTCAGAGGAAAATTTCCATTGACCTCTGTGGGGCCCATATTTTACATACCTGCGCCTATGTAAGTGGAGCCTGCTTATCTGGAGACTCTAAATAGCATATATTCGTGCTTTTTTTCTATACTTAATAATTTGTGTTTCTATACTTACTAATTTATTAAACAGTTCATTGCAATACTAACCTAGGAAAAAAATAGCCTTTCATGCTGGCCAACTAACGAGTAGTGTCTTAAGAAATATTTTGCCTTCGTCAGCCCTCTCGTGGTTGTAGAGCGAATGTTTGGCATTCCCGGGGGAGCTGCCCAGAGCTGTTGGGGAGATGAGTGATGCCAGGGATGTGCCGGCTGCCTGCCCTTCATGGGAGGTGGAGGAAGGAGGAACTGTGCTTGGTGTACCCCGGAGGCTTGGGGCCAGCACCTCGATGGGCAGTTATTGGGGCCCTTTTCTTGACCGTAAGTGCACTGGTTGTGGTTTGGTCTTTTTACAGTCTGTTTACGATGGTTTACCATACTTTGCGTGGCAGCTTATGAACTGGGATGGTAGGATTCAGCTCTTCCTTCAGCATAAGTGGATTGAAACCCACATGTCTGCCTTGCAGGGGAGACCTTGCCGTTGTTTATGGGCAATACATAGAGGAGGGAGGAAAGGAGGATGCCTTTTGTTCCTTCCTCTGCAGCTGGAAAATGGCAACCAGCATGGCAGGTCTTGAAGTCAAAGGGAGAGCAGACCCATTTTCAGCATGCAGAATACGCTGATAGTTTATTCAGGGAACGTATAATATGTTTGTTTAACAAGCAGGTTTAGTTTATATCTTGGACTATTAAATCACTTAAGGTTTGTTATTATATTATAGCTCTGCTTTATTGCAGTAGTTGCTCTTCAACAATTTCTTATAGAAGCATTTTCCCATTTTACAGCATTTTACGATGGTCATGCCTTTTTTAGCCCCGTGTGTAAGCAGAAATGCGTTTTAGGTCTTAGGGTTATTTTCTTTTTTCTTTCAGCATCCCTGTGGATAATCATCACTCTTAAGATACAGAATTATATTAAACCAGAAAACTCTTTCTTCCTATACTTTTTAAAAAATAATTTAGAAAATTATTTATTTCTTAACTTGCTGTTTACAATAATTCCTATAGATTTGTTATTGATACACTTCATCACTTTTTAAATTTCATAATTGCTAGTTTGTAAGCCACTACCATTAATTTCCCAGTTCTGCATTGTGTTGGAAAAAATGTTCTAGTCCTACACTTAGAAAGAATGTAAAGCAATAGACATAAAATATGTGAAGCCTCTCCACTCATCTTTTGTTTCTCACATTTTACAGTTTACCTGTAATTATATTCTATGTTAATAATTCACTACTAATTGCTGTAGTAGTGGGAGTTGCTTATGTGCTTCCATTTGGATCAATGCTGATGACTGCGACGGGTTTATTGTATAGCAAGTAGATGTTTAAGTTGCACCACTCCCTTATATGTCTCTCCCTGCAGGAAAGAGGTAGAATAGGAAAAGACATTCAGTTAACACCAAACCTCATTTTTTTTCCCTTGGTGTTACAACTTTGGCCATATCTGTCTTTGGGATGCCATAGGTCCCATTTGCACCAACAGGTCAGCTTGTACACTCATAGATTTTGTGCTCTTCCCTAACATTTGGATATAAAGTAAGGTGTTATCGACATGCAGCAGCACGTGAATATTAAGAATTTGGAAGCACAAGTGAACACTGGTAGAAAATGAAAACCACCAGAAATGTTTGGCTTGCTAGTTTTCATTTTCTTCATCCTTTTTTTCAGTTAGCCTCACTATTAAGCGTATTGAAATATGTTACCGAATTTAGCATTTGATTTCTGTGAGAGTGTTTGCCTCTGGATTCAGCTGCTGCTTGCTGCTGGAGATGTGGGCTCTGAATGCCTGTATTTGGGTCATTCTTAAGTACACTGGAAAAGCCCAGGGAATGAGAAAGCTTCACTATTGTTTCAGAATAACTTTTGCTCTATGGGTCCTCCTCCCACCCTATGATAATTACGTATGTTTCTGTCACTCTTTTTTGTTCTGGTGTGGGTTTCTTCATTATCCATAATATCTTCAGGATGAAAAAAACCCCCATCTTCCAGTTGGGAGCAAGAAGTCTGGTAACTGCAATGAGATAGTGTTCATTAACTTTCCCGGAAAGCTCTGTTAGCTGATTATTTATAAGCTCTGGCATTAGAAGTGTGTTTAAAGGAACAGTGTTTAAATTCTTATTTCTCAGATAATTTTGATACTGAACATATTTCCAAAGCTCAGGCTTTGTGTATAATACGCGCACAGTGTTAGAGCATGATATTTATTATGTTTTTGTAGGCCCAGAGGGGGAAGAAAGGTGCAAAATAAATCTAGTGAAGGCTGTCTACACGATTTCAGTGGTTGAGGGATGAGGGAATGTTCTTAGAAGCAATGGGCTGAGTTTGTGAGGAATGTTTCTGGGAGGAGAGTAAGTATAGACCAAGATATTTAATGATTCAAACGTCGTCAGTAAAAGTCATGTGGAGAAACTGCTGATTTTTGGGCTTGTAGGTCAGCTCTGGCAGTTCTTTCCAATCTGACAAACTTGTTTCCTGCTAATTGTACATGTTCTAATTATGTTGGTGGGGAAATTTAATTGGAATTGTTGTAGAAATCGCATCCAGTAAGGAAGAGATAGAAATACAGAGTTTTAAAATTTATATGTAGCAGCAAAAGATAAAGCAGGGCACATGACTCTGGGAATTTTAAGTGATATGCCAAGGTAGGCAATCCAGACACAGGCACGGTGACTTCTCTCCAGGCTCTCCTGGACTCTGTACGTCTGCAAACCCCGGATGCCTTTTCTGGGCATCAGAAGGAGTGTGTGTATGTTGGTGTTCCCCCACCCCCCCCTAATTTACAAATTCCTCCGGAGTTCAGGAGGATACAGAAGGAGAGGACCCAAATTCATTTGTGGATTACTTACGTGTTTGTGGGAGGAGATTTTTAGAGGAAAGAGAACATTATTTGCAGCACATCTCTTTGTACACTTTGGGTCAATGAGGCAGTAGAACCTCCAACACCATTAAATCTGCTAAGAATAATTTATCAGAAAGAAGTTTGATGTCTCGTATGGTTTCAGTAGTCTGGGTGCTAAGGTGTTTTGCTGTCCTGTTTAGAAAGGAGAGTACAAAACAGCTTTGTAGAGGTGTGACAGAGGTGCAGGATATCAATCTTATGCTAAATAGAAGTTGATTTAATTTTGTTAATGTAAGGAAAAGCATTTTTAAATGCACTGTTTGAATCCTTTGTCTTGGTTTTTGATTTTTATAAGATTGGTTAAAAATTAATGACCATAGATAATTCAAACTCCCCTGGGTTAACGCCTTTTTCAGAAGTTATCACCCATTAGCTAGGAGGCACGGGAGTGTATCCACGCTTATCTACTACACTGCTGTGGATTAATTAACTTAAATCAGGCATGAGCAACCTAAGAGCTATGATAAGCTGTCTCTTGGTGTAGTAGGAGTTTTTGTGCCCCTAGAGGATGTTGACCTGTGCTGAGAGGATGACTCTTCAGTCTGGGCAGTTTTGCCTCTTGCAGAAGGCAAGTGTCACCAGCTGGCTCATCTGTCATTCTCCCAAACTATAGGAAGTTGGTAGCAGGTTCATCCCGAGCTGTGGTTCACAGTTCCTTCCTCTGAATGGCACGTGGTGGTGTTTTGGAACAGTCTATCACAGTGTCCTCCTTGGAATACATGTTTTACATTACTGAGCCACAATTTACATCTCCCTGAAGGCAAATATATAACTTCAATGTTATGCAATTTTCTCTTTATATAGGTTCCTTGCTTTCTCCTTTCACCTTCCTCCTTGCAAACAAAATAGAGAATGATGAACAGAATTGAAAGAAAAGTACTTTGGGAAATGGAAAGCAGGAGAAATAGATAGAAAGTTGTTTTGAAAAAAATTGTTATTGTGACAGCGACACGGGAGTAAAATGTTAACTTGGTTTTGCAAGACATTGTCTTAAAGTTGGCCACTCATCCAAGCAAGGAATAAGGAACTACCCTTTTTAGACAATAAGTCATCTAATAAGACAGACTTAAATGACATACTGCTTGTAAGAGATAAATTGGATAAGCAGTTATAGTTTATCTCAGCTTTTAAATAAGATTTATATCACACATGCTATCGCTAGTAAATGTATATTAAGGAGACATTTGTTTGGATGCTATGTAATACAGTGATTTGCATGGTATGCTTCCTCCATTACTGCTTCTTTTACTGAATTACAATCCCTCAGGTTTTGTTACTTCAATTCATTTGGGATTGTGAAACTCATTTAAAAAAAAAAGTGCATACATCACCGTAATGCAATGCATATATCACATTAAGAGTGAAGGCTGTTTTGCTTATATTCCTTATACCCTTTTTGTCATATGTTTTGAAGGAGCAAGCAGGAGAAAGGAGATCAAAATGAAAATTGGGAAGCAATCGGCTAAAATTCTTTTAATGAGAAAATATGAATTAATAAATGTATTGTTTAACTGAATTCTTGTTTAACACCAATCTAAGTGCAGTTTAAATGTTATGAATGGGTGAATAAAAGTGAGACTGAAAGGGAGTATGTTTCACAAATGTGGATGAGAAAATAGTGGATGTATTAAGTGAGGAAGAAGAGAAATGAAAATATTAATTGAATATAGTTTTTATATATATACAATGAAACTCTTCAGTAAATATTTGAAGTCAAGAATAACATTCAACCTCTTTTAAAAAAAAAAAAGTGCAAGTGCTGGAAGTCTATGAACGTGAGAACTAATATACCCAAGAGAAGGCAAGACAGAGACATTAAAAGAAATGAGAAGTTAGTACACTAATGTTGATTCAGATGTCTCTAATGCTGGGAGTGTAACAAAACAAGGGTAACTCTGGAAAGCTTGTTTGCTGCTGGAAACCTTTACTTCCGGAGGCAGTAGGAGAGAACTTGAACAAATACATTAAAGATGAGCAAAAGAATGTCCAGTTTTAGCCAGGTACATTTCATCTCAATGTAAGAATTATGTAAAGGAAAAGGAGATACCCTTGCCTCTTTGCCAAGGGGAATTGAATCTTTACCTCAAACTGCTCCTGCAAAGCTGATAGTATTTTTTAATTTTTTTTCGTCATTTGTCAGATGCATCAAAACCTTCCCATCGTTTTGCAGCCTATGTCAATACTTTGAACATTTTACTGCAAGTAGGATGTTTTTCACTTTTTACCACTTCGCATTCTAAAACCTAAATTTCTTGCACATTTTAACTCTACCTGTTACAGCTGCGTTATGTGGTAAGTAATACATTCAGCAAGTTTCAAAGCTTGACCCTAGCAAATTTGGTCTAGTCTTTGACAAGTCTACAAGTTTCAGTGCCCTACCCGTCTACGGTCAAGGCATGTGAGGTGTTTCTTTTATATGCATCTGTGTAAAGTTGTGGATTCTTTGACCTCAGTAATGCTCTTGTGCTAACTGACTGCCCAGTAAATCACAAAATGCTCTGTGGCACGTTTCTCTGAGGAAATATATGTTGCCTCACTTCTGACTGTATTAATTCTTTTTTATATGAACAGCATCAGAAGGTTTAGTAATAAATAGCTAATTTAATTTGCTCAGTGGTGCACCTCTAGACAGATGGCATTGCTCTCCTTTTGACCAATACATTATAGGAACTGTGTAAGACCTAGTGTTTAATTCTTGCCAGAAGAAATTTAGTCTACTTATCTGTAGATAAATCCAGAAGTGTTTGGCCTCTCAATGGAGACTTTCTCTTCTAGGTACTTACAACATGGTGTGTCAGTGGAGGATCTTTTTTCTTGTGTAGCTTTGTCTTGACTCCCATTTCATAATAAATATTGGTTATCTATTTTAATTTTTGTTCAGCTATTCAAACTGATGCCAAGGTATTGAATATATGTATCTGATACTTCTGAGTAGCTTTGTTTCTGTAGTGTTGGGAACGTAATTCAAAAGTTCTCATACAGTGGGGCTTGTGTATGTGTTCATTTTCTGTCATGTTTCTAAATGACTAGTGAACTTATTATTTATAAAAAAATTCTACATTTCTGAAAAAAAAAAAGCTAGTATAAAGTTTGTCAGCACTGATTACTGCAAGATGACAGTGAAAGTTCAGCTTTGGCTGTGGTTTTTTTCTCAGTATAAATGAAAAGTTAAGTGTCTCATTTGCGTAAGGGAGTGGTAACAATAACTCTTCCTTATGTTAGCCAACTGCCTAACAAGTTTTAGTGCATAACCATAGGAAAAGGAGAAAGCTTTTTTTTTTTTATGTTAAGTATTTCATGTTACAGTCAAAGTTGGAGGAATAAAAGGATGAGATCCCCTCTACAAAGAGGATGTGTACATCCACAGCAGGGATTGAGCTATATAAATGGCAGATCACTAATGGTTTTTATTAAAAAAACAGGGCTCTCATGTGACAGCTTTTGTATTGTTTACTTCATGTATCTTCCTAAAGACGTGACACATGGTTTTGGTTTCTTCCTATAAACTTGAGTAAGATATAGCAGGAGAAAACTTTTTCAGGTAAGTTATTATTGCTTTTGTTTTCATCAAGGTAATTTTTGCAGATGTTGCCTTAAATGCGTAGGGAATTTGGAATGTATATCAGAAATAGGACACTAAACATGTTTTTTTATATATATGTACAATTCCATAGAAAACAAAGTACAAACAATTTGCTGAGCTGAGATAATGTTTGAAGTATTTTTAATAATGCAATTATTAAGCATTTTACAAAACTGGATACAATTTAGATATTAATTGTCAGAAGATGACCAGGTCATAAAGTTGCAAGATGGTATAGGGAATTAGAATAAAATACACCTTCTGTACCCGCAGAGCGATCAGACTGTCTTGATGTACAGATGCAATTATCTTTAGGAGATGCTTGAATTAAGTCATGCTGTGTTATTGGGCTTGAAGGGAGGTTATGTTGGGCAAAAATCTGCACCTTGTCTTGTGTCAGATTAGAAGATACCTCTGCTTCTGTTTGGCAATTTTTTCTACCAATTCATATCTACTGAAATCTCCCTCCTGCTTCTAAAATAAGGTTTCCAAACTGCCTAGAGAATTTTGAGTGCCTAACTTGCATTAAGATCTGATTTTTGAGAAGGAATAGCTGCTCCTTATTTTCTGAAAATTGAGCTTGTTGAAAGTGACTCAGGTTGAGCACTTGGAATTTTTTTTATTTATACAAAAAAAACCCCGAAGATTTTTTTACAGCAAGATTTAGGACTTCCAAATTAATTAATTTCTTAAAAGGACAAGCCAGGTATTTTTACTGTCTGTTCAGGAGCTGATGGGTTGTGAAGGAAATGTGAACACGGTCATCGTAAAGTAAGCATGGGGCAATGTTCAACATGAACACTTCTTCATACTTGGTTGTCCTCGGGGTGTGGGCATGGAGGTGTGAAACCACCCTTGGCTTTGTGGTCTGATTGCCTGGCGGAGAGCAAAACCACCTCATTTGGTCCTCCCGATGCTCAGCGTAACACCTACACGTGAGAACAAACCATACGTCGTTCGGTTTGTCTAAACCAAAGGTCCCAGCCTTTGTGAGCCGTTGGCCGGGAGCCTTTAGGGGCTGCAAGAGCTGGACTTGGGACTGTAGTTAGGGACTCTCTTAAACCATTAACGAAGTGAGGTTCAGCAGTCCTCTGGAAACACTGCACTCTTAGCCCTTATATAACATAGAAATTGTCCTGACTCTTTGTCCATTTGAGGATTCTTGGACGCCCGGGGGAGTAAGAGGTCATTGATAGTCCTTCACTGGAAAAACAGTGGGGACCTTTGGTCAGCATAACAACATCTGCTCAGCAAAACATTAAATAGTGGATGAGCGGTGAAGGCCAGCCATATAGTCTACTCTTCCTCCCTGTCTGTGTCTTTTCATGGCAGACTCAAGTGGATGCTGGCAACCCCAGGGATGAGCTGGTTTGGGGAGGGGGCCGTGCTGCTGGCTTGCACCCCACTCGTTGGCAGGAGGTGCTCAGCCTTTTGCTCTCTGGTGCCGTCGTGTGACGTTGGTCCTGCTGGCCCTGCCTCAGCTCACCTGCACTCATCGCATCACCTTCCTCTGGCAGGAGGGTCAAACAGGTGCAGCTGGCACCACGTGTGGTGTCTGAAGGCTTGGGGAAGAGAGCAGAGATGGGCATGGGAACAAGCCCTAGCTCCAGTTTTGGGAGCTGATGGTGGTGATGGTTGCCAGCTGTCCCTACGTGACCTGCCTTCTCCAGGAACATGCCTGCGACTGCCTCTGCCTCCTCTGCAGCTCTGTGTACCCGTGCCATGTTTTGAAGGCCAAGTGTGCTTCAATACAACCTAAGTAACATGCACAACTTGCCCTGGGTTGACCTTACCAGGTAGGTAAGTTAAACCTTATGGGGATGCTTATTTCCTTTCACCGTTAGATGGAGCAAAGAGCTGTTCTCCCGATCTAAGCCTCTGAGCTGAGAGGTCTTTGCTTAAGCTCTTCCTGGGAGCAAATGAATCCTCGACTGCTATGTGTTTGCTTCAGTTCAGAAAAATAAAGTGCCCAGTGCAGAATCCCAGTGTGTTTTAGCATCTATTTAAAATTGCAAAACTAAGGATGGGGTAAACGAATACTGTCTGTAGTGAAGCAGCTTTTACACACAAGCTCAATCCTTCACGCATGATTTCTACTTGGACCCTCTCAACTTGCCTGAAAAGTTCAGCCAAAACTGTCAAAAGGATGAAATCAAATACTTCTTTTTAAGAAGTGATTTTTTTTGCCATAGGAGGTGAGTATAACTGATGCCTGAAATTTACATTATTAGCCTGCTATATTGGGAAATGTAGTTCTTGTGATTTGTAAATAATTTTCCATTGGAGCATCTCTACATGCTGTGAAGCTATACTTGATATTTTGTTTTGTGTGATAGCTGCCGTGTTTATTGCTGCATTAACTCTTCCTATTCTTTGTTTGGATGTTCATAAGGGCTGGAGGGGAGGGAAATGGAAAGAGCAGGATGAAAGCTTGCTTGTGCCTGGCTGTGATTGAAGTAGTCTGTGTTTTTCTGTATGTATTTATATGTCCCAATGCATTGTGTTCATTTAGCAAGGGCAGTTGTTTGGTCAAAATAGTATTTCTTTCTGACTACTTTTTTTTTTTTTTGTCCTCCCGGAAGCTTCAGTTGCATCTGGTAGACATGGAGTTGTTCATGCTTTCGGTTTGGGACTGAGAGCCAAGCTTGGTACCTGGCTCCTGGCTAAGCCTTTCCACTCTTAGTACGTGTTAATGTGTGGTTAGTTCTTTCCTGTGCTTGGTTTTTTCCCCGTTTGTGTGCTTGTTTGGGTTTTTTTTTTTCCTATGCCGAGCAAATATTTGACAATGAATATTTGATTCTGCAAATAGTTACTCATTTGCGAAGCCACGGGAGTCTCATACCTCCAGCATACATCTTGCAGAAGGACTGCTGTAAAACTGACTTCAGGTATCCAGTGTGTGAATCATTGTTGCAAGTACATGTTATTGCATTCAGCTTGTCATACCTTATTTGCAAGTGTGTAGTCACACTGTATTCTAATAATTCACTGGCATATTTTTCTATTCATATTACACAGCAGTTCTTGAGATGGCATTGCATGAGATGTTCTAAATTTTTTATGAGGTAAAAGGTTTATGCCTTTTAACAAGACCTTAGATACAATTTTAAGATTACCTGCCTTAATTTATAAGTCACTATTCACAGCTGTCTAGTTAATTCAGTAAGAAAGGACATAATTACATACGTTTTTTTTCTGAGTAAAAACGGAGATGAGTTGTCTTTCCTTTGCACTCTTAATGATGGTTGAATGTCTTTAGGGCTGTCAGACATTTGTGGCAAGGTGGGATCTTGTTCTGTGGAGGAGCCAAAGCTGCTTGGTGAGCTTGCTGCTAATGCACAAAGCTCTGCAAAACTGTACAAAGCAATTGCAGGAAAGCGTGTCTTTGGAGAATGAAACAAAGATATTATGATGGGATTTTGTGCACAGATCAGTGCTTGGACATAATCTAGTTCATTATTGCACTGACTGTAAGTACTGTAGAAAGATCACTTCAGGCTTATGAAAAGTAATGCCATCTGTGGATAGCTTTTTTGAGATAGAGGCTTCCATTGCAAACTCAGATTTTAAGTGATTTATCATTCTGCAGAGATTATTAGAGCTGCAACTCCTCCAGCTTTTTACAATACCAAACACTTAAAGAACATTCAGGTTATTTGCTTATTCATAGGGAAGAGTCAGTTGCCTATGATTCACTGTAGTGAATATTCAATCTAGTCTTTCTCTCCCTCTCCCTCCCTGAGAATCCTCTCTCCGGGTCTAATGTATGGTTTATTTCATTTCCAAGGCTTTGTGGATCACCTCTACATCTGTAGCTGGCCTCTCATAAGTAGCAGGAACACCTATTTGGTGATGCAAACAAAATATTATAGTATAGTTATATTATGTGAAACAATTAATAGAAAATTACAAAATGTAGTTTTGATCTCTTTTTTTTAATAAACAAAAATAATTATCCACTACTAAAAACTGAAGGAAATAAAACATTAAACTAGATCAGGAAACACCAGTAATTCAGTCAGCTTTCCTTTCTATAGTAAGAGTTGTGCAAGAATTCTTTTCATTTGGCAGATGAACTGAAAAATCTGATTTTATACAGTTTAAAACCAGAATTCAAACATTATTTCCCTCCCTCCTCCAATTCTCCTGTCTGAAGAGTTTAGACATTTCATGCTGCGGAAAAAAAATTAACAGAGTCTTCTTCCATGGACAGTACAGTGCAGGGGCCAAGGCACTCTTTTAGGAATGAGAAACGATTTTGAATTCAAAATTCACATCTTTTCTCTAACATGTTTTGAGCAGAAATTTGATAAATTGTTATCCAGTGAGTTTTTTGGGGTGAGTGGGGTAGGGTTGTTTTTTTTTTAATTTATTTTTTTAATTTGCTTTTGGGGTTTGGTTTTGTTTTGTTTTGGAATTTGGAATTGCGCTTTGGGAGAGGAGGTGAAAATTAAGGTGAAGGTATTTGGACAACTTGATCTGGATTTGTGAAAGTCTTTATAGTGAGTGAAACTGAGTATTTCTTCCAATGTATTTGTCAAATAGTAAAGGACATTTCTATCACTAGAAATAACCATTTTCCCAAGGTAGCTGGTAACGCTTTACCCTGTGTTATTCCCACAGCCTGAGAATGCCAAAATGACTTGGCATAGTATCTCTGTTTAAAATACAAGCGATCCTTTTAAAACTTGTGTGTTTTACTTAGAGATGTGTTAGTCTCTATTAGTTTCCATTCATATTTTTGTTTCTACATCATTAGTTACGTAATAAAAGCACTACTGCATCCACAGGCTGTCTATGCCTATGTGGATGTGTTGCACCTATTGAACTGAAAGAATAAGAAATTTTAAAGACTTACACGCTTACGGTAATGTTACAGGGCTCTTACAAAAGGGATAACCTGTTACGAAACATTATTAGACCATTTGTTATAACCAGCGGTGAGCTGGGGAGCGGTGTTACTGCTGAAGTGAAAGGCTTCTGACGTGACGTTTGCTTGCTGAAGGCTCCCAGTGGCACCCAGTATCCCGGTGCAGTCTGTGGAGTGAGGCTTTCCACTAATTACGAGTGCATGGTCACTGCAAGGAAGCAGGGTCTCTGATAAAGCCAAATCAGCTTCATTTTTTTCCATAGGAGGGCATGTTCAGATGGCAGGGAGCAGTTTTGGAACAGTCAGAGGGGAAACGGTGGATTTAGTGTTTACTTTGAGTTTAGGTAGAAGCTAATCGCATTACAGCTTGTGACTGAACAGTAAAATGATTGTGAAATATTCAGCTGTTTAATGGGCATTTTCTGGCTACATTCAAAAACTCCATTTATTTTCATATTGTGCGTTTCTCTGTAAGTTTCCTGTATTAAAAATTGGAAAAAAATCGTAGCCCTCTCATTTCCTCATTTGTTCTCTACAAAAACCCCCCCGACTTCTGCAAAACATCCTCGTACCGTGAAAAGAACACTAAGCATGATTTTAATTCCCCCCCCGCCCTAATAATTCCAAAATTCACCAGTTCTTTTCATTTGCATCCAGCGCTATTATCAGTACCATTTGTTGCTTTAATGCAATAACCTGAAAAATCCGTAAGTTGTAAATAACAACACACAAGGGCTGCTTCTCTTCTGGGTTTCTGCCAGCCTTAATAAACTGATGTGGATGTGAGAATGGAGGCAGTGACAGGCAGACTGACAGCAGTGTATCTCTGTTGACTACCAGCAATGGATTAACTGCACTGGTTTTATCCAGTGATAGATGCTTGGTCTTTCCGGTTATACGGTATGTCGAGTTTATGTACACTGAGAACACTACTGTAAAAGAATGAGCTTGGCTATGAAGAGAATGATGAGCATAAGTAACTTCTATTAAATTGACTTTTTGCCTCACTTGCTACCTAACGTGGGCCTTACTGGAAATCTGTGTGCAGAAGCTGCTAATACATGTATTTCCAGTAGGATATGATACATCATTTTTTTGTGATTCTTTGTTTCTAAGAACTACAGAATCAGAATGCTAGCATAGTTTGCGTTGGAAGGGACCTTTAAAGATCATTTAGTCCAACCCCCCTGCAGTGAGCATGACATCTCAACACTGGGTTGCTCAGAGCCCCGTCCAACCTGACTGTGAATGTTTCCAGAGATGGGGTATCTACCACCTCTCTGGGCAACCTGTGCCAGTGTCTCACCACCCTCATTGTAAAAATTTTTTTCCATATAGCTAGTCAAAATCTACCTTCTTTTAGTTTAAAGCCATTACCCCTTGTCCTATCGCAACAGGCCCTGCTAAAAAGTTTTTCCCTATCTTTCTTGTAAATCCCCTTTAAGTACTGAAAGGCTGCAATAGCCATCATGGAGAGAGGGCAAAAAACCTTCCAAGTGTCTTGAATCACTGGTAGGTGCCATTTGTCAGCTTGGTCATTAATGTGCTAGAGAAGGACGGAGCTTTTAGGTGGGGGGGAGAGGGAAACTCTTGACACTGAAATTGGCAAAAGCCACTAATATTGTGACATGTGACCTGCAATGCATTCCTTTCATAATAGCTTCTATACCTAGGAGATGTAGTCAGTGGAAGAAGCAATAGATTTTTAACGCAAACGGATGTAGCCATCCACTATAGATCGAAAAACTCGTAGGAGATTTTTATCGCCAGCCCCAAAAGTAAGTTCTGGAGCACTGCTGCAAATTGCTGTAGTGATGCCTAATCAAAGAAATCTTTCTGAGCCACAAAGTGCTTGGAGGCATTGAGATGATGATGTTGTTGTTGTTGTTGTTGCTTTCTTTCCAAGGGCTTTAAATGTGGCTGTACCTTTGCAAAACAGCTGGGAGCACCTTCCAGACCTGAAACAGTTGTGCTCTTCAGGAGGAGCTAATCTTGGAAACAGAGAAGGCGAGTAGGCTTCCTCGGGAGAGGAAGGATGTGAAGGGCTGAGCCGGAGCTGGCGTGCAGCCCCGGGGCTGGCAGGGCGGGCTGAGCCCCGAGCCCGGCGCTGGGGCATTCATCGTGCAGTGTGGGAGCAGGAGCTGGAGCCCTGCAAGCCAAGGCTCTTCGGGGAGAACAACGGCTTTGTGAACAAGCGGTAGCACTACGGAGGAGGTTGTTTGTTTGTTTGTTTGTTTGTTTTTTCTTTACCTTGTTGAACCTTTACCTCTGAAGTCTCTCTGTAGCTCGGTATCTGGCCCAGCTGCAGAAATACGAGCTGTTGGCAATGTGCTGGTCTTGAAAGGAGAACGCAAGGGAGGCAGGGGGGCTGGTTATGATTTGTGTGTTACCTTAATTTTTTAAAAATATTCCCTTCTGAAGTTCTGGGCCATATGTACAGGCTGCATTAGCAACGCATGAACAAAACGTATTTGGGAATATGTAGCTTTCCCTGATCCACTTGCAGCAGAAGTAGTCTAGAGAGAATGAGACAGTGATAAAATGAAGATAAGGGAGCTCATGGTCGGAGCAGTGATGCCATTGGTGAGGTCGGCTGGTGCTCATGCCTTGCGTTCAAAATGGTCATGTTCTTTGTGATGATTTCTCTTTTCTCTGCTGGGTATGTGTGTATGCACACAGTAACATGCATTGTAACTTCTGGGTCATTTTCATGATGGTTAATGATGGTACATCAGATAGGGTGAACTTTGGGATTCCTCCTGAGGTTTGTAAATGCTCCCTTCTAGGTTGGTACCTCTTGAAGTGCAAGTTGTGTTGAGAATGTTTAAAATTTCTTCAAGGGAAAAAAAAAAGAGTAATCCTTGGCTTACAAAAGTCATTCTTGTTGTCAAAGCCCTCTTAACGTCTCCCTTGTCCCACCTTCACTTGTATAGCCAGCCTTGTTATTTTGTCTTTCTTGGCTTGGCGAGTTCCAGTTTCATTATTTGTGCAGCTCAGGGCTGGCACTCTTCTACTGCCATTAAGAAGGTTATTTGGAGACGTGTAAGCATGAATCTTTCAGCTTTGAGGACAGCCTTGCATTTACTTTACTCTTATTTTCTGTAAATCAGATCCTGCCTGAGATGGATGTGTAATGTCTGCAATTAGAGTGTCTTCTCTACAATTTTTGCATATTTATCCATTTTGTGCTTGGTTTTCATCAGGTTTCTCAAAAAAAAAAAAAAAGGTAAGTTGGTTACTGGTAAGACAAGGAAGGTCTTGAGCCTAACTGTGACATGGGAAGGTGAAGAACAGTGACGCTGGTATTTGTGCCAGAGCAGTATACATCGGGCATAGCTGTAGTTGAGGAGCTGTGCTGTGGAACCAAGGCCAGTCCTGTGTGATCTGCTGGCAGAGTAGCTCTGACAACAGTAATTCTGTTTTTTGGTTTAGGGGCATCACTGTCTAAGAAATATCAGTAATCACCCCTTCTTTTCATTTTTCATACACTGCGTGTGATGAATCACAAGAATTGTATGTCACTGAACATGCAGAAATTCTCAGAATTTTTGGTTGTGAAATGTGTTGGTCTAGACTTGTCTGCAAATTGCGATTGTGACTAAAATTAACTCCTGTGAAATGAAACAGACTGAAATCTAGCTTATGGTACAAGTAATAAGCTGAACAGCAGATCTTGTCATCTACAAACAGTGATTTGTGTAAGGTCTGTATAGGCTAGGAAGAAAAATGTGACAATATTTCTTAAAATTTCCCAATCTCCAAGTGCTGCATCTTCTCAAGAAATTGAAAAACTCAGTTGGTTTGGTAGCAGAGTTACTTTCTGATAGGGAAACAGAATGTGTTTCACGTGATCTGCATGATCAGGCCTGATTCCTATATGTTCCAGAAATGGGAAATACCTGTGCTTTAATGAGTTTGTTCACGTATCGGACATGAAATAAATCTCACATTCTTTCCCAATTATAAGGCTTGGGAAACTTTAAAAAACCACTCCAACATGTGAGGATCTGTGATGTCCTTTTTTTAGTAATCCAGGATCTTAAAAGTTTAAGATAAATACCAAATTGTCATCAGATCTATAATAATGCTGCAGTAACTCTGAATTAAAAATACCTTGGATTTTTGATTTCTGCTGTTCTTTCCACCAAGGTTTTTTTTGCATTACAAAATGAATAGCTTTTATTTTCCTCTTCTCATTTGGTGCATCCCTAAAGTATTCAGTCAGTCCATTAGTAAATCAGCTCAGCTGCAGAATCATATGAAAAATATCTAAGCCGAGATTTAAAAACACAAGTTTTCTCTCAAGGAAGTAACAATAACAACAAAAAAGCCACATTTCACATTTACTCCTTTGTCTAAGGCTTGCCAGATGTCATGTGGAGATGAAGAAAAAATATGCAAGGAATAAAATGCATACTGATATACCTGGGGAACTAAATAATAACTTCATGTTGTTACGGATGTTTATTTAATCAATATTTTTGTTTCAGTGATTTTCTTGATATTCTTTTGATGGTTGCTTGCTAGATTCAAATCACAGCCAGCAGGTATTTTTCCCAGAAGAACTGACCAGCAGAAGAGCTCTTTTTTGTCAAGGGGGGGAAAAAAAATTCAAATAATTTACTCCAGCGCATGCCAGTTGGCTTCATCAAAGACTGTTAATCACAATGCCAAATTCAGTTTCCTGCCATTCTTGAGAGCTATTGCATCTCTACAGCACATTTCACCCGAATGGTCCCAATTCAAAGTTGAAGTCACTGGTAATGATAAATTAAAAAAAAAAAGTCTGCTGTAGTCCTGAGTATTTATTTTCTTCAGTTCAGTAGTTTGTGGTGCTGTTAGGTAGGCATAATGAATTAATCAAATATTCAGTTTTTCCTGGACACCTGCTTGTAAGGTGTCTGTGCAGGGGGATGTGTTGTTTTGTTTAGGGAGGATGTGTGCATGCACACAGAATCCTAAATGCAGGTTTGAAGAAAAGTGTTGTGCCTAGTGACTCAGACTGTCATTACGTGTGTAAAAACTTCTTTCATAATCTCTGTTTAGATTTGAAGTTTATTTTTTGAGTCTTTTTTTTTTAAGTGTAAGCATATATGTTAGAAAATGTACTTATATTTCTCTGAGTTAGTCTCCATGATCAACAGTCTTCCCTCAGGAAAGTAGGTTGTATAGCAATGACTGCTCTACAGGCATGCATTTTAATATACTGTTAATGAATACTTTTATATAGAAATTTAGGAATAGAAATTTATTAGTTCCTTCCTTTGATGATTATGGAGGTAGATGCTTCTAATCTAGCTTCCTGTTACATGAATATAATATCTTCACCGTTTCCTCTGGAAACTGTTACCCTTTGGATGATTTTTCTAATTATACATCACAGTCTATATATGTAGTCTTTTTATTTCACATTATACTCATCCTCTTTAGAATGTCACTTACTGTTTGTTCATATCTAGACCATTTATATAGGTCCAGTGGGTGTTGCCATTAAGTAGAAATCAAACTTGTGTTTTTCTGTGAGTTGTGCACATACAAATAGCACATTATGTTTTCTTATTCCTTTTTCAGGTTTAGTGTGCAGTGTTCATGTTTTGCTGTATTTTGGTGTCTTGCACAAAGGGTTGTTAGAAAATACAGAAAGGGAAATGATTTTCACAGAGCAGTGCTTTTAAAAACCTAAGTTCATATTACAAAGCCTGAGAACTATGTGAAACTTTCAAGAAAAGCAAGTGTGATGAAAGGAATATAAGCTAAAGTGGGAGGATGTCAATGAAAACATCTTAAATAGTGTGGGACCATGGGGAATAAGAGTATAAAACCATTGAGAAAATAAGCAAAATTCAGATAGTAGTACTCACAGAAACACAGCAAATTAAAAATCCCTTTTTTTACATGAAATGGAGGACCTCAAATCAAGCAATAACGTCTTAAAACTTAGTGTACCAAATTACTTGCTATTAGACTATTTATCTGAGGTAGGGTCTTGTGAGTGTTAGGTTCAAGTTTTGCTGTCTGCTGAAATGGTTTGCAAATCCCAAGAGATAGGACACCAGTCACTTGTAGTACTGAGGCGGAGAAAAAAGCTGCTGGTGTTTTGGAATGCAAATATGTTATCCAAATGATGTTTCCATCACATGAACATGCTTGCTTTCTTTTGGAGATCCCAAGAGTTTTGCTGAACAAAGAACGTCAAGGAAAGAAAAAGGGATTCTTCTTCATTGTTGAAAGTGTTTGGAAACCTTATTTTTCAGGAAAACTTTATTTTCCTTCCTAGCTGTTTGCACAGATTCATCATTGTGAATACCTATACATTCCTCGCCTAGTCTGCAAGTAAGTACAAATAATGTAGTTAGCTGCAGTGCTTCCCAGGTAGTTAATTAATTTTCTGTTCTTGGTCCTTGGCTTTTTTATTTTCAATGCTGCCAGCTAGCCTGGGTCAGATCATGTATCTGCTTCTCTTGCCCATCCTAGCGTCCGACGCTGTAGACTGGGTTCTCCTCCTGTTTCTTCTGACTGCTGCTCATGCCATCTGCGTTCCGTGTGTTGTGGCTTTACCTGGGCAGAGAAAGGGACAAGGCAGGAGTCCATAATACAATGAGAAATTAGAATATTCTTTATGCGTAGTAAAAAGCAAACATCCTGGGAGCAGGGAGGTGTAACAAGATGGTTGTTTTGTAGATTTTGTAAGAATAGTTTGATTTATGCCTTCCACCACAGCAAAAAACTGAGTGTAAAAGCAGAAGAATCTTACTGCCTTGCAGCTCTGTCTCTTCCATACTATGTTATTCCTCAGTATTTGTGAGAAATTAAACCATTAAATACTTCAATTAATTATTTATGTATAAATGCTCAATTATTTGTGCTAACAGTCTTCATTGTAAAACATCTCAAAAGAACAAGTTTGGGAACTGCCAAGCTTCAAATGGACAGTCCTCTCAGGGAAAGAAAGGAGGGCTGGTAATAAGAAAAGGGAATGAAGAATATATTTTAATAACAGCAGGCTAAACTTATTTGTGGTTTTCTTTGGTGAACTACTTGTATCATGGTTGATACTGCTTAATGGAAAGGTGACAAGACAGGATAAGAATGAAGAAGACCTTACGATGTGAGGATGCCTGTATTACAGTGTGTTGCTGCAAGGGTTTATATGGGGAGGCTAAAACTGGGATGAGTAAGTATATTTGCACTGTGTTTAAGGCTGCAGTACAACTTCCTCAGGTGACTAGAACGCATTTTTACATCTGACATGCAATATTTTCACTCTAGCTGTGTTTTCCACAAGGTGAGTGTACATCATAAAGTATAGGGTGAGATGGCAAGAGATCTAAATTGACATTGTTTAAATACCAATTTCCTTTGTGATTGCTGAGATGCTCAACAATTTGGGCTTACTCTCCCTTTCTGTAAAAGGAAAAATAAGCCACTTGTTTGTCTTACAGTACGGTCGTGACTAAAAGACTGTAAAATGAAAAAAGGTTGGAGAAAAAGAATGTGTGCTTTATTTAACAGGAGCATTTTGTGAACATATTGGTAACATACTGCAGAAAACCTTGGCAGTTTTCAAAGTGTCAGCTAGTTATTAGAGAAGAGGGGAATCTTCTTTGTTGTGTGCACTTTCAGCCAAAAGACCCACATTTTAACAGTGAATACGAATCCTTTTTCTTTCCTTGCCTTGCTGTGTTAAGCAAAATTCTTGGGACCTCTGAAAGAAAGCAAGCATGTTCGTGTGATGGGAACAGCATTTGGATAATACAATTACATCATCATCTTGCAAATCCTGAATGTTTATTTTATGGTTTTTTTGTCTTATAAAAAGACATTAGTTTTTCATATAGTAAAATAACAAAAAAGTTTACTATACATATTATATATATGTATATATCAAAGCTGTCCGTAAAGACACCAGTGAACAGTTAAAACCTAGTCAGTGGTGCTTTTTCTGCCAGAAGTCAGTCCCACTGCTCAGGCCTTGAATCCCCGCAGAAGTCAATCTGGAGTTCCCTGGAGGTTTTATATGCCAGTTCAGGGTGAAAAAGTTTTGAGATCCTTTCTTAGAATTCTGCTTTATTTTTTCTGCAGCACTGGAGTCTCATAGATTGCTTAGCAATGATTTCTTTTGTGGTGTTTGTTGGTTGTGTCTTTTTTTTTTTTTAGTTGTGGGACAGCTGCAATATGTAATTCCCCCATCCTCCAAAGAAACCATAAGTCTGAAAAATATTAATGTGTCCGTTGTGCTGTGTCCCACTATGTTCAAGTCTGTTCCCCGCTCCAAGTTAGTCTTATAGGATATAGAATAGTTTCATAACTTATAGGAAAGACTTAAGCTTCAACTCCTTTTCAACTCTTTGTCACCGTGGTCTCATCTTTGTAGAGGAAGAAGCAAATAGTATTTGCTTGCTCAAGAAACAAAGGAGCTCACAATTTCTTTGCTCCTTCTTATGATATAGCTGCTAGCAACAATAGTTAAGACAAAAAACTTTTTCTTCTGGCTTCTAAGAAGAGCCAGAAGGAAGGAGCAACACCAGGGTGAGGTCCTTACTAGGAATGAGGGATTTAACTACTGATTTGAGTATTATTTGTTTGGTTGAAGGAACTAGGAGGCACTAGCTTTGGTAATATTAACAGAATGTTCTTTGAGCTCTGAATGCTGTTATGAAACTTAGACCTTGTGAAAAGATCATAAGCTTTTGGGGCCAAGGCTAAACCAACTTGCTGGAAACCTGGTGCTGTATCCTTTGTTCTCTAAGCCTATTTTGTTACAAAAGCACAGAGGGGCCTCTGAATTGGATGCTGTTGCCTTGCTTGACTCCATCACTGAGTTTGTTTCCCTTGAGTTTTTGCAGTTTTCTGTATTTTCTGGCAAGCCTAAATCAGCAAGCAGTGTTGGGTCCATGGAAAATAATTGCTTTGAAATTAAAGTGTGCATACAAGTATAGGAAATGCTAAAGAATAC
The DNA here is from genome assembly GCA_013398295.1 of Chionis minor. Taxonomy (NCBI): domain Eukaryota; kingdom Metazoa; phylum Chordata; class Aves; order Charadriiformes; family Chionidae; genus Chionis; species Chionis minor. Next base: position 176,250 of record VZSF01003226.1, on the reverse strand, counting down.
AGTAGCGCTTTCTGTCCTATTGAGTTATTCTTTACCTGTGTTGGGCAAGGGTATCAGGAACTGCATCCAGGTTATCTGCCCTTACTCAAAACTGGTCTCACAAATAAGGAAGTCAGTGAAGATAATGATGATGCAATCTGCTTTTAACTTTTTATAAATGTAGATTGGTGACTAGATGACATAGTATCTGCCACATCTTGTATGGAGGGAAGCTGAATTAGCTATACCCTCCTTTCTTTCTGAAATGCGGACTTTTTGCTATCTGTTCCTTTTTTATTAATGACAAGCCTCATCCTCAGACTTCAGTGCTGTCATTTTTGCTTCTCCCAATAAGATAAAGTGTCAATTGAGAATGTAGTCATTCAGGTATGACTGAGCTGCCTTCGCATATAAAAAATAATCTTCAAACAATGGGAGCCACAAAGTGCATCACTTGCAAAGAAGCTCAGGAGCTGGGACTCTTGCAAAGGACTATGCCTTGTCACAGGGTCTCCTGGAGCTGGTGGGCTGGGAAGGAGCTGAGTTCCCGGGGACGTGTGATGCTGTATCACCCATAGCAGTTCTTCCTTGCTTCCCAAATAGGAGTCCCCGGTGGCTTGTGTTTGCTACCTGCAGTGCAGGTTTGGAGCAGCTTTCAGTAGCTCACAGCCGCCTCAAAGAGTATGCTTTAAATGTTTATGGTTCATAGTATCGTGAATTTCAAAAAGTGAATCTGTGTAACAGAGCTTGAAACTCTCCAGTTACGTCTTCATAATAAGACATAGTTGAAAACGTATATAAAATTAAATGGGACTGTCAAAAAAGGTCTGTCTTAGTTTTGGATTTGGTGGGAAATTCCTATGGCTTGGCTGTTACCTATCCAGCACACTAATGCAACACAGTTAAACCTGAGCAAAATGCTGGAGTCAGATATACATGAGAAAAATCACTTTGAACAGCACTGCAATGCAGATGATGTGTTTTCTGGAAATATGAGTGCAGAGGCTGTTCTGGTGGTAATCATGTGTTGTCTACCTTACTCTCCAGTCACCTGCTGTTAATTATTGGGGTTTTTTTCCTAGGATTTTGCATTTGTTGCTCCTCTTTGTATTTTTGTTAACTTTTATGTGTAATTTTTGAAAGCATTTAGCAGCTTCAGCAAGCCATAGTGTGACTGGAAGAGGTTCGTTGAGATGCCTGAATTTAATACAATATGAAAGTAATCTTGAGTTGTAAATAGTTGAGAGAGATTATATTCAAAGAAGAGTTTGCGTTTGTTTTGTTTTTTTTTTTTTTGCTTGCGTGTAAGAAGTGTTTTCTGGGAAACATTTTGTGAGGTTATTCAGATAATTATTTTCCAGGTAGTAAGTTAGAACCAAATCCTTACTTACATTTCTTTGGCTTATGTAAGCAAGTTCAAGCTTTACCTAATATATTTTTTTATGCTTTTGAAAGTGATCTGTTGAAAAGTGCAAGGACAAAATAAAAATAATCCAGAGAACTGCTCTGGTACTCAGAAATGGTTTTTAATAAAGGCTGTGTTCAACTGTCTTTGCGGAACCATTACTGTTGCTTCGTATGACGAGCAGAAAACATTAAAATGTATCAAATTTGAAGTAATACCAAACCATATATGATGCTGATGAAAGGTAGTAAATACTGGTACATTCCTGCCAAGGCACAGGAAAATCTGACCAGTGACTCCAGAACTGAGAATCCTTTTTTCCTTTATGCAATCACTTCTTGATGGACGGGTGGAAGAGAATAGCGGCAGAAGAAGAAAAGCCTGGGGACTGTAAAGTCTGTACAAAGCAAATGAATTTATTTATTTTTTCTTTCTGAAAAGCATCATTCAGGTAACGGGAGTAAGAGGTTTAAAAAGCCTTTGTACCTGGCAGCTGTTTGATGAACAGTCTATCATTGTTTCGGTTAAATTCTTGCAAATCTTCTGCTGGAATCTGAATGTGTAACTTTCAGCGTTTGGTGAGAGAAGATGGCGGTATCCCTTTTGCTTCTGAATTCAAACTATGAATGCAGACATTCAGAAAGGTTTGCTGTATTACGTCAGTGCTCTGTTACGCTGTCCATACAGACTCCCTGTCCTTTCAAATTAGTTGAAAAAATACTGGCACTGGCTGTTTAAAACAAAAAGCAAACCAGAAAAAATAACCCAAAACAAACAAAAAACCCACCCAGAAACTACATGATATCTGATGGTAGCGTTGCCTGTATGCTGAAGGTTGACCGTTTTCTTAACAGTGGAAGTATGCCCGACTGACTTAATTCCTCCCTTAAGCCCTAAAACACATGGTCATTACTTGAAATTTGGTTTAACGGCGACAAAGGTGCATTGATGTTGACATCTATTTCCGTGATTGTGTCAGCACTAAGATCTGTCTTGTCGTCTAATGTTGTAAGAGAGAATCTTTTCTTTAGACATCCTAAACGTTGTTCATTTGTAGCTGAACATCTCATGATGTGATTGCAGTCATCTAAAAAAGCTTTAAGAAACCTTCCTCTTTTCCTCATCTATTCTGACTATTGCTGTAGGATATTGAATGCTGTTCCTGTTACCTTAGTAAATATGTTTTGTGGAGGTTTTGATCAATCATATCACTGCTTTCTGGTTGTCTTTCAGCTGCTCACTGTATTTTGGAAATCTCTCACTTCTGCACTTGTTTATTTTGACAACTAGAAATAAAGGCCACTTAAATTCTTTTAGCAGTGTCCTATTTTGCTTTTCATTTCCCTCTTGATATGTTTGCCTGGCCTGAGGATGTCTGAAAAAAATAATGTTGTAAAATTTAACCTCTTACGTTACTATTGTGTATAATGGAACTCTTTTTCAATGCCCGTGCTCTCTTTGTGGGATGCTTGTGCTGTGCTGCCACATGGTGCCAAGCTCCAGCCCTAGGAGAGCCGCATCCTCTTTATGCCTGCAGGATGTTTATCCTTACTTTTTTCTTTTTTTTTTCCTCTGGTTGATACTCAAAGCTATATTTTATTTCCAGACTGATACTCAGAAAAGCGTGCGTAATGGAATGGTGCAGGCTAAATGGCTAGAATTGCAAAAATTGTTTTTAAGCATCTGTTTCGGAACTGGGTTCATACTTAATGATATCTGAAGCACGTTTTTCATCAGGCCTCTGTTAGCATGTTTTGTTCTGTGGAAAGACTGATCATAATCTATTGAAGAGGAGGATTCCTTTCTCATAACTTTTTCTATTGAGCAGTGTGATGAATTATGTAAAAGTTTGTATCATGCTGGATTAAAAAATTGCTGGTTTGTTATTTTGCAGTTTTCTTCCCCCCTTAAGATTTGAGGAGGAGTTCTTCCTTGACTAAATTATTTAAAGGCACTCAGGCAACCACTGTTTGGACATAGTCCTTTAATAGGAAGAGTAGTATAAAATAAAAAGAAAGCTGCTCCCTTGTTTTAAAAACAAAACAAACAAAAAAATCCCAAATTGGTAAGAGATTACTTGATTGTGCAGTTGACTGTCAGGCATAAGAAGTGTGTCTGAGTTATTTTTACTGGAAATTAAAAGGCATTACTGAATTTCAGTTTTGCAAAATTGCTTTTTCATAATTATTTCCTAGATTTTTGTTCAAGCTTCCCTAGATTTTGTTTCCAAAAGCTAAAAGCTAGGAAAAACCCAATTCATTAAGATTATGAACCTTCATATTTCAGGATGAAAGACCAAGCTACGTATCTTAAAAAATATAAAATCAGGCTTATATAGAGACAACAGATACCTTTTGCTCATTTATTTAATTGAATGCACTCTGTTCTTTATATGTCATATTTCTCTTGTATTAGAAAATGCCTGAGACTCTACAAGGTGAGATCTTTTTGACACTTTGCCAAGAGAGTTTGTAGGATTTGTGTAACAGAGTATGTATCTTAAGAAATGTCTGTTTTTAATAAAGGCTGCAGATCTGTAATTTAATAAAGTTCACAGTAAATTTGCATAGTAAGGATTATATTAAAGCTGCACGTTGATGGTTTGCCAGAGATTTACACCTGACTGTGTAGCAGCAAGAATTTGTGACTAGTACAAACTTTCTAAAAGGAAAAAAAAAAAGTAACAGTATGTTTATTTATAAGAAGTACATGTTAAGAAATTTGGATTTTTGGTTTTGGGCATGCCGGTTTTTTGTCCAAGATTCAAGGAGAAACCTGTCTTCACTGAATTGGCTAAGTAAGTAAAAAATGCTTATCAGTAACTACAGAGTTTAAGACTATATTTTCCCTCAGAGCGATCAATTTTTTTTGGTACAGTTAGAAGTTCAGAGAAGAACCAACGTCGTGTAGTATGAATGCATAATACTATAAGACTAATATATACTATAAAAGAGCAATTAAGTAAATTTGCCTGTACTTTTCTATATACAATCAGGATACCAAATCACTTTTTCCTCAGGATGAAAGTTTTATGGAGATTATAAAGAAACGTAGCTGCCGTTTGGAGACAGTCTAGAAGTTTTTACAATTTGAGTATTACCTCAGTTTGACAAGTGACAGCACTTGGTTTTTGCTGGCCTCAGTTTTGCTCACGTGAACACTCAGAGCAAAGCCGATGTCGTGGACATTGAGTGGTTCATTGCTGTTGCTCTGTTTAGCGCTGGCAGGGTGAAAGCAAGGTGTCTTTTTCTTGTGCCTCACGTGATCTATCTTGCCCATGTCTCCCCAGCCACCCCTCTGCCACCCCAGGGGCTGTGCAGCACTTGTCCCGCGGGGCGGAGGAGGAGGAAGGGCAGTGACTGTAGCGAGTCCTGAACTGGCCCAAGTGGTCCCTTTTGTAGGACTTTCCATAAGCTGGGTGGAAGGAGTCCAGCCTGGCTTCTCGGTGCCGGGCAGTGCCTGTGGTGGGGCCTGGTAGAAAAAGCCCCTTTTGGTTTTTAAAATAGTCATGTGGCTTAGCAAAGTTCGGCAAATGAGACTTAGGAGAGGGTGCTGGTTACCTGGGTGAGGCATGCTGGCTGCTCTCAGCTTTCCTCTGTTTCAAAGATCAAAGATGATGTGCATCTCACTTGGCCAGCCTTCTTTTGCTAACACCTTCTTATTAAGACTATAGTGTATTGTTTGCGATTCTAGATGTATTTGTAATTCAGAAAATGAAACATTTATGTAAACTCTGTGTGCTAACACATGATCTGGGACCAATGTGGACTGCTTTCATAGTGAAGTAGTTCTCATCATGTTTGTTTTTCTTCTAAGATGAGAATGCTTGTGAAAAATAACATCTCGTTTCTTTAATTCACTTGGATATAAATTACTTTAGAAGAAAGAGGATAGCAACAACCTGTGACTGCTGAAGAAAAAAGGAAAAAATGTTAAAAATATTTTTAAGAAGAATTGAGGGGTTTAATACATTTCTCTAAAAATAGGTTAGATAAAGTATGTCATTCTGCTCTATTTCAGTCACACCAGCTTGTTTCATAGATTTGTTTTTAGTCTTAGTTCCTTCAGGCAGAGAAATGTGAGATTATTGCATCTCTGAAGGTAGACAACCACAAGCCTGACAGAACCTTGCAAAGTCAGTTACCATCACGTCTGTATCCTCCAAAGGAAAATTTTGGGTGGTTGAACTAAAATGGCCTGTGACATGGAATCTTGTTCTTGACTCTTTTAGGAAGTTAAAAAGAAGGTGGAAAGAGGTAGGGGTAACGGGCTTAACCTTAAACCTGCCAAAGGAACGTTAGACTAGCCCCACTGATTTGAACATCTTAGGATGTTTGTACTCCTGAGCGGGGGGAGGTAGAATTAAGTTAAAATAGCTACAAAACTTTTGTATTTGCTTTCATACATTACAATCATAGAATGATAAACCAGCCCATGTTGGAAGGGATCTTGGAAGATGATCTGTCCCAAACTTTCGTGAGGATAGGTGCCTAGATGAGATTATCTAGCACCCTTTCTAATTCCATGTTGAAAACCTCCAGTGATGGGTACTGTGCCACATCCCTGGGGGAGGTTGTTCCAGTGAATGATAGCTGTCTGTCTTAGTTGAGATGAAACCTCTCCCAGTGCAACTTGTAGCCATTGGCCGTTGTCTTCTCCATGTGGCTCCTTGTGAAGAGAGTTTCCATCTTCTTTGTAGTACTGGAATACTGTCATGAGGTCCTGCCTGAGCCTTCTCTTCTCCAGGGAGAAATCTAACTCCTACAGCCTTTCCTCACCTTTCCTACAGCCAAAGGTTCTGTTGCCCTTTGGTCATTTTTGTCACCTTCCTCTGGACCCTCTCCAGTCCGCCCACATCTTTCTTGAATTGTGGGGACCAGAACTAGACATGGTAGTCCAGGTGTGGCCTGAGAAGTGCTGAGTAGAGTGGGATGATCACATCCCTATCTCTGCTAGTAGGGCCCTGTGGATGCAGCCCAGGATCCAATTTACCTTTGTCAGCAGCACAGTGGTGACTCATGTTCAGCTGCTTGTCCACCAGGGCTCCCAGGGTCCCGTTCAGCAGGGCTGCTCCCCAGCCACACAGATCCCAGCCTGTACTGGGCTCTTTGGCTATATTGTCCCAAGTGCTCCCTTAAACTTCATACTGTCCTTGTTAGTCTGCTCTTGCAGCCTGTCCATGTCTTTCTGTAAGATGACTCTCCGTTCTGACGTGTAATCAGCAAACTTGCTGAGGGTGCTTTCAATCCCATCATCTGGATCATTTATGAAGATGTTGAACAGCATGGTGAAAAGTATTGATCCCTGGGAGACAACTTGTGACAGTCTGTCAACCTGAGTAAAAACCATTGATCACCACCTTCTGAGTGCGACCTGTGAGCCAGTTTCCTACCATCTTGCAGATGGCCCATCCTGTCTGTGTCTTACTAGTTTGTCCAGGAGAGGGCTGTGGGGAACAGCATCGAATGTTTTGCTTAAGTCCAGGTAAACAATGTCCACTGCTCTCCCTATGTCAACAGAAGATGTTATTTTGTTGTAGAAGGTGATCAGGTTAGTCAGCATGATTTGCCCTTGGTTAATCCATGGTGGCTTTTCCCAACCACCTGCTTCATTTGGTTCATTATGGAGCTGTCCTTGCCTGTGGCAGGGGGATTGGAACTGGATGATCTTTAAGGTCCTTTCCGACCTAAACCATTCTGTGATTCTATGAACTACTTGTTTTGTGAGCAAGCTGAAAAGCCCTCAGGTTGCGTAATTTTAACAGTAGAGGGGATTAAGAAAAGTTACCTCAGAAATTATGCTGTGAAAATTAAAATGGTTCAGTGTTGGTAAGGCTCTTTAACCTTCCCTCCAGTTCTTTTTGAAACAGTCTTTATAAAAATAAAAAAACCCCACCTTTCCAGTCTGTGCTTGATATATCAAATAGACTGGCTAACTATGGAGTAATGCTGTGTGGCACCTGCTGAGCAGGAAATAATTATGTTTTAATATAACATGAGAAAAAATACCTAGATGTTGAAAGCAGAATATATGACATCTGTTCAGTAAACAAAAGATGCAATTACAGTATTTTAGGAAAATATCAAGGTGATAGCCAAAAAATAATTTTTATTTATTATAAAAAGCATTTGTCTGGCACACAAGGTAATTTGGCATTCAGATCAGAGTGCTTTTAAGAGAAGCACGAACATAAGAAATAGCAGGAATTTTTTTAAATCTCTTAAGGCAAAGAGAAGCTACTTAAAGATGAAAGCATGAACCAAAGTACTGTCCATAGTGTATATAAGATTTTCTTCCTTTTCTTCTTATGTGTTTTCATCTTGCAGAAAAAAAAATCCTTTTAAAAGTTATTATGCTTTAGTATGAATACAGTGATATATACTAGTTTATTAGTAGTTATGTCTCTGGCTTTTTTTCTTTACTCTGTCCCGGGGTGTTAGCAAGAATACTTTTTAGTGGGTAGATGAGGGACTAAATGAACACAAACTGCAGTTCTCTCTCTCGCTCTCTTTTTTTTTTTTTTTTTTTTTTTTTTTTTTTTTGAGCAAGCTTATTTTCTTGGCAGACTTACTAAATTCCATATGGGAGTGAAAGAAGCCTCATTGTTTCGCATTTGGTTGAGACCTAATTCTTGTAGGATAATTGGTAGCTTTTGAATAAAAGTCTTGTGCAGAGGAGCTTGGTCTTCAGGCAGAGGAAAATTGCAAAGCCCATTTCGAAATATCGGATGAGTTCAAGAAGTTGAGTAGTTTTTCTTACCTTGTGAAGCAGACCATGTGCATGTGACCTAGGTACATGGTTACAAAGAAGTTTATACAACCGGGTTTGTCAAAAATTAGTCTGGTGTCATAAGACCCTCTTGTGGTTTTTTGTGGAGAGAGGGAGTTCTCTTCATGCCCATTTTCCCCTTTTTTTTTTTTTTGTTCCGCTAGAAATTTTGGGTTATTTTCTTTGAGGTGTGCATAGAGATGCCAATAATAAGAAACACAAATGTGTAATTGAAAATGTGACACTGGTAACATTTTGGAATTTGTTACCTCCGTTCAGAAAATCCTTTAAAAATTTTTTCTCAGCCTTCTGCTTATTCCGTCTAGGTGAGCTAGACAAATTCTTTTTCTTTAAAAACTTTCAGTAATTGAATGGACAGAATACTTAGTATTTTGTTGCTCCTCTTCCTGGAGACTTTCTCGAGTGAGAAACTAGACTAGTAAGTGAAGCAACTGGGACTGGGAGATAAGAAGGCCCAGAATGGGTTAAATTGAGTCCTGCACTAGTGACTTTTCTACTACCTAAAATGTCACAGTTTTAAAAATCTACTGAAGAATTGTCCCTGAAGAAATAAAAATGACAGAATATTCTCAGTCTTTGAAGTGTGAAAGGCGTTGGGGGAGGGGGCAACACGGTTCTTGCTGCTGCTTCACTGTAAACTGCAACAGAAAGGCTACCTAATTTTCCTTTGATTTTCAACACGTTTTAGTAGCTGCCTCTTTTTCTGGGAATGATGGGAAGGATCCCCAGGCCAGAGGAAGTTAAGTGTCTAGTCCATGTAGAAATTACCTCTGCGGTCTTGAAGATTACTTAAAAAAAATCTTTCCTAACATTAAGAAAAATCTGCATGTGTTTACTTCCATATGCATGTACTGTGTCTTCTTCAGTTGCTGTAATGTTTTATGCTGTATGACTAATATGTAGAAATAGAAATTGGAAGAAAACAAGATTGGTAGAAATTGCATATTTTCTAGAGCCTAAAATGAGGGACCCTTGTTTTCCCTCCAAGCTCCTGAAAAGGTCTGCAGTGACTCTTCTTCACGTGACAAAATTAATAGTGGTCCCGCAACTTAATTTAAGACGCAAAATAATCTGAACTAAGATGATATGTGGGGTCAAATTTTAACCCCCCTCCCTGCTTAAGTCCAGAAAGCGGGTATTTTAGTGCATGTATTTCTTTCTGTGCAAAGCCTGACGTTCTATTGACGATAACGGGCCGCTTCCTTGAAAAGGTGAGGTGTGTGAAACCAAAGCCTGTTCTACACTACAGAGAATAAATATGTGAGTGATTCTCTTGTTTGAAATGATGAGGAACTCTTATGTTAATTCAGTCTTACTGTCATTTTTATTGAGCTTCATTTGATGGATTTGCCTCTGCTTGAATATAAAAAGTAGTTTTCCATACACACTGAATTTTGTTTTACACGGTCCCTGTTGTGGCAGGTTCACTTTAGGTACTATAAAACACAGGGATTATAATGGATTATTACTTACTGCACCATGTTTTTGTGTATGCCAAAGTCCTGCACTGCTGAGTTATAGTTTGAGGAAAATACCTGATGTTATTGTAAGATTACTGCTATTGTGATTGTGGAGTTCTTTGCCTTTTTAGTGGTACTCCTATATTTACTCTTCTAAATCATTCTCTCTGTGTCTCTGTCTCTCTCTCATCATGTGCATGTGCTCTTCCAAATTAACTCGAGGGTACTTATGAAAACTTAATTATGAGATGAATGAACTCTGAAGCACCGACTGCAGTAGCAGAGTTGTCAGTGGCTAATAACGCTGCAGCACATGTCTCCGAGCCCAGCTGAGCAGCGCTGCACAAGCCGGCGTGCCCGAGCCTCATGGCCGGATGGAGGTTGTGGCCTTTCCTTGCCTTTGGGTGGGCTCCAGCACTCCTGTGTCCGACGTCTCTTGGTCTCTATTGCCTGTCCAGGGACACGCAGCCTTACAGTGTAGGCAGTCAAGACTTCTCTCCCATGCTTCGCTATTCATTCTGTCCTCGTGGGGAGGCACAGCCTTACCCGGAGCTCAAGCATTTTAGAAAACAGACTGAGAACAGACAAGAAATTAGCGTCTAGTCTGAGGTAGTTTGGCTAGTTTTGCATAGTAATTGGTTGAGTGAGGTATTAGCAAAGGATGGTTTATTGCTTTTTCTATGTCCAGCACCCATTTCTGTCTCACCCTTTATTATAAAATGGTGTCCAGGCAGTTGGGTTAGGCAAAGTGAATCCCAGCCCCTTTGTTCATACTTCTGGGCTCCTTCGGGCACGTGTGTTACCCGAAACAGTCCGTCCCTACCTTCACTGGTGTCAGAGAAACACAGGTGTGGATACAGGAATGAGCATAGGACAAGGGTAAGTCTGAATTTGTGATTTGACACAGATACGAGATCCTTTCAGTGATTTGCAGAAGAATGACTTCTGCCTCAGAGGCATGATATAAAACTTAGTTAAATTAATTGTGTTCACAAATTCTGTCTGGCTCACTCTTTGCTAGCCTTTGGACTAACCAAACAGTTCCTCAATCTGTTTCTTGTCTGTGGTGGTTTTTAAGGCTGAAATCATGTCATGTAGCTAGGGTTGGAGTTTTTGTGGTTGCTTGTTGTTTTTAAATCTTTTGTTTATAATAAACCCTTTAATCTGAAAGATGGCAGTTATCCAGCGTTGGATTTGGGTGCTGGATACTCATGAAGGGAAAACAGGAGCAATACTATTGTTAGCTTGGGATTTTCTGATGAGCCAGTGAAACAGAGGATGAAAAGAACCAGATCTGTATAAACAGTGTGGGAACACGGGGAACATGCGAGAGGAGGAGAGATGAGAAACAGCACAGTCCTCAAGAAAATGATGACAATAGCCTGCTGTTCAGGCTTTCTGCTGAGGAAGGCCATGGGAGTTGGCAGAGCAGCTGCTCGGCAGCCTGGGGAGCACGAGGCTGGGTAGCAGCTCTGTGCAGAAATAGAAGGGTGTAGTTGATGCTTTTCACTTTGGCGGTGTGCTCTGTGAAACCGCTCTCCAGCAGAAGTTCTAAAAGAGGATAAATACGTCATGTGTCTCTGGAAGTGACAGCGTGCTTTTAGCATGAGCTTGCAGAAGTTGTTATCTGAGGAACAGAAACTTGCCAAGGTACCCGCGCTTTCTGCTGCAGTCAGTTTATATATGAGATATTATGTATTGTGGGAAGGGAGTTAGCAGAGTCCAGGCTGATGTCGACTGGAATGAGCAGTCATAGAGCATTCAGGGTGGAGAGGGACTTCAGAAGGCCTCTAGTTTAACTTCCTGCTCAAAGCAAGGTCAGTACTGAATTTGAGATGCTCCAGGCTCTGCTCCAGTTTAGGTCTTTGGGCAACCTGTTCCCAGTGCTTTACCAGCCTTGTAACTTTTTTTTTTTTTTGGTAGTTATAAGGAACACTGCTGTGGTACACCCATAAATGTTAGCAATAGCAGGCAGTCTAGAGGGATAGCAGAAGAGCGTTTGCAACTCCTGCAGCTCCAACTGTGTAGAACCAGGAGGCAGTTGACACTAAATTGTAAGATCCCCCTTGAGATCATGTTACGGAGCACTTTCACAAAATAGAGGTTGATGTCTCTACAACTGTGAAGCAAAAAGCTTGCCACTGTGAATGCAGACTTAGATGCACAAAAATTTTGAGGTAACAGTGTCCGGGTAGAAAAGTGTCAGCAAAATGTGAGGTTTTGAAGGATGGAAGCAGAGACCTTTAGAGTCAAATTATAGCTCTTTCATGGTAACAGGACTTGGCTCAGGGGCAACTTCGTGAAGGCTAGTGCATCTTTTCCACTCTGAAAAGTGACCACGAAGTAAAAAATACTCTAGATGAGGTTTTATGTAGTGCTTGTAAAGTGCCCGAAATGTTTCATATCTGTACTGTACGCTTCTGCTGCTGCATCCTAGGATTGAATTCGTTCCTTTCATGGCCACCTAACATTGGTGGCTCATAACTCAATCCTATGACTAATTGAGCTTCTTCTCCCCTATTTTAATTAATAATTTTATGTTAATATGCTTTAGGTTTCTAGTCTTGTTTAATTATTAAGTTTCCACTTTGTGTAATTCTGCTTATTGTCATTTTCAGTGTTACTCAGTTCTTCCTGGATAATACCTATGTCCTCTGATTGTGCCTCCCAACTTGTTACTGCGGATTTCAGTAGCACACTAGTAGCGGTGCTTGTGCTAGGTCATTACTAAAAGTTGCTTATTTGTGGCTTGGTGTGTTTTTGTTGGCTTTAATCAGAAAGTTTTTTTCCATGAGATGCAAACATTACAAGTTTTCTTTCCTGATGGGTGTTCTGCGTGTTTGCCATAATAACTATGTGAGGCATCACCATGCTGAGGTCTGAAGGACACATAGTCTGTGCTCTGACCTGGTCCCCTGTTTGAATTCAGGTTAGTTTTGCCTCCCTGTTGTTTGGGATGGGGAGAAAACTTAGACATTTGTCCTTTCTTGGTATAATCTGAACATGTTCTTAGCAAGGTATGGTGACCTGGCTTGGCTGACACCATACATCCGTTTATCCTTGAGCTGGTGTCCTGTGACTCCAGGCTCCTTCCTCAAAAAAACTCTTAAGGGTCCTTGCTATGGGGCAGATGGCTTTGGTAGCCCACACTAGAGACTTCCTTTTTATTCATAAAAATCTGGCCCTGTATTTGATCTGCAGGGACTGACATGGGTGCCAGCACCTGCCTGGGCTCGCGGGCCGTGGTTCATCGCCTGCCTGTCAAGGAGCAGGGTGAGACTAGTCACCTTCAGTGCTGGGTGCTGATTCAGGACAGAAACTTACATCTGGAAAAGTGATAACATCTGTTGAAGTGTTTTTGCTAAATATGATTTTTCAGAGAAAAAAAAAATACGCATTTAAATACACATCTCAAAGGGTTGTGTAGAGAATCACAGCTGGCCTAATGCCTTCAAGGAAAAAAAAAAGTGTATTGCCATTGGTTTCTGTACATTCATCTTTTAGCTGACTTCTTTAAAAAAAAAAAAGCCTTAGTATGCAACCAGTTGTGTAAATACTGTTTAAAATGTTGCTGTCATCAGTATATTTGCATATCATCTTTATTTATACTGCGTGATTGCTGACAGCTTCAGTTTTTCTTTTCATAACTCCAGTGGCTTAACAAAGGCATCTTCATGGAACAAAGCTCTTCTTCTCTTTGATTGAGCTGTCACCACAGCTCTCCTGGTCAGCTACAGCATAGGGGAGGCAGAAAGAGGGAGAAGTCCATGTTAGTGCTCTTCCCGGTCCTTTTGCTATTTCATGTTCTAAATATTTCTCTTGAAAAACAATGCTGCCTTTTAGTCTTGGCTTTTGAGTACTTCCAAAGGGTAGCGAGTTTAAGGGTTTGTGTGTGGTGTGGTTTTTGTTTGTTTTTTTCTTTTTCTTTTTAACTGTATGATGACCTTTTCTAGGCTGAGACAGCATGACTACAACTCTTGATTTAGAGAGCTCTTTGTTCTCAATTTGTATTAAATCGCTTCTTAGCCTTCTTTCTGACAGGCTAATAAGGTTTTATGTGTTGGTGTGCTCATTGTAAAGCATGCCTTTCAGTTCCTTAGTTGTTCTTGTGGCTCTTTTATGAATCCTCTTTAATATGTGGGCACCCAAATTGGGTATTATTCTCAGATACTGGCTCGGGGGAGCTGCGACAGCAACAGAGGTCATACAGCCTCTCTAATATTCCAGTGTATAGAGTCAAGATTAACTTTCTTCATTTCCCTGTAGGTTTTTGTAGGAAGTTTGCTTAGTTTGTTAGCTCTTGTGATCCCTAAATCTTGTTTCGAATTTTTTCAGACTGAGGTTTATCAATCTTGAAGTGCAGCCTTCTTATTTTTTATTTTTTGAATTTTTGGTAAATCTGTGGTCTTACTTGACCCTTGTTGTTCACTGAAGTCAATTCACTGTCTTCAGTGGTCCATACCACTGCTTTTCTTGGTTAACTTTTTATTACCTTGTTTTGTATCATCAGATGGCTAAGTAGAAATATAGTCAGTCAAAGGTGACGCATTGGTAATCACCATTGGAGACCTACTATCAATCACATTTCTAGTCTTGCAAAACATAATGTGGAATTAGGCTGAAGTATTTTTTTTGTCCTTAAATCCATATCGTATTAACTATATTCTCCTTGGTTATCTTTTTAAAAACTCTTTGGTGCTAGTTACTTTAGTTGTGAATTTGAATATATTAATACTGTGTTTCCACAGTTAAAAAAGAAAAAGAAAAAGAGAGGCAACTAAATGTAGAAAAATACTTTTACATTTGTATTTTCTCTTCGATTATTGTAGACCTGTCACTTATTAGTTAATTGACATACTAGTGTTTTGGTTTTTGTAAAAAGCACTCCATTGTTCTTAGACTCACTAGAAGTAGGTTTCTTTTTTGGCCTCTTAAATACTTTTGAACTTAAAATTTTATTTATAACAGAAGGGCATGTTGATGAGGAATCTGTTTATAGATGTCATGCTTGACTGAGCACATAATTATTGTAAGTTTAGCAATGTTGGTCATTTTTAAAGGACGAAGAAAACCTTCACCCCCATGCCAAGTTGAATTATTGTACAAAACCCTTTAAATTTAACACCTTTGGAGATAAATTTGTTTTGCTATAGTTGATTTATTAAACTTTTTTTTTCAGTGGCCTTGGGTTGTTAGAATACAAGTCACTCTCCTTAAATCCTCCTACTTTCAATACCCAAAGGTACTGTAACTTTCAAGAAAAGTAATGCTTAAACTGCCCAGTTTTTTAGTGTAGGGTTTTTTTGTTTGCAATAAACACAAGATATATTGAATTCTTACTTTGTAAGGAATGCAGGTGATTTGTTTCAGAGTTTTTAATTACTAGGGAAAAGAAAGTAATATTTTGATAAATTTCCCTACCTATTGTGCATGGCTGATCCTTCATAATTAGGCTGTAGGCATTGATTTCACTTTCCAAACATGGATCTTCTTTAGAAAATTTATACTGAAAAATTCCAAATTCCATCCCCATCCCTGCAGGCGTTCAAGGTCAGGCTGGATGGAGCTTTGAGCAACCTGGTCTAGTGGGAGGTGTCCCTGCCCATGGCAGGGGCGTTGGAACTAGATGATCTTCATGGTTCCTTCAAACCCAAACCATTCTATGATTCTGTGATGATGCATTGTGCAACCCCTCAATATAGACTTTTACGTAATAAAATAATGTCTTCTTCATGAACCCCATGAATGCTTCTAATCATGTTTTGTCATCTTTTCTTGGTAAGTGTAACTGAGTTCCATGTTGAGGGAGCACGGCTGAGTAGGGTTTTCCTTGCAGTAGGCTCTGCCTTTTGCCTTCCTCCCTTTGGCTTACAGTATGGAATGGATTTCAGAGATCCCAAAATGGATTTCAGGGTGGTATGGTTGGATTTTTTTTGTTCATTCAGAAGTGTTTTGAGTTTGTTGTGAGGCAGATGATGGAGCGGTGCGGTTAGAATCCAGGAGTATGGTCAGTTAAAAGTGGACTGACCTTATTGCTACTTCTTGGGTCTTCGCTTCAAGAAAGAAATAAGGTCCCAGGGCTGGATTAGGTTTCAGACACCGAAGGCCTTTGGGGTGATGCTCTTGTTAGCGTGTTGTCTGCTCTCCAGCTGGAATTGGGGTCTGGCTTTCTCAGTAAGGTGTTTCTTCCTTACACGTCTTGCTGGAGGGCATCTGTGGCTTCTCACCTCCTTGTGGGACAGTTGCCTGAAGTGCATGGATTTCTTCTCCAGAAAGCTTAAAGGACTCTGCTGTGTGTTTTGTGGAGACAAGGGATCCTATCCCGCAGGCATGTACAAAATTCATTTTTTCTTAATGTAAGGAGCATTGTTTGTTATCTGAGTGCAAGTAAGTAAGTATTGAATGCTCTTTGGGTTAGTGTTTTAATTTTGATGTCCTGATCTTTTAGTTTTAATTTAATTTTGCATGAGTCCCATTCGGGGAGAATGTACTGAATGTAAGGAATAGCTGAATTCCATTGCCATTCCTGTGTCATTTGGCTGTATTTGAAGTCCATTTTCAGTCTCTTCATCAACAGGTGTCTCATGTGGCTTTTGGCAATTTCAGTAATGCATAAATACTTTTTGAATCCTCAGAGGGTAAAATTCTGTCTTGCTGAGATAAGTGTGAGTTTCATATTGAGCATGTCGCCTTTGAGCAGGGCGCATCGGCGTCGTAGTTGGGCCGTATATAGCACTTGAAGGCAGCAAGCGTGTTACCTCTGTGCCACAGAGACTGGAACAGGAGGTGGTTTGCTGAAGGTCACATTGCAAGCTGTTGGGCAAGAGAGAAAACAGCCCACAGGTTTTCTGCTCAGCCATGTTGTCTAACTTGTTTGAGAGCACTTTCATAGCAAGCGGCCAACAGGCAATTTGACGAGAAGCAAATAAATGCTCTTGTATATCGTTTGACTTCTGAGTGTGAAGGTGTCAGTTGTTACAGTTATGATGTATGTGGCAAAACCTGATTTTTTTATTTTTTAGCCAAGTAGTGTGCATCCAGCAAGACCAAAAAGCAGTAGAAAGCTCCTTGCACATGCAGTTCTGAAAATACAGATATTCTGATACTGACATAACCAGACGAATGACTGATAAACTGAGAGTCTTTTAAAATCCTGCTCATTCAGATTATCTGCAACCATCTTAGGATAGCTTGAAGCTATGATAGATGTGATTGGATTTATTCATGATTCTTTTGTACTTGATAATAGATCTGAAGTCCAAAGTGATCCAGAAAAACTTTTAATTAAAATTAAAAATACAAATTTATTCTTCTAGACTTTCTTTTTGAAGAATCTTTTAAGCAGGGGGAAGCATAAAAGTGAGGGAATGATGCTGGTGACTGTTGCAGCTTAATTCAAAGTCTGTTTTGAAGAACTGAATGGTGTGATTGACACTGTAGGTAATATACTGAGCTATAATTCACTTCGTTGTATAATGGTTTCTGCTGCTTAAAAGAAGTTATTCACTCCATTAATCTACATGGATTGACTGTGATGTCATGGCTGTGAATATAAGTTATGCATCACATTTATTATTAGGAGCTTTGTCATTTTTGTTGTGACAATGGGGATGAGGAAGAAGACTGAGGAGGTCAGGATAAAAAGCATAATGAAGTCCCCAGAGACCGCTTGTGCATGGTGTGGGAGTGCTCTTCAAGCAGACACCCTGTTGGCCGTATCATATTTATATACTTTTTTTGTCCTATGAAGTTCAGTCTCTCTGAACTGTTGGGGGGAAATTGCCTGCTGTGGTGGTAATATGGTCTTTGTACTTTTACTGTGTCTTAAGGTAAATGATTTATGAACTTCCAGAAGAAACTAAATGAGTTGTTTGATATAGGGGTAATGGGTCTTTGTGAATGCAATAAAAAATATGAAGTCTATGTCAAAGGCCTCAAATGAAGTGGGATGTTTCTTTTAGTACTCCGTATTTGCTGTATCTGGGACCAGATGTATAATGAAGCTGGTGTCACAGGAAAGTCACACTGAGAGCTTTCAAGTTCTGTAGTGTTGGCTCTGCATGTCACTTTTTTGGCACTGATTAGTACTCATCAGGAGGAGGCAATGGAAGGGAACTTGGGGTTCTGTGAAGGTCTGTATTCAAAGTAGCTGGTTAAGGGAAAAAGTAAGTATGGAAATTTGACTCTTGCTTTGAATTAAGGGGCTCTGTAAGGTTGTCGTGTACTTGTAAATTGGGAAAATCACATTATAGTTTAAGCAGGGCTTTATGTAAGACATGAAAAGTAATTATTTTGATCAATTCAGCTTTGGTAAGACATTGTAGAAAGACGTGGACCAATTTCAGTCCAGAAGGAAGCAAGAAAAGCAAGCTGGGATCTGAGAAATGCTACCTTGAATTGGAGTTTATAATAGGAAATTAGACTTATTAAGCCTAGAGAGGAGAAGACTGAGGAGGAAAGTTTTCAAATGTATAGAAATGCCATTGCATAATGGATGTATATCTTGGATGTTCACAGAAAAGGCAACTGGGTATGGCCAGTATTAAAAAAAACCCAACAAAAAAACCCGCAGTAAAACACAAAAAAAAGACTTCAGCAGCTCAGTGCTTCAAAGATGCATCTTGTAATCAAGAACTTTCCCCACAGAAGCATGGACAGGGAAGAAGTTATTGTCAGGGATGGTGAAAGTGGGGCTCAGAAGCACCCGGAGAGGAATTGTGCCTACTTCATGGCAACAGGCAGAGACTTAAGAAGACGCCTGCCCTCCAGCGAACCCTCTTTGAGCTCAGAGGTCTACAGGGGGGCTTCCTTGGTCCTCTTCCTGTCGTGCACCCACCCTGGCCTTTCAATCTCGCCTGTCTTCTGTGCAGTCAGCAGCTCTCACTGACCAGTTGTCTGCTACGTGGGATTGTAGAGCAGGAGGGAGACTGGGGTCTTCAGTTATTTGAAGAGGATGACTATATCTGTCCTGACAGGTCCTGGCTTAGAGCCTCAGCCCCACCTTGGTGACTTGCCGTGGGGGAGCACAGGCAGCCATACGGCAGGACAGAGATCGTGGAGGCGGATAGCTTGCATGCAGGAGTGGAGCAGGTGTGGGAAAGTAGGTGGCACAAGATACGGGATAACAGGATGGAAGACTAAGGGAAAGATCTGGATTTGGGAAAACGGAGGAAGTGGGAGTATGGTAGAAGTAACAGAAATAAAGTACTGATGTATTAATGTCCTGGTTGGAGATTTAAAAGGGAAGGTAAGAGAGGTGTCAGAAGGAGCGAGGTGGAAGGAGCAGGGCAATCTGGACAAGGAGGGTGAGATGTGAGAGATCTAACAACTGGGAACTGGTGTCTGCTGGCTGGTGAGAGTGTGAGTGGATATGGAGCTTGCTCCTACAGAAATGAAATCAGGGCAATACCAGAGCTTGCCCATATGTTTGCTGAATCCCTTAACAGGTTCCCTCCCAAAATTGTTTATATTTTATTTCATAGAGGCATTTGTTCAGATTGGAGCAGGTGATTAGCCCTCTTGTTGGCAAGTCTGTGAAAATATACGCTCTCTGCTTTGATTTCTGCTTTGGTATTGTTCACTCAGATTACACGGAAATACTCTGAGTCCTCTTCCAATATGCAGTGATTGAGATGGATAAAATGGTTTGGGGAAGGGAGACTGCAAAACACAGGTCTGTAACAGGCATTAGTAGCTGAATATCTCTACTCATCTATTCATCTGCCTCTTCCCTTTAGGACAAAAACTACCTGAATTCCTCAGACAACAGATGCTCAAAGAGCATGTTTCTGGAATGGGTATATTCTGAGCAGAATAAAGAGAACAAAGGAAAATTTAGAAGACACTTCTAGCACAGACATTTATTTTCTTGATCTTCATGAATGAAGTGGGAGTTTCCCGGCAACTTTTAGTATTGTTTTCTAACTAATTTAAACCTTACTTAGCTTATGGGGAAAAGGGCTAGTAAAGGTCTCAAAGAGGTTCAGGTGGTCTGTTCTGCAGTTGTAGGTATAGCGCTTTGAAAAGGTCTGGATCAAGGTCTCTGGAAAACTCAGGCTGAGGGAAGGACTTTTTTTATAGTAAATGCTGGTCTCAGCTGTGTAGCGTTGCCAGAGCTAAGCAACAGCAGAGGGCTGTTACGGTGGGAAGCATCGAGTTGCCCTGGCAGAGGCAGAAGCCCCATGGTCTCCGCTGAAGTAGCTTTCTTGTTGGATGTAGATGTGAATTTGGTTAGACAAAGCTCACTTCAGTGTTCTGGAGTTCTGTCTATTTTATTAGTTGTGAAGTGAAATTGTCCCTTGGTTTTACTAGTAAATATTAAGGTCTAATACCTGTTTGCCTGTGCAGGCCACAAATCCTCTTCTACCTTTCAAAATTACTGGATGACTTGTTTTGCGCGAGGGATCCAGAGTAAGAAAAGTCTCTTTTTGAGTTTAGGAAGTTCTTAACGCACTCCTGAAATCCATTTCAACAATAAACTTACTGTTGTCTGGGGCATTTTTTTGTTTGTTTTGTTTTGTTACGGAGAGGGGAAAAAAGGGCTTTAGCTCTCGACGCAAAAGTACTGTCCAAGTCCATATTGGATTTTCTCTTTACAGTGCCCACTGCATTGACTCATTGTATTGTGCAGGTTGCCTACACCATAGGGTGAGAAACATTTGAAGGGTAGAGGTTGTGGGAGTTCAATGAACAAGTTGCTCAGTAGAGAGAGGGGACCAAGTGATGGTAGCATCAGCGAGGCCTTTCTTCTGCTTTACTTTCTGGTGATGTGTGAAATACCATTCAGTTCAAGGAGACCAGAAGCTACTTGCAGATATATGTTGTGGTTATACTACTGTCCTCCTGGAAGGATTGCTCTGAACGCTTACTCTGCTCTTTGGCTGGCTTTTCTTACAGGTGACTGAGAGAATTATAAAAAGAACACACAGTGTAACTTGCATATCAGTTATAATAGATAGCTTGCCTTCAAATAAACATTCATCAGGTCTTTTGGAAATGAGGGTAAAAGAGAATTGATAACTTCCTCCCCCCTCCCCCCCACTAGTAAAAAATCCACATGGTTGAAACTTCCATAAATTTCAGTGTCAAGTTCCCTTTGGGAATGACAGGCATTTACTGGATAACCTGACATACCAGCATAGATTACCACAAAATTTTAATCGCAAATATTATTTTTAATATACATATTTAATATTATACATATTTAATAATGTGTATTTAGTAGTATAATTTATTAGAATAATAGAATTTAATTATATGTTGTGATTTTTATTTTTTTTTTTCCAAATTTGTAATGCCTGGAGCACTCCTTTCTGGCCAGCTGTGATCTATTCCATCTTTCATACGATGTCTTCCTCTCTTCTCTTACTTAAGTTGGCGTGGGAGCTCTCTGTGTTTGTGTGTGAATCTTTTAGATGACTGACATTGTTGTTTACCTGGGGTTTGTTGCCGTTTAGTGATGAAAGCATTCCATTTCATTTTCTTTTGAGTCTATTAGATGTTTTGACTAACATTCCCACTCTGTCTTATTTTTCTGTACGTAGTTAGTATGCAGAATCCTACAGACGAGGTGTGTAAAACTGAAAGAACCACCCTTAAAATCATTAAGAATGAATCAAGATGTTCACAACCTTGTGGGTTTTGCAGCTTAACCTACGCTACTCTTCTCTTAATTTGAGACTGTTTTCTCCGTCTCCTGAGAAATACTACAGGTTCCTGAGACGTACAGTATCGTGTATGTTCCTTGATTCTCCCTTTGTGCTCTTGGTTTCCAGTGAACTGTCTGCTCTCACCTGGCAATGATAATTTTTACTCCCAATACAAATGCGGGACACTACAGTGTACTATGAGTAAGTTGTGTGTTGTGATTTACTTGTAAGGAATAGTGAAAAGTAACTTTATTTGACATGCATTCTCATTTTGCTTTTCACTGTATGTTTCCATGGGCGCACGTAGGGCTTTGCCTAAACACTGGAGCAGTAGCAGTGCCTAGAGAAGTACAAATATCTTGCTAATAAAAGGTGTAATTGTGAAAGTTTAACCTCACCTAAGAAAAAGGAAAGAAGAAAAATTATGAACTCAATAATACAGAATTAAATGGAGAGCATTGACCGACAATTACTATGCATCTGCCTCCAAGTTTCAAGCTTACTCTTGTAACAAGCAACACTTAAAATTACTATAATAGTACAAAATTGGAGGAAGATAATGCTTCTATCTTTGTTCATTTATATTCTGCTATTGCAGCACTTTGGATATAGCCATCCTGTCCTTTTATACGCAGCCAGTTTGTTATTGTTTGTGTGAGATTTTTTTTTTCCTTGTGGAAAAGCAGGCCATGTTTTTGGAGGAGAGAGGGTTGGGGTTTTTTTGTTCTCTTTTTTTAAACACCATAAATCATGAGGGGTTCTTTGGGGTGTTTGGTACCTTGAAGTAGTGTATGAATTGCTATGTTTCCAAATTGAAAGGTTTTCCAGGCAGACCATGATGGTCCAAAGCATCCAATTTACTGAAATACAGAGCAGATGAAGTAGAATGTGGCGAATTAGAAGTCCTAAATTCTGTGGAGCTACTAAACATGGTGTAGCTGAAATCTTTTTTTACTTTCTTGTACAGCTGAGTTCATGTATCTGGAAAAGCTGCAGGACAGAAGTCTGCAGGTGACATGAACTGAGTTGGTCTCGCCAGCTGAAGCAGTTCAGATAAACTGATTTGGAGTTTATCTTTAGGAATAGCCCTTTCATGAGCAGAATGGATTGAAACCTTCCCAAGTTTTGAAAAGATTATTTGTTAGAGTATGTATTTAAGATAATAAAGGCTGTTATTTGTCATATATTAGAGAAGGATAAAGGAATCTTTGAAGTGATGAAACTGTAAGTTAGTGTTAGAAATAGTAAATAAATTAGTCAGGCCACTTACTTTTTGGAGGTTCTGAGCAGTTACAATATGCAGTGTGTGTGCTGGTTTGATAAATTTTTTTACAGATTGTCTAATTTTGTGTGTGAGTGCACTTCATCCTTTTAACCTGCACTCACCTTTTTGTGTGAAAAGAACAAAATAAACATTGCTAATTGCTTAATACTTATGTCAGCTAAAAGACTTCAGCTATCAGCAGTGCAAACGCATCAGGGAAAGTTGAAATATTAAACTATTGGAGCAGATTTGGCAGAAAGCAAAGCTTTTTTCCTGTGAGACCTTATTTTTAACATGAGATTAAATGAAATAGGCCATAATATGGCCAGAAAAGTTAGTTACAGAGAGCTGTCTCTTTAATATGAGTGAATCTTTAACTTAGTATTTATATTTTTCTAGCTACAGAAGTTATGATGATGGCACGAATTTTTCCTGGAATTTAATTACATATTCATCAAGGAACTGATTTGACGAAGCATTTAAGAATAAGCTTAATTATAAGCTTGTGGATAAAGACATTGTCATTAGTTTTATTTTAAGATTACGTATTTGTTGTGTTCAGTTTGGTGGAATTGGAGGCATGAAAAAGACTTTTGCTTTCCTATTGCACTTTATTGTTTTTTCTTCTGGGGAGAAGAATCCATGGAAATTAACCTTTTTTTGTTTGGGACTAATTTTGTGTGGATTCTACTCGTTTACTTGTTTTTCAGTTTTTCTGTAACAGTGGTGTCAATGAGCTGGTGGAGAGTGTGGAGGGGACAGACGCTGTGCTCCTGAGCAAACCTTTTAAAAAATTTTTGAAAACTGAATGTGCCAATTTGATACCATGCTTATAGCACTAGAGGCAATTTAGCAAGATCTTTTAAACAGTTCTGTCTTGGGGTAGATTTTTCAATTGCAAACACGTTTCCTCCGAAGTCTAAAAAGATTTTATTGGTGTGGTGTGGTTTTTTGTTTCTTGGGGTTTTTTTGTTTTATTTTTTTCTCCTTAACAAGCTAACTTCAGTCATGTTAAACAAACCTTGTCACGTCAAGGGGCACTATTTTCAGGAAGCCCGTAGTAAGAGCAGTGAAGACTAGGTAGTCTGAAGCCAGTTCATGTCTCTGCTATTCTCAGCTGGAGAACAAAAACGTTTGGTAAAGCGAGTATGTCGTGAGAGTCGAAATGAGATTTTAGTTCTGAATTAATTTTCACTACAGAAAGAGAGGCTTGGCTTTTGATCTTCCTAAGGGACCTCTTTGGAAGTAGATAGCTTTGAATTCTGAAGGGTGACTGACAGTGTAGAAGGGGTGTGATAAAGCTTATGGTCTAGAGCAACCTAGTCATCTGAAAGGTCAGTTGGATTGAGGGTGGGAATAAACGTTTTACTGCTAATGCATTTTTAAAACATAAGGGACGTCAGCAAGCAGTGCTGGAGAAGTGGATTATAGATGTCTCGAGTTGACTCACGAGTCATTATCTGATGGCTCTTTCGAAGACGCAGAGGCAGGAAAAAGAAACAATGCTTCTTGCTGCGTTCTAAATTCAGAAGATTAGATGATACCAGGGAAATGGCATAAACGCGGATTGCAGCAAAATGTTTCTCCGTCTCTTTCCTTTGGGTAAATGGAAACGTTGCCTGAGAAATTTTGGCGCATTTGTTGCCAGAGATGTCATTGAGATGAGTTTACAGATGCTGTATGACAGGGTGCTAGGAGGTGAACGCCAACACCTGGACTGGACTGTTTGAGATGGAAAGCTTCACCTGGCATCCAGGACAGCGATTCTTGTCTCCCTTCTCCCATCCACAAATATCTCAAGATGTCAGATAACCCAGCCTCTGGCATAGGCCATCACGAGGCTTCACTTCTGCATCTAAAGTGCTTTCAACGTATACTTCTGGTAAACAAACACATTTTAATTGTAAAACTTTGGCATGAAATGTTTAGAAAGTGTTGTAAACCTAGCCTGGTGTAAAATCTTCCTGGGGATGACAGCAATTTATGTCTGTTTTTCCCATGAAGCACCTGGAGTTGAGAGGTTAAGCAAGTTTGACCAGTGTGATGGCTATGTGAAAGAGAACAAAATAAGGAAAGAAAGGAATGGATCTCCAGTGCCTTGTTGACATCTTGCATCTAAAACAGAGCATGTTTTTCTTTTGCTATAGTTTATAGCCTGTATCCCTTCTGTATCGCGCACATTCCTATACTTCTGGTTGTGTTATTCCAGCTAACTGTTACAGTGTAGGCTGCAGAAAAATATTTTCCTCCTCTTATCTGTGCTCTCAAATTCGGCATCAGTCTGTTGGGGTAATTATACTCAAGTAGCTTTGATTGTTGTGCAGCTTCTTGTTTTGGCTATTTTTAAAGCCTGATACCTTGTTCTTTTTGCAGGCTTCATGACTACCCAGCTTTACACAAAAGACACTGTGTTTCTTTATGATGCCGCTGCTGATCCCTGACAGATTGTGTGTGTGTTTGTGGCCAAGTTTAGCTGAGTGAAAACCTGGCCTACTTTCTAAAGATTATTTTTTTTCCTCTTTTTTTTCCCCAGGCTGTAATAAATGTGGCAAATTTGGAAGTGGAGAGGATCGTTCAGGATGCCGTATTTGCATGCCAGTACTTGGAGTGCATTCACAGATCATTAGTGCTTCTTAGCAGTGCTGGAGTGCGCTGGGCAGCTTTGATGCTGTACCTGGGTAGACTTCTTCAGCCTCACCAGCTGCTTAGAGAGTGGGGGTCACAAGGGCACCACAAAGGCTTTACACATACTCTGCACTTCAGAAACCGATAAATCATTGGGTTTTTCCATTGGTTTTTGCAGGGCGAAAAAGAAGAATGCTATCTGCCTTTGTTCATAGATTTTTAAATTATTTTTTAAAAATATTTCTTCTACTCAAATAACAGAAGTAATTTTGGTTTGTCTTAAAGCAGTTAAGAAACACCGTACTTCAGATCAGATGCCTGAAAGGCTAGAAGTAAGTCCTAGGCCAGATCCCTAATTCATGTAAGTTATCACAGTTTGAATAAAGTAAATTGAGTGATAATAGATATGACTGAGAATCCAAATTACTCTATACTCTGTGCATATTGTTTTTTAGTTACATGAAATCCAACAGGTCTGTTTATTCCATTACTACTCTCAACATCGGGGGGTGAATGAAATCTTTCAGACTCCTGCAAAGGATTCTTCTAGTGTCGCAAGCTTTCTACCTTCATCTGTGATGGATATTGTTATCTGAAATACCTGAAATTCCTGTAATGCCAGGTTGCACACTTAAATACAAACTCTGCAGTCCTGCTCTTTTAAGAAAATAGGACAGACCTACTTTTTGTTCTTAAATGGTGCTGAAAGGCTTCTAACGGTTCTTCACAGGTTTTTAGGAGAGTTTCAGTATTTTCGGGTACAGGCCATTTTAAAAGACTTTTTGCTAGAAAAAGAGATGTTTATGTCTTTATGATGTGTATCCAGTACACCTTGTAAGGAAGATGTGATCTCTCCAGAAGTAGTGTACAGCTTTTACAAGCCTTGATTGCATTATGGATTTGATGTTGTTTGTTAGTATAGACTCTCAAGCTGTATTGTAACTTCTTGGCATGTAATTTACTCTTTCTTTCAGGTTTGAGTATTTTACAATATTAATCCTTAATTTAGGATTTCCCCTCTGTAATTATTTCTTTTTCTGCTCGAGTTCAAAATTTTCATGTCAGGTACATTAGATGAATTGTGTCAAACTATCTAGTAAAATAAAATATTGCCATGTCGCAAAAAATAACTTACTTGAGATTTGATAGAAATGAGTATGATGATAAAAATTTGACCTCAGATCATTTTATAGGTAAGTGTAGATGGACAGGTTGTATCGGCAATGTTATAAGCGACTGTAGCTGTCAGTATGTAACATATGCTAGAAGGGACAGCTGGCTGTGTCCTAAGTTTATGGTGGCCATCTGGTAGCTATTCTCCTTTGTTGCTTCTCCCTGCAGCTTCATCCTGTGCCCTGGAGCATCAGAACAGCAGATCCAGCTCCTTGCCACATGGTTTCCTGCTTCTTCCTTCTTGCAAAGTGGAAAGAGCATGCCACTGGGCCTTAAAATTATTTTGGATTTAGTTAAAGACATAAGTGTTCTAACATTTGCACTTGACAATGATGCTGTTTTGTGGGCTCAGGCGTAAGAATTAGTGCGTGTTAGAAATTAATTGTCTTCCCACGCTTTTTAGATCTTGTATGGAACGCCACTTTAACCAGGTGTATAGCTTAGTATATCTGGTATTAAAATAAATCTCAAAAAGGTGAAATGTACCAGTAAGGTCCACCTGAAAACTGTCGTCACTTCTGCCTCAAGATTTGTTGGGAGGTTGGATAATAGGACATTTGGTGTAGCATGTGGGAACTTTCCATAGCTGGCATTGCTGAGCTGACTGGCTGTACTGGCTGTAGGTAGGAAGGAGATGGACCTTCAAACAGTACGAGCTCTCAGAACAGCATCTGACAGATGTAGGGAAGATGCTGATTGTTACGGAGAGCAGCGTGCCGGGCTGCTGCTTGATTGGGAGCTGTCTGAACTAGGGCTAGTTCAACAGAGTGTGTATTGCGCAACACGCAAAGTCAGTCTGCTTTAACACAGAAAATGTGTTTCTGTAATCAGACTGTATAAATGATGAGAGTACATATATATGTTTATAAAGATTTCTAAAAAATATGCCTCACCATGTTGAGAAAACATAACTTTCAAATGAAAAAAAAAACCCCACCAAACCCAAAAATAATGTATTGTATACCATTTGTCAGACCGTTGTGTCTAGTTCTTGGTTTCCATTTCCTTGAAGTGTGAGCGCTTTTTTTTTTTTTTTTTAAGATGTGTTTTGGTGGTGGTTTTTCTTGGATTTAGTGTTTTGGTTTTGGGGTTTTTTTGGTAGCTGTTAGTTTTGTTGTTTTTGAGAAAGTTTGGAGAACCTTGGTGTGTAAAAAGTGTGTTTTCACTACTTAGCCACGTTTTTGATACTTTAGATCTTACTACTATGTTCTTAATTTGTGGAAGCTTGGATAGCCTTTGTATATCTGTTCCACCATGTGCTGACATGCAGCATGCTGGTTTTGATTGGCAGATCAGCTGATACAAAAAAAGTCTTCATGAAACGGCTGTGTTGCAATATCCTCTTTTCCTCCTCATTTTTACCATTTGTGGATGACTTTCTGATATTCTTAACGTCTGTGGTGTTCACCTTTGTGTAGTGCCTGATATATGGTGCCTTTGTTAATAACAAGACTCTTTAATAACATGTATGTTTCTTATTATGATTCATGTAAGTTTTAATCTTTGTTATTTCTTTATTATGTTGCTCCTGCAGAGCAGTCCAGAACTTTGGCTTTTTTGCAGCTCCTTGTTTCTCTCATGAGAGAGAAGTAAGAAGGCTCTACTGTACTGTTGACTTGAAATCTGTACAAAAATACAGCTTTGAAGCAATAACTTCCTTTAATAGCTTGCCTACTTGGCAAAATGGGGTGGACCTGTCCTTTAATACTATTAATTTGCATGAGGCATTGCTTACTTCAGAAAGCAGAACATGAACTGTAGTCCCCTTCTCAAAACACAAAGGGATTTAGATGATGATTACTCATATTCTTGCTGTGATCCCATCAGTGTGCATCTACTTTCATTGTAAATCTTAGGATTTAGAAAAAAAACAACTCAAATCTTGCCCTCACTGCATCTGTCATGGAAACCATATATGCTTAACTTTAGAAAGCAACGGCCTCACAGGCTGTGTGCAGGTTTACGTAGGATTTCACAAGCAATCACAGGCTATGCAGAAAACAACTTGGCTTGGGAAAGTGTAGGTCCTACGCGGGAAGTCCCTTGTATGACAGAATTCGGTGTCTTCAAGTGCAGTTCCAGGAATAAGGTATAGTGCTCTTATTTCATTAAATACAAATTCTCAGTCCAAGACTATTTCTTTGTTCAATAGCCTTAAACAGAAACACTGCTCGCTTGTAGTTGCAGGAGGACACAATAGCTTGTTTTCTCTTTAAACCTCTATTTGCACTGTATAAGCATTGTATTAAACTGTGTCTGCAAGTGTCACCGAATATGTACGTCCTGAAGGAAAATCAAGGGTAGAGGATAATCTCACATTTTATGCGAAATAATGGTGAGACTGACTTTTAATATTTTCAAAGTGTTGGAAATACCATATGATGGTGTCACTTCATTCCCTGTTTAAAAAATTCTTTTTCTGTACCTGAATACAACATTACTACCTATGTACAACATTACTGTAATCTCATTGCAACTTCTCTGAGAGTGGCAGGGGAAAAGTCAAATCCTGCATACATTTGGTTTTAGCTTCTTGAGACTGAGAAGACTTCCGTTTCAGATCCAGGTAATTGCTGTTTCTGTCCTGTCTTAGAATGGATTATTCATGATCTTATATGTGAGCGTTGCCAGTATTCCTAATTAGTACTAATCTGTTTTACAGTGTCGTGAGTTATTTTATTTAGGAAGCAGGCTGAGGTTCTTCTGAAACAGAGAGTGATAAACTATGTTTGGAGAAGAAAAGTCATTGTCAGATTGACTTTTTTTAAAAAAAAATCAAGCACTTTTAAATCAAATTCTGTTATATTCTGTTTATATGTGCCTATCAGTGAAATCAGGATCTCTAACTATATTTATTGCTCATATATTTGTCTAAATTTAACATTTAAGAAAACTATTTTGATTTCTTGTTTCTATTTTCATTGCAATCAGCTCCGGTGGCCAACACCACCTCGAGGAGAATGCCTTTCTGGGTGATCCCAGGTTTCTCTGGGTATAGTGGTATTTTTCTAATAAATTTGAATCTCAGGAGCTAGACAGTTATAATGGTGCACTTCAGAGTGAGAGCCAAACAGAGAGCAAATCTCTTCAGAAAGAACATTCTCTTAATACGTGCACATGCACAGGCAAGTCTTTGATCCCAGAATCTGGGGAGAAGAAACATCTGCTAATGATGATGACCGAATATAACCTCCTGGGGACAAATTCTGCAGGCATAAGAATTTGTGCGTATCTACTGATTTCTGTGGAAAATATTTCAGTGTAGTTGGATCTTTTGTTATTTCAGGTAATTCTAAAATATTTATTGTAGATACTTCTTGAATACATATGGATTCTACACCCCAATGTATTTTATACTGAAGCTCTTTCTGTAGTTCTCAACAGTGGAAATGAAGGACTATTTACTGCTGTACGTTTTTCAGAAATGTAAGGTTTTCTCCTCACAGGCTGTTATTCATTAAACTGTACATAGTCTGTATTAACTAGTCTGTTGAATATCTTTGAATTACTTTTTAGCTATAAGAAACGAAAAAAATATTTGGGCCTTTGTTCAGAAACACACTGCTGTTTTGGATCGCCCAAAGCTGGAGCACAGATTACTGAAAATTAAAGAAGAGGAGAGTGGGCAAAATGAGCCTAAGTTTTTGTTATGCTAAGCCCAGAGAAATCCCCCAAATCAGGAATTTAAAGCTCAAAGTTTAATACTTTTGTCAGCAGGCAAACGGAAATACTAGTGTATTTTCATTGGACAAAAAAGGAAGGGTGCTGGTTCTGGGTTTTTTCAGGAACATGGTCAACAGCAATCCATCTTTCTTTTCCAAACATTAAGCAGTAAAAGCACTGCAAATAATACAGTCTTTCAGTGAACTTCAGAGCACAAAGATGAGCAGTTGTATATGCTGACTAAGAAGTTTATGTTTAATGAATCTTTAAGAGATGGAGATATTGGTTTCTCTTACTCGTCTTGCAGCAGACAGTAGACTATTACAGCTATTAGAAAACACTGTAAAACAAAGCTTATGATTACGTACTGTCTGTGGTATTTTTCAGTAATGTAGAAAGAATTGCTGACCTTCACAATGACAAATGCCTTACATTAGTACAATGATGTCTAGGCCCTCTTCTTCCAAAACCTGCAAATACTCCAGTGGGTGTTAAGTATGATCAAATACTCTCTGGAAGTGAAGAAATCATTACTGCTTCTGGCAGTCTCATGGTTTTCTTTCAAAGCTTCTTAAAATGCATAAAATTAAAAACCCCCTGAGAAATGGTACAAGCACTGCTTTTGTATGCAGAAATAGAGGAGGTAAAATGGGTATGACAAAAGATGCGCTGTGTATAGAGCATTTCAGGGTGTATGACAAATAAAGAAAGATACAAAAGTAGACGATGGTGTAGATCATAAAAGCGAGTGAAGGGATGTAGTTTACAGCAGGTGATGCAAAGCCAGCCTACGGAGAACATCCACACAAGAGATGTTTTCCAGCTCGCTGCTAGCCATACTTGCAGAGGGTGCCAACCAGCCTTTATAGCTGTGGGTAGTAACTTCAAATACCAAATTGCATACAGTGGCTGATGGCTCGAGCCAGAGGTTCTTGTGGTGGCGCACATGTGGTGACAGCTGCGTAGGAGGAGGCTTTGTTTCGGTGGGATAATACAGCTTTTTGGAATTTCTCATTTCAGGAAGTCACTGAAGGTTGGTAAGGGCCAAGGAAAGTGGGCAGAGGAAAGAATATGTTGCTGCCTCTTCCCCTCCAGTTCTCCCTTCTTTTTTTTTTTTAACTTCTCCCTGAAGAAAAAGAAAAAAGAAGTAGACTAGTTGGCTTGACTTCCTTCAAGAAAAATACTGGAGGAAAATAGTTACATTGTTTTGAAAGCTTCTGGAGAAAATGGTCTGATCGAGAACAAAGCGCATTAAACCAAGCTGGTCTGTTGCTGTGTTTCACAACAAGATTAAGTGCAGTAAATCTTTCCTCAACTTCCAGTGTTGCTCTTGGAATAATGTAATGAACATAGCAGGGTAACCTGGATGAAGTGACACGAAGTAAAGGAGAGTACAGCTGGAAAATTTCCCTCCAGTTGTCACCAGTTCACTGGCAAACTGGAAGTTTTGCAGAGGTCGGACGTTGTTCTGCATTTCTGCGAGCAGGCTGAGTGATGGAGTTCTGGTGGTACTCTGTTACATTTCCAGGTGACATTTCATCCTTAAGGGCCTTTAAGGATAGGTTAGACAGTTGTCAGAATGACGTGGGCAAAGCTGATCCTGCCTTGAGGAAATCGATGCAGCCAGTAACATTTTCCGGTTCGAGCCTGCTTGCCTGGCTCCTGCCAGTTCACTGTGTGACAGCTGAGAGGTGGGGAAGGGCTTTGTTTGTGTCCTTTGGTTCTTTTCTTAATATTCTTGCGTGTCCAGGGAAGAGGGAACTTCTTTTCCTATATTTTTGTGCATAAGCTGAAGGCGCTATCGTTACGCTAGTCTCGGCCTGTTGGAATGTTGCTAGAAGCGCCTTAGCTGGGTCCTTCCCTTCTGTCTGAGGTGGAGTATTGCTTTTGGGAGGGTCTCCTGTGTTCAAACACTGAAGACAATTGCAACAGTTTTGTGTAGCTTGATGTAGTACTGGATTGCTGTGCTAGAACGCTAGGTTTTACATACATGCACCATAAGAATGACTTGGTTGTGGTCTGGGCTAGAGGGTACTACAGAAATATAATTAAAAAGTGTAGATTTCATTGTCATTTGAACATGGTAAGACTTGCATAGGCCTGTTTTCTAACATCACCTAAAGAAGAAATAGTGATTTGACTGTGAGTCTGTCCCCTCAAACGGAACCAATTCTGGCTTTTTAAAAGGTCATTAAAAATTCACTGAGCTCATGGACATTGTCTGTCTTTTTAAATGCCTGAAGTGTGATTTGTGTAAGTTTCTTTAATTGCACAAATATTTTGATCATCATTGTATGAAGTACAATGGCAGTTCTGAACAACAGATTCAGTGTACAACGTGCCATTCCTTAATTAGCCATTTCTCCCAAAATAAATACAAGCATGTAACTGTTATCCTTCAGAAGATGCATGGTTCGGTTTTACCGATTCCAGTGGGTCATGTCAGCCTGGACTACAAGGGTACAAGGTGACCTTTGTCCAACTCTAAATAGGTTGGTACCGGCTTGGAACCCATCTTCTAAATGTGCTCTCCTGGTCCAAGCCAGATGTGGGCTTATATTATATTTATTGTTATATTGAAAATGCAGAATCAATTCAAGTTATTGTACCTTGTATCTGAGTGATACAGATGTATAGGTAATAATAATAATAAAAAATAATTATACATTCATGGAAGTACTAGTGAATTGTTGCTTATTCCGAAGTACAGCTCTGTGCTCTCTTCCCATCTGAGTTTGCAGACTTCATTGGAAGGCCGTGTGGTATAAATAGACATAAATTATTTGTGATCAGGCTAATAAAAATCTTCTTGACATCCTGGTATATCTCCTCTCCCCCTCCAAACCATCCCATCTCATAGGAAAGGATGTCATGAGGAGTCTTGTATTTTTATTAGAAAAATTCATTTTCTTGTGAGAAAATTGATACAAATTATTCCCTTTTTTGTTATGTCCGCATCTTTGTTATACATGCCAGAATATCTCTGCTAATTTTCTCACTTAAGAAATCAGGAAAAGACAATTAAACAGGTTTCAGCATTGCTCAGCAGAACTGCAGTGGCTGATGCTGTGATAAAGGTTCGTATTTTAAAAAAGATTGTAATTTACGGAGTATAATAAATAATTAAAGTTGTGTTACAGCTGTCAACACAAATGAACAAAGTACACTTTGCAGTTAAGAATCGTTTTATGCTATTTGTTCTGGAACTTGTTCACAATAATTTAATAATTCAATGTTGGTCTTACTGGCATGACTTGAATTAATGAGGGGCCATTACACTGTATTTCACAGGCAAAAGCTGACGAGAAGGTGTGGCTCTTTCTCCGTTATCCTGTGTTCTGACACACTATCCACAATACTACTGCGTTAAGTATGGCAGAATATAGATAAGCATAAGATACACAGTAAAAATGACCATTTCAACTAAAATAAGAAGTGACTCTGTTATCTGCTTAAATAAAAGTGGCTTTTATTTTAATTATTCATCTTCTAACATACAGGATGGCTAGTCTAGCTGGTCTAGAAGGCCCTGTCTTGCATAGCCAGGAGAGGCATCAGTTGATCTCCTGGCTCAGCAGTGAAGGGATGTGGGATCCCTGACTTCTAGGAGCCCCTTCAACCCCTGAAGGGCTGTGCATCTCCACAGTGCCAACCTGCCACCTCTGCCCAGCTCCTGGTGCTCAGGAGCAGCATTCGAGGGCTGCAGTGGTGGTACCCACATCCATCATGAACGTGTGGATGCTCCTGGCATTGAAGCCTGTGTCGCTTCCTGGATTTTGGTGGGCAGAAATGAGAAGAGACAGTAGATGAGAGAAAAAGGAGGTGGTGGGAGAGTGGCAAAGGGAACTTCAAAGACATGGAGAGATCACAAAGGAGTGGAGACAGATCTAGATAAGAAGAACTGAAGGAAAATTTGCTAAGGAAAGAAGGCAGGAAAGGAATATAGGGGGGAAATAATAGGGGTAATACACTGTATAAGCGTAAAGAAAAAAGATTGGCTGAAACATGAGGAAAGGCTGAAAGGGACTGACAGCTGGTTAAAGGATGAAAGCTGGGTCTCTACAGTCACAGAGTATGGATGAGGAAATTATAATGTGCATGTTTGAAGTGGATTTCAGCTTGAAACCTTGTTAAACTCAACTTCTGATAGTCTGACTTTATATAGAGAGTCAAAGCAGAATATTTGTACAAGTTCCTGGATGCTGTTGGCTGAAATCAGGGCCAGTCCTTATTATTAGGTAAATTATACCCTTAAAAACACGAGCTGTTGAAGAGTAGCTGAAAAAATAAAATTACTAAAATAATGAAAAATAGGGAAGATCAAAGGCTGCAGCAGCAGGAACACGGAAAACAGAGAGGAGAAAAAGGGAGCAAGACCTAGAAACAGACAAAGAAAGAGAGGAGCCTGCCTGCAGAAAGTGATGGGAGTTGGAAGAAACTGTAATGAGAGGCAGCACCATGTTTTCCTCCAGCTTGTCGTTAGTGTGGATGTTTTTTGTAAAGAAGCAAAGTAGCCATGGTTTTGGTCCATTGTGTTGAGACGATGCCAGGACAGTGACAGTTTCTCTGGCTGGCTGCCTCTGTACTCTTGCAAGTGATGAGCAGCCAAGTACTCTCTGCACTCGTGTTCTGCAGTTTTTGGGGTCTTACAGGTGGATATGGTCAACTTTGCTGAAGATGTGTTTCCATTCGGTATTGTAATGTGGGAAATTATTCAAAGGAAACCATGAAACTTCTTCCAGACTATATGAAAGCTAGGCCATGATTCAGTACCAAGTTTTTTCCCCATTCACTAGATAATAACGTAGAGGTTTTAAAACTGCTTTGCACTTTCCCCTTGTCCTTTAAAAGTGCTGGTTTCACAGTCATCTTAGCTCTGGTCCTAGGTGCCAAATTAATTGGTTTGGGCTGTCACATAATGCTGCTAGGTGAGCAAAACCAGTGCAAATACCACATAACACAAAAATTTTCCAGTACCTGTGTTTCCTCTTCCTCTTTGTATGTACTTCGGAGAGAATAAGCCATGCCAGGGTAGAGGAAACATGCCCTGGAGGAAAACATCTGAAAAATGCATCTGTATTTATACACATTTCACTTCATTTGTGTATTTCTGCACCAGGAACTGCGTAAATGTATATTACCCATTTGTACTAAAAAAGCTAAGTGGGAATTACAGAAAAATCTAGTGCAGGTGTCAAAGTGCTGCTCTGAAGCAGGCTCTCCGTGGTGGTGTACTTCTGAGGGACTTGGAGTTTGCATCTGAGCCTGCTGGAGATGGCAACTTACTATGAGGGATTGAGATCAGGCATATTGTTTGTCTGGACAAAGGAAGATTTG
The DNA here is from genome assembly GCA_013398295.1 of Chionis minor. Classification (NCBI taxonomy): domain Eukaryota; kingdom Metazoa; phylum Chordata; class Aves; order Charadriiformes; family Chionidae; genus Chionis; species Chionis minor. The sequence goes on along the minus strand of VZSF01003226.1, from coordinate 140,907 downwards.
CAAATGTCTCCCTTCATGTTTGCTAGAGCCTCTTCAAAAACCTGACCCATTTTAATAAAAAAAAAAAAAAAAAGTAAGTTGTGGGGGAATATCCATAGCAACCATAAAGGCACTTAGTGCAAGAACAGTTCCTGTTAAGATTGTATTTTGCGGGTTCAGATTTAGATTAAAGTTTAGGTTGCTGGTGATCTTTATGCCTGAGCAAAGGTGTATATGCTAAATATTAGTGAAACATTCTATGTTGTAAGCATAGTCTAGTAGGACATGGTCTCTGTTTTTGTGCAGGATGGTGCCCGTCAGCTGTGCCTAGAACTGTAAGGATTTGAACAGACAAATCCAACTGAGAGAATAGGAAATGTTGGAGTTGAAGGGCGCACTAGGAAAGGGCATCTCAGCCTGGCTACTGGGAATGAAATTCTCACCGCTTCTTCTAACTGATTGCAACCTACTGCTCTTATTTTTTGTGGGCTTGAGCGTGTGTCTCTGCTGTGCTGAATTACCAGTTGAACGCTGCTTCAGCGTTGCTGGCTTCCGTTGCAGGTGTAATCGTCTCTCTCCAGTTAAAAACAGGAACTACCAAGGTTTGGGCTGTTTCTTCAGACAGGGCAAAATGTATTTACTGGTTTGTTTTCAGAAGTACCAGGAGTTAGTTATGTGGTGGGGAGGACATTGAAGTTTTAAAGAAATAAGTAGAGGAAGTTCTGCCCAGATGCTTAGGGTCTAGTCTGGTTAATTTTAAGATGCACACACGCTTCATGGAGGTGGACATACATATAGACACATTGCTTTGCAAATTTGATTTATTTTTTTCCCTCCCTTTAACAGTCTCATGCTAAGATAAAATAGGTGTTTTTAAACAGTGTTGCTGTATTTGGATATGATAGATTGTATCATGCATAACTAGTTTTCTGGGACATAGATGAAGGTATTCTGCCATCTCTATTTTACTATTGCTGCAAAAAACATAAGGCGGTACCTACTTTATTTATTCATGATTTTGATTAAATTTTCAGCTTTCACAATTTATACATGGCTGTATAACTCGGAGGTACTGCTGCATTTCCAAGTAATATACCTTCTGAAATAATAGGATCCTCTCTCATTGTGCAGTCTTATAGCTGAGGCGGACAGTCGTTTAATCGTTTTATCATTTGATTGTTGCTTAGTAGTCACTTCTCATTTGCACATTGACTCTGTCCTGGACAAGAAACTCCATTTTGGTAGCCTCCATACAATGCACAAAAGAAAAGGTGCTCGGTCAGTTAAATGATTAGGGAACTACTTTGTGCTTAATAGATTACATTTGCATTTGTAACTTAATACAACATGTCCCTTAAAGCTACAGAAAGAGGTAAGCTGTATATATTATGCTTGTATAATTAAAAGTTATACGTATTACTACTGCTGAGTGTCTCAAACTTGTGCTTACTTATTTTAATAAAAATAAAACTGATAATCCCCGCAACAAATTTTAAAGCTGTTTCACAAAGCCTTCTGCCCTCAACAAACCTGAAACAAATACTTACTGATTACATAGGTATTGTTATTTTTGTAGATTTCCTAACTTCCTTGCACAGACCTGAATACAAGTGACCTTGACAAAATGTTACTGCTTTTCGCCTAATCCACTTTGTAATTTTGCATATTGCCGAACTTTGTAGTGGTTTTACTGTCTGCACAGAAAACACTCCATGGTTGAATGGAATGAGGCTGTTGGCTGAGCTGTAAGCCACCAAAGCATTGGTGGCTTAAACTCTGCTCAAGCTCTGCTGTCGCTTTCAAGAGCGTGATACTAACGTGTTTCCTAAAAAAGGAATTAAAAGCGGCATATAGCGATTTGGTTTTTTAAATTATCCATTGCAGCTTGTTTTGGGCAGAAGCTTTGTTGTATTCATAAGCCTTTTCTCTCCTCCTAAGCAGTGTTTTTTTTCCCCCCTTTCGTTTCCCCTTAAGTAGTGTTTAAAAGAATTGGGGCTTTATTTCATGAAAATGCTAACAAGGTCAAAGTTTCAGGGGTATTATTTTCCTACTGCCAAAATAGTTGCTTTGCAATTCTAAAATACAAATGGTTTTTAGCCACATAATTGAACTAAGGGGAAGATGAGATGGACAGATTTTTTTCTGATTTGAGTCTCCATCAGTTCACTCTTTCATGTGGTTTTCTCTGGAAGGCAGTTTGCCATCCTGACGGCAAAGCCAGAAAGCAGCAGGATTAGCCAGGAGGCTCCCAAGGGCTGGCATGGGTACAGAGAGGGTGGTAGCCCTGCGGGAGAGGCTCCGTCCCCTGCAGTGCCAGGGCTGAACTGGGACAGAGCAGGGAGCTCACGCCTTTATTTTAGAGATTTGAGTATGTTTGTTTACTTAATATGCTGGTATTTGGAGAAAGAGGGAAGCTAACCCTCAGGTAGTTAGTACTCGGTTCCTGTGTATATTCCTGTATAATACACGGTTCTTTCAGAGAAGCGGGGGGGTGTAAGGTCAGCACCTAGACGACTAACTTCTATAATGCTCTCAAAATCCTGAGCCTTGCTCGTGAACCTCACGCCTTCTGTGCCAGCGCTGCTTCTCTGATGTGGGAGAATGAGTTACTCCTGTTCCATTAAAGGTTTTAATCCTCATTTTCCTGTCTTAAAAGTGTGGCAGTTGCAATACCTGGTTTACACTTTCTTTTCTTTCTTCAGTGCTTAGATCCTAGATGTGGTTAGGGGTTTATCATAATATTTTGAATAGGAAGTAGGTTTAGATAAGCATTCCAAAAAGTGGCTAGAAAGCAAATACTTAATGGGATGTTGAGCAGGGAAAGCTGTAATATGCAACTGTCAAAATGTTGTCAATGTGGAAGCACGTAACCATCACTGTTTTGTTTTTCAACAGAAAGGCTAACTAAGGATTTTAAATTCAGAACTCAAATAGAATGTATTTATGAATAACATTTTGCTATAAAATAAAAAGGCTCATTTTTACTGGGAATACTGTCATAAGTATTAGTATGTTTCATAGTACCTGTTAATATTATATAATATATTTTTAGAGATGTTATTTTTATGAAATATCTTTGTGATAGTATTTTACAATGAACAAATTATCTAATGTTAAACACTAAGTATATTTTGAGACTTATATCGATAAATGTGTTTAGTGACTTGTTCTGTGTTAAAAGCTGCATCACAGAGTTCAAAAATTAGGTTCCTAAAAATAATATTTAAAAATAATTTTTTGTTAAATATTTTCTGAGGTCACAGGTATGCTAGTGAAGGATGAGTGGTGATCTGTCTTTGTGAAGGCTGCATTAAAACTGCAGGAGTTTTTGGAGCTATTCCTTCTTATATTTTAAAAATGGCTTGAGACATGAGTTATCACCAAAGCAGAGACAGTTTTACTGGTGCCAGGTGGATGTGTGTGATCTGTCCATGATGGTGTTTGGTGTTCCGTAGTAACCTGCATGTTGATATGAAGGACTGCTGAAAGATTGCAACTGAAAAATTGCAAGGACTATCTGGTTTTCGCAGGAAGTGGAGAATAATTTTGTTGAAATAACTGATGAAAAGGTAGCTTTTTAACTTAGAAAGCAGTGGTTTGGATTTTTTGTCATATCACCAAATGATTTTCCTCAGTGATGGGGAGTTTAAATCAAATTTGAAGTCAAATATGACATTTAACTTGTAGTGTACTACTTTGCATGCAAAGGAGGTATCAATTGCTGTAGAATTTATTCAGATAAATGGAGTATGGCTTTTATGTGATAATTGAATGAACTTCTCTTGATTATAAACCAAAACGTGTAATCGAGGTNAGGGGGGTGGAGGTTGTGTGGCGTGTGCAGTGATAAAGCACTGAGGGTTTTAACATAGGGATTTTTCCAAATGCAAGCATATCTTATTATGATTCAGTCAGTCTTCTGTGAGTCTAATTTATTAACTCTTCAAGGGACTAGATCTGGAAGCTTTGAGTAACAAAGATATTCATAGATGTACTGAAATTCCAGACCTCCGGGGCCAGGGCGCTGTGCCAGAGGTGGAGTTATCACGGTGTGTTTAAAAGGATGATGCTCAGCCCCGCGCAGCTCCAGTGGGCTTCGTCTCTTTTCCTTACCTGCCTGGTGGTGCCATTTCTTACACCCCTCTTCTCCGCATTCTTTCATTTTTGCAGGTATTAAGTGTTTTTCCAGTGAAACGAGATGGCAACTATAGATGAGTTAAGTATGTTTAGTGATACAGAAATTCTGCAAAGGTTTGGGGACAAATGTCAAACCAAAACCTGATGGCATCAGGCTTTGCTTGCAGTGAAAAGGAATCGTTTTCGCGTATGTAGAAATCTTGTTCCCTCTAGCTGTTTGTGCCCTTCCCCTTTCTCTCCAGCTGGGGATGGGGTGCGTGAAATCAGCCGGAAAACTTTTGTTTAACAAGATGGAAGTGCCTGGTGACTTCCTGCTGAATTCTCACGTCCTTGGTAAATGAATTACTAATTACAATATGTTATGAAAGTAAGATCTAATGTAATAGAAGACTAAACCACAGTCCTTAAAAATACAGAACTTAGCCTTATGTCATATAATAATTGACACAGTAATAAATTACTTGATAAAGTAATAGGATATTACTTTAGCTAAGTAATTGCATAAAATAATGGGCACTGACAAGCAAGGTTTCTGGATGACTTTTCTGTTCCGTGTCCTTTTCTAAAGGACTCCTAAGTATGTTGCTTAAGTCATCGCAAAGAAGATAGCAGAATCAAAATTACTGTGGAAAGGAAAACATAAATAAATATCTTGAGATGATGTGGATACAAGCTGGGGTTTTATAAGAGGAAAAGTACGTGAGGGACTGACAGTGAATTATAAACTTATGCAAGAATCGCCTAGTGCAAGTTTTTTTTAATAAATGTGAGATTTAAACATTAGCTATGTAAGGATTTTCTGCTGATCTTTTATTTAAGGCAAACCCATTTGGAATTCACATTTCTGTAGGTTTTTGTGTGAAATCTTACTTTAGATTTGGTAGCCATAGTGATGGATTTGGATTTGACGGAGCTTTAGGACAAACGGGTGAAATAAGTCCACCTCAAGAACTACGTCTGCCTGTGTCCTTCTGACATGAAATTATTGTACTTTTGTGGCTTGACTTGGACTGACTTGGTCTGCTCTGTTTAGAAAATAAAAAGGTAAAATGTGCTAGAAGATAAAGCATTGGTCCAATTGACTTGTTTATTCTCTATCTATCGTAGACCCTTTTGTAAAATTGATTCCTTCAGTGTCCTAGAATTAGGTTCCTGGAAGCTTCCTGGTGGTTTTGATCACATATGAAAAAAACCTTAGCTTTCATAGTTTTGTTGCTCATCAGAGCTACTAACGTCATGGCTACAACTATGTATTTCATCACTTTGCTCAACCTTCTATGTAGTAGCATTCAATCACTCCTCTATTTCTTTGTCTCAGTCACTTGAGGGTTATAATGATCATATAGCTGATGAGTGTTGTAACTGGTACATTGATGAGGGTGATTCAGTGCTATTTGTTCTTTCTGAACCTTTATGTGTAACACTGAGGCGATACCTTTTCATTTTTTTCCTGTGAAAATTTCAGCCTGTGCGGATACTGCCGAAATGGTGGGGAAGAGGAATATTATGCTTTCCCTGCCTCTTATGTGTCATGTAAAGTGGAAGGTGGGCTATCCTGGAAGAACTATGCTGGATTAATGCTTGTTTCTTTTCAGCATTTTCCACATCCCTAATCTTTATGGCTATTTTTAGATGATGGTAACCCATGAAATCAATCATCAAAATCCAAAGCACAGATTGTGATGGATTCTGTCCTTGCAGTGCTCCAGTATGTGCTGTCTTGAATTCAGTATTGTGTGAGCAGATGGTTACAAATTACCTTTCCTGGTGCTCTCTTAATAGTACCAAATTCTTGTGAGTATTATAAAAAAAGGAGTATTTTTCTAAATTTGGCTCGGTTCAGCTGCCCCAGCTTTTTTCCTTGTTTCCCTTAATGAGTTTGATTAGGGAGAAGAAGTGGCAGGGAGAGGTAGATTTCTCTGCGGAGCAGGCTGCAGACTGAGGAGCAACATGGGGGCAGTGGGGTGCCCGTGTGCACAATTCCTCTTGACATTAATGGCCATTACAAATATAAAGTGAGGCTAGCATGCGGTGATTACACATGAAGAGCCAAATTATTATTGTTAATGATGATGTGTATATGTTTCAGTGAAGGCTGGATTGCTTCTAATAGGTTTTGTTTTCAGTTCCCTTGTTCAGCGTGAGGTACTTCTGGTTCCTGAGTTCTTGTTTTAAATAGGATTCCCCTCTTCAGCTGTCTGTGAAACATTATTCCTGCTTTATCTCCACTGATTTATGCACTTTTATTTCTGCTGTTCCTTTTTTTTGTGGGGTTTTTTTGTTTGTTTGTTCTTCAACTGTCAAAACAAGAACCATATTTTCACATGTATAACTTGCATCATATATAACCTATGTAAACTATGGGGGAAGGCAATACATTGAGGGAGCAGTTGGCAAATAATAGTGTATCGAAAGCAAGGGAACTGGGATTTTAGAGAGAGGGAAGAGGAGGAAAAGGAGAGGAGGAAAAGCATTCCTGCTGCTGGGGCTGAGTGTGCCCAGGTGGCTGGGGAGGGGGCTGCGCTGGGAGGAAGGATTTTGAGCTCTCATTCAAGTAGTGATGTCCTGGATGGCACCAGGTGCAGCAAGGGAAGAGCTCCTGGGAGGGATGAGACTTGTTTTCTGCCAGTTCTGTTTAATTGACATACTGTGTGTTTCACCATACGTGTGGTACAATTTAGATGTATACTGCTAATGAGAGAAATGGCCAAGCTCTTTCTCCTCCTCCCCCCTCCTTCTCCTTCTCCCTCGCTCCTGGCTGTGTGTCCTTGGACCAGTTTGTTGATGGAAGGAGAAAGCTAGCCCATCTTATGCCCTCCTTGGCCTCCCCTTCTGCACACCAAGTTGACATCCTGATCCCCCCCTTTCACTCACTTATGACATGGCTGCACTATTGCTAAATTCAGCACAAGGGAGTGCTGCCCAAAGAGACTGTCCCTTTTTTTTGGCTTTCTGAATTGTGTATAATTAAACACAGAAGTTTGCGCCCTCAACCTCTCCCTCAGGTACAACACAGCACTGTGTCCCAGTTCATTGCAAGGAGGGTTCTCAGATGAAGAGTGGAAGTTTGCCTGATGCCTATCAAAAAGGTTTGTGAAGTGGGTATGATCACCAGTGTTCCTCTGCGCCTAGGAAAGCTCCTCACAGTGCTCAGGAAAACCTTAGCAAGTGTGATTCACTGATAGATGACAGGCCTTATTTATGCTCTTCCTACCCTTCTGTTCCTCTCTTGAGTTTCTGTATTTGGCAATCCAGCCTGAGATACCCTCTGGGATGCTTCCCACCCCGCCTTCTAATGATGTTAATGGTGAAAATGCATGACAGGTGATGTTTGGATGTTAGCTTTCTCATGGCAGAGAAAAGAGGATGAGCAGCCAAGCTTAAAACACCTACCTTTTAAAAAGGAAAAAAATCTGAATTTTTCATCTGGAGACAAAAATTTAGGTGTTACATTAAAAGAGCCTTCATTTGCTGCAAAAACCTAGACTAAAAATAGACACCAAAATTAAAAGTTTTGGTGGCTTTGGTCAGTCCTCCTCGTGGAAGTCTTCCCCCAGTATGTTAATCACCATTGAAGTGAAATTGTTGGTGAATCTGAATGATGTGTCTTGTTCAACTTGTTAAGTGGAGCTTTCAAAGAAGAAAATAACTGGAATAGTTTACTAGAAGGAAAAAATCCTACGAAATTAGTCATGTCCCAGGGAGTCTTCATAAGTGATACTCTTCCTCTTTAACCAGTGAGAGAAACAGGAGCTGGGCGTTTTGAACAGAAGAGGCATTTTAACATTTTATTGTTAGTTGTTTGTTTAACTTCAGTGTACATCTAACAAGTCAAAGGAGGAGCCTTGTTGTGAGTTAAACTGAAAACTTAAGATCAGACTTGTCAGTAAACTGAGAGGGATTTGCTCCCCAAGACATTTCAGAGCAATTCCACTGAGTTAATTTCATTTCTGTCTGCATTTTCAAAGTGCCTCACTTGGAAATCAAGTGAGGTTTAACTCTGGCAACTCCAGTTTTGTGTAGTCATCACGAGTTTATCAAGTGTGGATAGTACTTACCAAAAGATTTTTATTACAGCTTTAATAAATAATTTCAAGCTATGTTTTTGGTTTTGTTGCTGTCTCAATACAGAGGTTTCTAGTGATCTTGAGGATTAATTTACCTAGTGCACATTGTAGTATTGAAACAGCTATCTCCATCTCTGTGAAAGGCGGTACAGATTAAAGGCTAGGAATAGCTGGCATAGCAGTTGGTTTCTGTGGATATTTTATTTTGGCAACCCCCAGCTTTTTGACAGCATTTAATATTTGCAGCTGTTCTTAGTAGGGCCTTAGTTTATATGCCTTCAGTTGAGATTTCCTTTCTTTAGTCACAGTAGGAGGAGAGAAATGCTATGTTGTGTTTATTTGTCCTTTCAGTTATTTCTTGATTGTGCTAAAAGATGCACATGGAGTGGAGGAGGGAAGGATGTTGGGAGGAGAATTGGGTGGGAAAGGATAGAGAGTGCACAACTGAGGGAAAAGTGCGCAGATTTGGTCCATGGGGCAGGAGGAAATAAATATGGCAGGAAGAGAGAGGTGTGAGACAGTGAAAGTATGTTGAATTGGGAACTCCTTTGGGGTAAGGAGAAGCAGAAGTTTGCATGCATCTGCTCATGAGACATAGTTTGGCTTTTACCCATGTACCTTTAAGTTTTATTTTGACAGAGATTTGGGTTCTCTTTAAAAATGCTAAGTAACTTTAAAAACACCCACCCTTTTTTCTTTTTTTTTTTTTTTCTTCTTCTTCAAAGTACTCTGCAACTGTGAGCTTCTTGTAGGTATACTGCTGGCAGAATGTGAATCCTGAACATTTGCATCTGCAGCGCATGAAGAAAAGAAGCAATTTTGATCATCTGGGGGAGCCAAGTACTAGAAAGAAGCTTGGTATATTGTTTCTCTGTATTAAAACTGTTCTGTAGGCAATAGCACAGAATGGACACCAGGAGCTGAGTTCGAGCTTCAGGTCTGGGAGGGGAATGTTGTCTGTAGGTTAGTGATAAAGCAGTCAAAAACGAATTAGCTTGCATGATCAGTCTGAGAGTCTGTTAATTTATTGGCTTGGCAACAGTTGCATAGAGCTGCTACATGGGTGGGATAAAATTGCTTTAGTTTATAGGGAAGGATGAGAAATCATTGTTGTACATAAAAGGCAACAGGGAACTTAGAAACACAGTTAAAGCTTTGTTAAAAAGAGGCAGAAGCATAGATCAAAAATAGAAAGATGAGGTGTGATCTAGTTGGAGTGGTGACATTTAATTAAAATGGAGCATTTTTCAGAAGCAAAGGTATGTTTTTGTTGTTGGGTTTTTTTCTGTAGACTTTCAGGTAGGAGCATGCATGTGGATATTGAAGCCTTCTTGCAAAGCTTTCCAATATTTGGATTCTATTTAGTGCTGGCTGCAGTTCTTGTAATTTTCTATCAGAAGATACAATAAAGACACTTAAAATAAAAAGGAAGGGGGAAAAGGTACAGGATATCACACAGCAAAGATGGTACTTGGCTTTTTTTTGTTTTGTTGTGTTTGGGTTTTTTGTTGGGGTTTTTTTTCCTAGTTTCTTTAATAATTTATTCAGTGAATGCTTTGAGTGTGGGATTAATGAACAAAATACTGGTAACTACAGACCTCAACCCCACTTCTGATTCACACTCAGGAATGAGTACTTGGGTTTTTTTCAAGTGACTATTTGGGTACACCAAGTTATCATCTCTTGCCTGATGTGGTTGCAAGAGCACCCTAAGGAAATGACACTATACTTTTCCTAAGCAATAACAGACCTGCATGAATGAGATGCTCTGAAGTCCACCCATGCTCACAGTATTAAAATGCCAGGCTGGTTTTGGACTTAAATACTTGCTCTCTCATTTTTTATCTTAGTTGTATAGTTACGGTCTTAGAGAGTTACTAAAGTTAGTGAAGAGTATTTTATGGGAAAAACTCCTACTGTATTTCAGAAATTATGCTTTACTAATTTAAATCCAATGTTACTAAGTGGGCAGGAGGCAAATGCTGGTTCACTCATCTCAGATGCTCTTGAGGCTGTAACGAGTCAAAGGATGCTTCCTCCATACACCCCAAGTCTTCCTGTCCCAAATCTCCCAGCTGTGCCTAATCTTGAAGATCAGTGGATGATTCAATTGCCCTTTTATTGGCAAAGATTAGTTTAAAAATCCTCCAAAAGCCACCTTCTTGACCAAGCAAAGTTTGAAGCTGGCTTCAGATAGAATCCTCCAGATGGAAGCAGATGGGTCACTATTCACGTGTCTTGGACAGAAGGGACGCTTATTTCTTGAGTCAATGTTGTGTTGGGATAGCTGTTGGAAGCGGGCTAGGAAAGGTTTCCTACCACTGGTTTGTATGCCTGCAAGCGATAGGGAGTTTGCTTCTGTTTTTGTGAATTCCAAGTCCTGACCACTTTATTTTCTGTATTTTTGCTTGAAGGATACCGTCAAGATTGGAACTTTCTGTTACTACTAACTAAAAGTATAATTAATATAGGCCTAATGCTTTGACAGGGAAAAAAAAATCCCCAAACCAGATGCTGGTGTTAATTGGACACCAAATTGCTTCAAATCATTCATTAGCCTGTAGATACATTGTTCCCAATCACCTGCAGTTTCATTTCAGTCAGAAAGTGATAAGATAATCTTTTTTTAATTAAGGTGATAATATAAATTAACCTGTCAATAAATGGCATTAACTTTTTTAGCAGTGCAGTTATAAGTGGAGGGATTCATAGTACTGTTCTTTAGCCAAAAGAGAAATATTGGATCCAGTGCTGAGCTGTTAAATACTAATGAATAATTTATTTAATGAATTTTGTCTTCCGCTGTTCGTGGTGTGACTGGCAGAGCACCAGCCTTCTCCAAATGTTCAGAATTACTCCAATTTTTGAGGCGTTACTGCTTTGATTTGCTTACCCAGGTTGCTAACTGCTTTGCCATATTCTGGACTAGGTAAGTACCTTATCTGTTAACTTCCCTGATCTGGTTGAGAACCATTTTTGTATTACAGGTTTTGGTGGGAATGCATATTGGTTATGGGGTTTTAAATTCAGTTGCTGTGGAAGCTTAGCATGTGTGTTCTGCTGTAAACCTAATTGTGTAAATGATCATGAAAGTGAATGCACAGTGGCTCAGACATCAAAGTGAATTAAAAATATGTCAAACTGCAGAAATATTTAAAATTGTATTTGGTTGGATTCAAGTTATTATGCCCTTTTACAAGATTAATAGGACTTTCAGAAGAAAAGTGAACTGTCTCCAGAAGCATTACTAGAGGAAAATTGGCTTTCAATGCACATGCAGTGTAAGGAAATATGTAATAAAATTATTTCCAAGATTTATAAACGCTTGTAGGAGAGGAGTCAAGGCTGTAGGTCCATCTATTTATTGCTGAACTGTTGTTTGCTGGAAGCTCTCTTTCGAAGATGCTCTGCATGTGTAGTATCTCTAGACTAGATTTAAAAACAAACAAAACAAACACTATGAAGTATTCTGCTGCACTGTGCTGCAGTGAAAATAAAACTCAGAGTCTGTGGAAGGGGGATGTCATATTGGGATGGGAGGAGCTGTCTTGGGATGGGGCTTTTGCTGGAAGCGTTGCTGAGATCTGAGGAGGTAATCCTGAGGCGTATCTGGAGTTGGTGAGAGTCATCGCTGCTCTAGTTCATGGGCTGCTGCTGTATTTTAAGCTCATGTGCTCCTGCTGCTGGCTTGCCCCATGCCCTGCAGTAATCTGGTTTGTAGGAAGACTTGACATTTTACAAATTTGTTTTGTGCTTATTTGTCTCTTTGTCATCTTCTGACATTTGCACACGATGTAAAATTGTGATAGCGCTGTCCTTACATCTTACTCTACATCATCTGCTTCTTGAAGGCTACCAAAGCTGCTTCTGTTGGAGAGGATTTTGTTGTGTCTTTTTTTCTCCTGCCCTTTAGCAGACAGTTAAGTTTGGAGGTTGTTATTGAGGTCTGTGGGGTTTTTCCTTTCTAAGTGCGAAAGAGAGAAGCACGTGCAGGAGGTCAGGTGTAGACTTGGACAGAGGCAGGAGAAAAAGGGCTTCAGTATTCATTGCTGGACCTCTGCTGGGAGCAGTTGTGGGACCAAGGTCAAAATATGTCAAGTGCAAATGTGGTTGGCTCAGTCCCTGAACACAGATTGTTTGGCTTACCTGGTCTGTCACAGACAATAGCTTTTAACTGGTCTTTAAAATCAATTGGTGCGATAATGTTTATGGCACACTGGCATTTACTGAAAGTCCCTGTTCAGGACTCGGGTCCTGAACGTACGTGCTTTGAGCAGTAGTCAATTATTTGATTGATAGCAGGCTTTTTGCCTGCTAACTATTTCCATGACGTTTTATGTGGTCTTACCCACAGGCGTATTGGGATGCTGGATTGGAATTTTTTTTAATTACTATTTTTGATTGATTTGAGAGGGCGTGGGGGGATATGAGTATCTACTAGTGAAGATTAAAGAAAAAAACAAACCAAACCAAACCAACAAAACCCACGGAACAAGAATCTGAACAGTACGATTCTGTTGCATTTATTCTGCCTTTGGAAAATGTAATAATTGCTTTTTGATTCTTATTTCTTCTCTGAATAATTGCATTTTGAACTTGAATGCGTGTTCTTCTGAATTATTCTCTTCTTAATGGTCTTCCTGCTTAACTGCACTTCTTCTGTGCCCTTCAGAGTAACATAAATGTTTGTGTTTATCTCCTGTTCCCTACTTTTTGTATATTCTCCCACAGTTCATACATTTCAGCAGCACTTTGAGCTCCCACATGGTTTTGCCTGCGTTCACTATAGGTACCAAAGGCTGTTGATTTTCTGTCGGTTGGCAGTTTCACCTATTTTAAGGAAAACTAGGCAAATTCTACATTACTGTATAATACTGTAGCAGTGAGGGTGGGAGAAGAACTAATATTGCTAGGGACTTCCAAAGGATCTGTAGCCTTGAGGAAAACGTGGATTAAATAAAAGAAGTATTTATTTTTTTACATTTCTAGCGGTGCTGTGACTCACCAGAAGGCAAGAAAAGTTGATTTTCCCTTCAGCCTCTTGCAGAGGCTGTGTATACACTTTGCTTAGGTTGTTGAATGGTAAGCAGAAAATTAAAGGTTGGGTGGTGTGGGGTTTCATCCTAAGTGGAGGAAGCTGCTCTCAGCTCAGAAGAACAGAGAGCAGGCTGTCTTCTCAGGGGGAAATACTTTGCTAGATTTTTGTGCTCAGAAGGGAGCAAACGTGGTGGCCTAGACCTGAGGTAGTCTGAATATCAGAAAATGCTTCACTTGACGGAGCGGTCTTCTCTCCCTCTCTGGCAAAAAGATATTCTTACCAATTTAAATTAGCACCCTTTTAGCATCAGAAAAGAAAAGGAGTTCACACTTGGTTTTGGCACTTGCAAATATGACTGTGAAACTACTTTCTTAGCGTCAGGCATGGTTTTGCATGCTGTGTGGAGAGGTAGCTGTGTGCAGGTTTGCCGTCAGCCCCTTTCTCATCTGTCTGTTGCTATTGACAGGCCAATTGTAAGTCTCCACTTCCGACTTTATTTTTCAAGTGTTAGGCTCGTCTGGCCTACCTGTTAGGGATTTTGATCTCGAAAACTAAAAGTCTCTTCAGCAGGAGAGCTTGGGTGTGCTTTGAACTGCATATGCCTAAATGAAGGTCTGTGGCTTTGGTGGATGGATGCTTTTTTGCCGTTTGTGATTGATTTAGTGCCAGCCTGGAGTTACTAAATGAATGAAAACTCTCTGAAAGAGAGACAGTGCCAACAGGCAAGCGCCTATTCTGAGCTTGCTCATTATGCCAGACAACAAAAATGTTGTGAAGCTGCATAACACTTGCATTGTGATTAGTTGCATCACGTATTCATGTTCTGCAAAATAAACACATTTAGATGGCCAACGATGATAAGCATTTCAAGAAGTAATGGTCTCTAAGTGTCAGCAAAGACATAATTAAGTTGGATATTGAAAAGAGCTTCACAGCTGTGAGTACAGTTTATCAATGAAATGGGTTCTGGGAGAAGCCAGCGATGTTCCACATCAGCTTTCAGTCCTGTATTTTTGGGTCCAGGAAGAATGTAGTTAATACCCCACTGAAGGTGGTGGAGATGACCCTCCTGAACCTCAGCGTGGACAGCAACTATCCATTAACCCACTGCCTCTGAAGCCTTTTGGGGAGCTGCTGTGCTGGAAGCCTGCTGGGGTCGGGGCTGGGGTGGGTTAATTCACTAGGTGAGATGCTTTCATCATTTATAGAAGAAGGATTGCTAATAGGAAGTTGGTGATGGTGTGTTCAGCAGTGACATAGTGCACAGCAGCACGGCAGTCACGGTACAAATCCTTGGGCTCTTCCTTAATAAGAGGAAATGTAATTTTCCACAAGAAGAAATTCTGTACTGCTGTGTTTTAGCTATGAATGCCTTGGTCTTCAGAGCATTCACTGTGAGTCTGTAATGTTTTAGCCATAGTTCCATATCTTAATTGCTTGATCTCCTGGTTTTACAAACGCTGGTCTTGTGGCAGTAAATTGATCAAACTCAGAGTTTTCACTTTCTCCATGGTGGTTAAGCTGACAGAGTGAGCCACAGACAGGCTGCTGTCGTCTGAGCAGGTCTGCTAATTTGGGGTTGTTGGAAAGGGACAAGGAGACATTCCATGGACACCCAGTTGTGCTTGCTTTGGCAGCACATACACTAAAACTGTAAGGATACAGAGAAGATTAGCATGGCCGTTGCACAAGGATGACATGCAAATTTGTGAGGCGTTCTGTATTTTTGGGAAGTGGTCATGACACCAAGCCTGTCAGGCTTCAAGGAGCACCTAGATGATGCTCTTAGAGTTTAGTGTTAGGTAGTCCTGTGAGGAGCAGGGAGTTGCACTTGATGATCCTTGTGGGTCCTTTCCAACTCGAGATATTCTATGATTCTTATGAACAGCAGGAAAAGGGAAAAGAGGAAAAAAGTCAAGTTGGCAGAGAGTGAAGTACAAGGAAACCACAAAGTAAATTGGAAAAGAAGAAATCACATAGTGAAAGGAGAGGTTGAAAGACTAGCGGAAGTGATGGAGAAAGATATTAAATAAAGAAGGAAATTAAAGGTGAAGAGGAATGCAAATGCATGAAAATCAGGAGCCAGATTGGGAGAGGAGGAGGGGAAGAAGGCAGTGATTTAATAGTGGTGGACTTTATTTTTAAAAAAAAAAAAAAAATTTGAAAAATGGAAGTAGCAGTGATAGAGAGCATCTATCTATAACAGCTGTGCAAACATGCAAAACCCTCTATTGAGAAAATTTCTCATATGCATATTAGCAGATGCTTTACTTGGAGTGCTTTATGTAAGCCATAGGCTCAACTGTGTCTTATTTACTGGCCCTTCCTTTTTAAAGATAGCCTGGGGACAGTAGTCTGGCAAGGTGAGGATGATGGACTTGGAAATCCTCTTTCCCATTCTGTATTACTGCTAATGCACAGGTAAGATGGTAGTCTACAGTGGTACCAAGCCTTTACCATTAGATGCAAGATGGATGCTAAACAAATAAGTCTCTGTGCTTAAATCCCTTTGAGTGGCTTCACGCAACCTCCCCCACCCTCCCTTCCCTACTGGGACTTTTATAACCACTTTTGTTTTGATTGAAATTTTGGCTGTCATGTTCTTTTTTCAGACTCCAAATCCTAACATTGTGAGGCTTTTCTCCAGAAAGATGAAGACTAGAAAAACTTGAGTTACAAATAAAGAAAGGTTACGTTTTGCTATGTAAACTATGTATGCAATTAATTAAAAAAAAAAAAAAGCCCAGAGAGAGGAGAGTCCTGTTTCTGGATACTCATGGTAAAGTGGAAAATCCTGACTTGTGTGAGTTATCATAGCTACACTGCTGGCGTCTTTATGAACATAGGAAATAAGTCTATTGTATCTTTTGCTTTTCAGTTGATTTGTAACTACTTATACCCAACTTCTCATATCTATTCGACTCAACTTGAGTAAAGTGAAAAAATAGAGTGAATAAATAATTATCTTGAAGAATTACGATGCTTCTAAAGAAGCCTGCGATTTGGATAGGTACACAGTGGTACAGCAACTTTGACCAGTCCTATTTACTACTAGGAAAATGAACTTCACACTTAAAATCTGTGCTGTTTCAGAGAGTAAAATGTCTTAAATGCTGTTGAAATTCAGTAGGCTTTTAGTGACTTAAGTTAGTTTTTGACATTTCTGATCCTTAGACTTGCAAGCAGAGCTGTAAATGTCCCCTTGCAGTCCTTTGTTTCGCTTTGGTTTGTGCTGGCAGCCAGTCTCCTCTTCGTGTTTTTGAACAATCACCCTATAATACATCAGACCTAAATAGACATATATCCCTAGATAGACAACCTCTATCAGCTGTATGAGAATTAATGTAGATTAATATAGATTAACAAAATGGTGAACTTTAGGTTGTACTTTTTATTGCCTTTTGAAGAAGTGCTTTCCAAGATAACTTCTTTGGAGAAGTCTTTGTGCAGTCCTTTCTGTTTACATTTGGTAGAGCACTTGGTCACTTAAATGCTGATTTGGTGATCTTCTAGTAACAAACTTCTGTGTGTACAGCTGATATTTGGGGGTATTCCTCTGCAGCATGAGAACTGATCGGTTGCTATTATTATATGCTTCATCAAGGTTTCGTATGAACCATCAGTACTTATGTTACTGAAGCTGAGGTTTTTTTTCTTGTTAACTGGGTGGCGACTATAGGCAGTCAACATGATCTGAGTTTCTGCAGACAAGCACGCAGCTGCTGCTGCATTGGGTGGAATCCTTGGCTGGTAGAAATAGGAAAGTGCAATCTTAGCCACTTATTTGTTGGTGCACATGATGGAACGTGACGTGGAATGAAACTGGGCCGTGCTGGGGCCTTCTGCAGAGAACAAGCCATGGCTGTGTGACAGAGACTGAGAGTCCTGAAGGGATTTGGTCTCTGATTTACTTCCAGTTGATAGTTAATAGCAGAAAAGAGGACTGACTTAGAGGTTTTAACTTGCTTGGTTCAAGTGGGGTAAGTGGAGCTTGGGACGATAGAACAGCTGCTGTATTGTGCACATGGGTGGTGCTTCCAGTTGGAGGTCTCCGAATACTGCCTCCTTAATGCACCTCTCTGCTTGTTACGACTAAAGGTAAAGCAGTTGAAAAGAGGAGTTTCCTCAGGAGGCAAAACAGAAAAGTCTCAATCTGAATACAAAATCCCTGTTACTTTTCTTGGCATTATTCAGTGAGGGGCATACTGGAAAGAGGGCAACTTATTAGCTCAAAATAAAATGAAGAAATCAAATATTGAACTACCAGGTAGATGGCATTCTTTTGGCTCTTAAATTTTTCCCCTCCTATATGTGTTTATCTTATATCTATAATGATAATTAAGTTGCATTGCAGTCAGTAGTCTTCAGCAGATCTAATTTCCATCAGATGGAATGTATGTTCTTCAATCTATCTGTCTTCTGTTCCAGATAGAGAAGAAAGGAGTATTTTTATTGTCTAGGGATTTATTCCGGCCCCNNNNTTTGCAAGGAAGCGGGTATTTGATAAATGGACGCCTTAAGCTTTCACTCAGCCTCCATATTGAAAAGCCACAAACCCCTCATATCTGAAGAGGCGATAATTACTTGCAGTAGTCTGTTTTGAATAGGAACAAATAGGGAACTGGCTGATACTGAAAATCACTAATAGGTAATTAAATGTTGAATGAGCAAAAATCTGAAAGTTGCTCTGCTGCTTAGAAAGCCCTTGATGCTCTGTTTCCTCACTAGGTAGGTGTTTCCTTAAAAGAGTATGGAGATACAGTGCACATGGGATCAGCAACTCTGCCTATACAGAAGGAAGATTTAATTCTTCATTGGAAGTGTGCACCGCAATCAATAAAACGGGGGGAAAAAAGATATCAAATGAAAGTGCTGGAGGACTGGTTCAGCAAACATTTATGCACATGACTATCTTAGGTGTAACTAATTACCATATGAGCCTTTCCCAACATCAGCATGTATTGCATAAAGCTCAGGATGAAGCCAGAAGGTAGAAAAATTAAATCTTGGTTCATGCAAGAATAGCTGATGGTTTATTATTCTGCCTTTCAGTTTGAAAATGTTATGTTTATAAATAGCTTAAGCCATAGCTTAAGTTTTCAAAATCATGTCCTTAAATTTACAATTTTTCTATAATACAGTTGCAGTGCCTTTGCCTTCCTCTGGAAATGTTCTTATTGCAGATTCCACTGGGCAAGAAACAAAAAGAAATGAGGTTCCTTGTCTTTATTTTCAAAAAAGGTGGATTGCCATCTTTACGTGATGGTATCTTCTTTTCTCCGCTAAAAAGTTAAGTAGATAATGGAATGGCATCAACAATAGTAGATAGAATAGAAAGACTCTGAAAAAAACTACTGTAATATTTTATTCTTAGATTCTTACTCCACTGCTGAATGTTTTCAAAAACAAAGTTGGATCGCATTGCGTGTCTTCCTACTCTTTCTAAATTACCAACAGTCTTGCTTGATAAACTTTAAAGATCACCAAGAATTTGAACAGAATAATTTTGTCACGCTGGTGATACTGTCAGTTTGACGTATCAGCCCTTAAAGCCGCTCACGTTTTCCATGATAACTCCTCAACACAACACTCCCTGTTGTGTTGGAGCTTTTAAGAAAATCTCATTTCCAGCAGCATGAGACCTTTCTGAAACTCCTGCCATGCTTCATGGGGTTACCTCAGGGGGGATCTCCTCTCTGAGGCACTGAGTTATTGGGGAGATTGATCGAGGACAGTCAATGGAGATGTGTGGTGTATACCCACCCCCCGGAACCAAATCGTCAGACACTCCAGAAAATTCTTAAGGTCAATCCTGCAGCATAAGTGGTGATAGAGAAACAATGTTTTAATAAGGGCATGGTGATAGAACGAGAAATATTGTTTAAAGAGGAGTGAATATTAGGTATATAGTGAAAAGAATAAAGAAAAAGAAATAAATGGAAAAAGCAAGGAAGATAACAGAATCCATCCGGATGAGTTATGTTTTTAAGGCTTGATTTTATTGGACTTTTATGGTTTTAACAAAGATGATAGTGATAGTGAAAGGTACTGCCATAGATAGCACTTTCTCAAGTGCAGTATTTCCAAGACATTCTCATTTAGAATGGTAGCATCTCTGTCCCATTACTTGTAACGTGCATTTTTATTATGACTAGGAAGAATAACTTTTTTCCTTCCTTGCTGTCTTGGAATGGAAGATCTTTGCAACACAGACTTCTTTCCTGCCAGTGTACAATGCGATTACTGCATGGAGAATGCTCCTGAAATATAAATAATGTATTGATAGGAACTGTAGAACCATGTAGGTGGAGGACTAGAAAAACTGAATGTTTGCCAGGCTCTTTTATTATTTATCAAAGCTGGCAAAATCTAGTT
Organism: Chionis minor; assembly: GCA_013398295.1. Taxonomy (NCBI): domain Eukaryota; kingdom Metazoa; phylum Chordata; class Aves; order Charadriiformes; family Chionidae; genus Chionis; species Chionis minor. The sequence goes on along the minus strand of VZSF01003226.1, from coordinate 121,311 downwards.
GTCACAGCCCAAGATACTCAAAGATCTCAGTAAAAGCCATTCTTTTTGTAAGTCGTGTTTCTTTAACCAAAAATTACAGTTGCACTAGTAATGTTCTTTAAAGGATGGCTGGCTCTAGGAAGCTGGTTATGGTTTTGTCGGGTTTTTTTGTTTTTTGCTTTTTGTTTGGGTTTTTTTTAAACAGATTTTAACCCATAAATTTTTTGTGGACAAGTTCAGAAATTACAGACTTTTGTCATATGGAGCTCTGATACAGTAGACAAAATAACTATTTTTAACTAAAAACTTGTTTGTATTTTTTAATTAAACTACTGGGTTTTCCTCTGAGGATCGCAGAAGCAGTTTATCAAATACTTACCTTTAGGCACATTTGAAAATCCAAGCCCTTAATGCTTTTGGAAGCCGAAACCGTTTTTAAACCTGGTTCTTCATAACTAGGAAGTTAGTGGTATGCAATATTAGCAGAATTTTTTTTTTATGTCAGTATTGCACATGAGCGCTTGAAGTGGTAAGGTTGATTATTTTTAAATAGCCCCAATTGGGTTATAATGCACGTGTGATATATAGTATTCCCATAGAGTACCAAACGTAAATACAAGTGTACAGACAGCATCAGGCCATAAAAGAAGTGGAGTGGTTGCAGGCGTGTTTAGACACACCAGTGAGAAGAAAGAGAGCCCTGTAATAAAATCTCATTGAGGATGCAGAGAGTATCTTTCAGCATTAGGCATTCTCCTCATGTTTCACATAAATGCATCCTCCTCTCACGAGAGGATGAACAGTACGTTTGCACCGGCTCATTCAAATTGAATGTTGGTAAAAGAGTCTTGAGAAAACACTGAACAGTCTGGCATTTTTTTAAAGACAGGAGAAAGGTTAAGCTGTCTGCTGTTTAAACTGCTGTTTATTGGATATTTAGTTGCGGACCGTGCGTGTTGAAGGTGGTGAAAGCATCATTGGCAAGATTTCGGATGGCTGCGTAGCACAGGTCAGGATATATTAAACTAAGGCTGTTTTTACAATAAAGTTTAGATCTTCGTAAGTGACTTGGTATGTTGTTTCTGTATCTGAGGATAGTTAGATTGTATTTTGCTGGGAGATAAGAGACAGTAGGATGTGCCTTCTCTGAATCCTTTCCCTTTCTCTCTCTGTTTGACAGCACTGCAGCTTTAACTTTGCTTAGAGCTATCGTAAATGAGAAACTAGATACGGCATTTACTAAGCAGAACATTTATTAAAAATAATTAAATATAGACTTCACTGTGAATGTTTTGTTTCTGTTATTTTGTTTGCTGTTTCAAAAATAATGTAGAGCTCACTGAACCCAAACTTGCTAATTTTCTCCTTAATGTGCTGAGTGGCTGCATAGAGGAGAGTCAGAGTCACTCTTTTGGGTGAAGCACAGCATCATCTTGCAGTGCCTTAGGCGTATTTTAAAAGCATCACTAGGTAATTATAGAAAGAAAACGTAAGGCTACATGTGCACACTAGATTTAATCTTGCATTGCTCCCACAGTGAAGAGATTTATAAGAACCAAGGAATTTTTATGTTGTTCTAAATTATTTGCCTAACTCTCCCACCCTGCAATAGACACACACCCCCCCACCACCACCTATATATACAGCTGAATATCAGAAATACAAGCCTTCGCTATTTCAGCAGGGCATCTCTTTAATGGTGTCTTAAACATTAAGGAAAGTCTTGTGTTATAAATGCTCCTGGAGTGTTTTTTTTTCTTCTCTGCATGCATGCACTCTCTCTGGTTTTATTTTCTTTGTTTTGAAGGCACCTTTTCCAGGGATTTAATGTTGATCTATTAATCTTATTATTTATTTCTTTATTTTTCCCTGCCTTTCCCAGAGATAGAATGAAATGTCTTGCAGGACAACTGCTGCAATGAACCCTTGTGTTCCTGAATGTGAAGTCTTGCTTGTTTAGTGAAAGTAGTCTGCAATATTTGCTCAAGGGAGCTGTGGAGCTGTCGCTCTGAGAAAATGTGCAAAATAAGAGGGAATTACTTAAAAAATCCTTGTGTTTATGTATTTCTTTTATGTATATAAATATACGCTGTAGGCTTCCTGTCTAGAGCTGGTTTTGATTTGTCTATGCAAAAAAGACATGTATAGTAGTTGTGTAAGTGACACTGTCTTCAGCTGGTTTAGACATTCTTCCGTGGGCATTCCACATCAGAGATTCCTACAGGACTAACGTGCACTTATATGCAGTTAATCTCAGGCTTGACTGGCTCTGTTTGGATGATTTACTGTAGAAATGCTGTACACAGTGACATGTTCTGTATGTGCTTGGGCAATTTGATTGCATTAGTAGTCTTGGGTGAATGGCAGGAACCACGTGGTCCTGCTGTCATTACTGGTAGTAAACTATGCATCGGTAAGTAAACTTATGAAGGTTATATAGCATTTCAGTACTGGAATGTGGTTTTGGTTTGGGGTTTTTTTTGTAACAGGAAAAACAGTCTTGCACTGGGTTCTGGGTGTGTACTGTACGGACTGCAATGGCACTGGAAGTCAGAGTAAGCCTGGAATCATGAGACTGTAAAATGCGCTCCAGAGAGAGATAAATGCTTTCTGCAAGTTTCCCAGGTATCTGGTAAATAGGTTTCCAGAAGGCGTGGTTTGACTATATGTTTGCATGGAAGTGAGCAGCACGTAGCTTATTCAGTCCCACAAAGATTTATTCGAGTACCCTCCCCTACCACCTCTGTCGTGGCAGCTCTTTGTGAAAACCCTAGATGTTACGTTCAGCTTCCAGGGAAAAGGGGCTGCTACGGAAAAAAAGGCATGACACGAAGCCTACCAAATTATTACGGTCCAAGGGGTTGTTTTGTTGCCCCCATAATTGTCACATGCTTTGGATTTGACTATATTTGTTGCTTGGTACAGCGGAGAATGATATGCTAGCGTAAGTGATGTAAGTTGAGACTCGCACCACTTTCAGTACTGGTTGAAAGGCTGAAAGGCACTAATGTTTCCTAGGCTGGACAGCCCTCTTCCTATCCTGTACGCACAGTGGGTTTTAACTGCATTCAATTTTATGCTGTTAAATTCATGTCAGTTTTGGGGGGAGATGTGTGGTTTTGGTGGTTGTTGTGGTTTTTTTGGTTTTGGTTTTTTGTGGTTTTTTTTTTTAATCAACCCATTTTGCACTCTTCCTTGAAAAATGGGAGTAGAATCCCAGTATTATCTTAAATATTAATTAACTTTCAGTTTTAGAAGATAGCTTCTTGCTCTTCTGAAATCTGATGATTAATGCTTTTGTTTACTTCTGAGCGATACGTTGTTTGTCATGTTGCCACTAAAGTCCCCTTCCTTTTCTAAATGGGTGTTCTTGGCTTTGCACAGGCAGACGTTTCCTTTTCTCTTGTAGGACTGCCTTCTCTTCTTGTCCAGAATCCAAATAGAGAATGGAGTTTAAAATTTGAATTAACCTTAAAACAATATTTAAGAATTAAATCTTAATACCAAGTTTCGGTAAGTTAGTTATTCCTTTCTTCTGACTACCTATAAGAAGGACAAAGGTGATGACAGACCGTTTTCCTGCACATAAACAGCGTACTTTCCAATAGTGTTAATTAGCTGATTTCTCTGATAAGCTCAGAGGGCTCTAATTCTGCAATAATACAAACTAACCGGTCAGCAGCTCCACATGTCCGTCTTTCCCTGTTGAGCGTTTTAAACATTTGTATTCTAGGAGAGCTGTCAGCCAGTTCTTAATCAATATTACAGTATTCAACTTTCTCAGGGGAACGTACAGAGTATCTCCAGGTATATTATAATGTACACGCTACCTGTGAGTGAGTGCAGCCTTTCACTCATTGGTATAGAAATGTGAAAGGGGCTGTGTAGTTGTCCCTGTGTAATTTCAGGATGGCGATAGAAGAGGTAGCCATTTATAGAGGGTATGTCTGAGCCATCCCAGAGAGGACCTAAACTGGTGCGTTAAAAGAGCTGAAAATTAAATCGGAGCTAACATTGTTTTGGGAAAGGTTCTTCATTATCTTTTGGAAAGTGGAACTTCGCTGCTCTGATGCCCATGGAATTGTCCATTTATAGTGTTCTGCTTTCACAGCAAGTGTGTATGTTGGTGTTTGTCTGATTACATTGTAAATGCAAGTACCATGTCTGCTTCTGATGGATGCCTACTGAATGCAAAGGCAGACTCTGAGAAAAAGAATGCTCTCGTGCTAAATTTAGTCGACTGCTTACTCGTTTTGCAGATGAGAAAAAAATACTATCTCTTGCTGAAATGTCGAGGACAGCTAGCAACTCAGGGGTTTTCAGAACCTCTAGTTCAGGGGAAATACATATATCACTAGAAAAATAATATGGAATGGTAATTTACAGAATATTCCTAATATATACTTTTTTTCCTAGTTACAGTTTAGTTCAAGGAGGAAAATATTCCAAATTGAGGTAACAGTAATAATTGAGGTGGTATTTGAAGTTGCTTTTTCTCTTTAAGGTTTAGTAATTTGGGAAGGTTCTTGGCCATTTTTCCACCCCTCTGGCAGGGAACTAGAGGTCTTACTACAGTTGTAGGTCTTGTGAAAATCTACAGCTGCCTTGAGAGGAAAGGCTCACAGTTGTGCTCGTGCTGCGAGAAAAAGTGGGCCCAGCCCTCACTCTTTCTTGTGACTGCCCAGGTGGCTTGGAGGTTGCCTTTCTGTCCAGCTATTCTCAAAGGAACGGGTTCTCTCAAGGGGAAGAGAAGGTGTTTTTAGTGAAAGAGGGGTAGCTCCATTGTCTGGGGACAGCTGCTTCTGCAGAAGAGCCTTTGTGTGTGGTGGAGAGTCTTCCTTTGAGATCCTGGAGAACAATTTAGGATTGTAATTTCCTTTGGATTTCAAGTGTTACTATTACTCCACGAAGAAGGAACAAGGTCCTTGAATTGATTCACTCATACTAGACTACTGGATTGTACATTTAGTTGGGTATACGCACTGTACATCAGTCAAACGTCATTGAAGAGGATGCAGCAGCTGCTGGAAAACACTGTGAGGGAAGTTAAAAGGTCATTATAACTCAGTATTTTTTTACATAGAGTTTCTTATTAATTGAGAAATTATTTGCCAAGGAAAACGGTTAATTGAAGTTCATGCCTTATGTGCGTCAAAGGGGTAAGGCTATAGGTGGTGTGGAAAGTAGCAACAGTACAATGAAGTCCTTGCTGCAGATCAGGTTGTCTTGCATCAAATCTTTCTTGGTCTTTGAAAATCTTTCTGCAGTCATGTTTTTTGTCGTTTTTTTGTTGTTAGACTTTTCCCCACTCAACATTTAAGATGCAGAAAATGTAAATGTCAGTTCCATATTAAGGATTAGTTTTGGGCTTGGAGAAAAAAGCATAAAGTTAATTGAAAGGTCACAAATAAATGAATGCTATTCTTGTATGTGTTTGTGCGTATACTTTTAAAAATCTGTTTGTGGAGAAAGAAATCTTTAGTTTCTAAAGAAGATCTGGATAAACTTATTATGCTTGTCGAGCATCTTAACTGCAGCCTGTAGGATTCTCCAGTTGTCAATTAGTTGAGAAAACAGTTACACAATTTCAGGAACTGGCAGGATTTCTTCAGAAACAAAAAAGATGCCATACTCAGTGCTAAGTGAGAATCAGTTTCTAATAGTTTTAACACCTGCTATCAAATACTTAAGGAGAAGGAGAACAAGAGATAACTATTGCGAAAGAGATGGAGTTTAATGAAAAGTTTGTGGATGGCTGTTTATGGTGTCATATCTTGGGACAAGTTTGATTTCTCACTTTCAGTGAGGCTATATAAAGTAAAATGCTTACCTTGGGAAAAGAGGAGTTTGCTCAAGCCCAGAAATGTGTAATAAAATATTGGGGTTTTTTTCTGTTGCCATTTTTGATCCCCAGCACTACAATTTTTTAATTTCAAACAAACCAACCAAAAATCCCAAGCACGTAAAAGGGAAAGGTATTGAAGAATCCAAGAGCTGTAGCTTGAACGGCACATCAAAAGCTTGAAGATAGTTTACAGCATTATAAGTTCAGTGTTGCCTGCACTTAAATGTGTGTAAATGCTGGTAGACCATGTACCGATAGGTCTGTGCAAAGGCAATGTTCGCAGGAATCCTGGCTGAGCGGCCTGGGCTGCCGGAGGTACAGTGCAAGACCCCTCTGAAAAGGAAGGTCTGCAGGAACGCTCTGCGTTCAAACAGTTGCTATTCAGACCCATTGAAATGCAAGGATTTATAGTAGCAGCTTGTAACATACTTGTGTACTTTGGTGTCATAAATACCATTGTGCTTTTGATTGAAAATTTAAATACATATGCTGTTTTTAGGGAAGTAGTGAGGTAATACAAAAGCATGTTTTTAACATTCAAGGGGCCTTTTTTCTTTGAAATTGTAAGAGGAAAGATGAAAAGAGGCCATAGCAATTGCTGTAAATGTGAATTTCAGAAATATTTGCATTTTTGCATAACACAGTCATGTGAATGAATATAATTTTAAGAGCACAATAATTAATACATGTCTGTCATTTTAGAAGGAAGGTTTCCAAGAGATGTTTTTAGAATATATTTGCTGTTAATGAGATACCAAGACTTCTTCATGCACATACTACAGTTCAGTTGTCTCAGTCACGGTGAACAAGTGATCCTGGCAGCTCCGAGTCCCACGAGAGCACTATGCAAGCTCTGACTCCACAGGATGGGAGAAGATGTTATAGTGGCCTCTCAGTACCTAAATGGGGCCTACAAGAACGATGGAGAAGGGACTTTTTATCAGGGAGTGTAGCAATAGGGTTTTAAACTGAAAATGTGTTGATTTAGGTATAAGGAAGAAATTATTTACTCTGAGGGTGGTGAGGCAGTGGAACAGGTTGCCCAGAGAAGTTGTGGATGCCCCCTCACTGGGAGGGTTCAAGGCCAGGTTGGATGGGGCTTTGAGCAACCAGGTCTAGCGGGAGGTGTCCCTGCCCATGGTAGGGGTGTTGGAACGAGATGATCTTTAAAGTCCCTTCCAACCTAAACCAGTCTATGACAACAATGGTGTGCAGCCCTTCTGCTCCAAAACTCAAGGAGGTGGCCAGAAGCAGAGAACCCTCTTCTGGCTAGGGCAACAGGGACATCAGTGAAGTTCATGGGAGCAGCTGGCACTTCCACTGAGGTGGGGGACAGAGAGGGTCCAGCCATGGTGTACAGTCAGTAAAATAATCTCCTATCACCTTCTTCAATCCCCCTGGATCTATAGAGTGATCTGAACTGTGGTACTTCCAGTTATTTGTAGTCGCTAGAGCATCTCATTGGACTTCAGTGACTTGGTGCCATTTAGAGCTGGTATTTCAAATTTCATAAAGGCGTAGGCAATGCAGAGGTAATGTGAAGGAGCACTTAGTTCATGTGAAAGGGCTTTGCCAAAAAAACCTGCACTAAATTGTTTTGAGGTGAGGATGTTTTTTGATTCTGCAAAGTATTTTGGGTATGATGTGTTTTAGATGAGATATATTTTAAAGTATAATAGACGGTTAAGGAGTGAAAATTTCACGTATCTTAGTTATCTGCCTTCTCACATTTTGGCTTTTTTCAGAGATTTTTCATACACTGTTTCCAGGTGCAGTCTCTTTCCACAGATTCATAGTTTGTTAGTGGTAGGTGGAAATTTTCCTCTAATAAATATAATCTTGTTCCTATTTCAATAATTATTTTTTTAAAAAAAGTTTATAGTCTAAACAGGGACATAGTGGTGGGTTTGTTGCTGTTATATATTTTTTTTTTTATTTAATTCCTCTATCTTGGTAATGATGAAATTAAAACCGAGCAGGTGCTGTGCTCAGAAAACAAATGTTGAACATAATTCTGTTTTGAATTAAAGTCGCACCATGCTAGTGTGTATATCATTATTGATACTCTCTTGGGCCCTGTGAAGCACATATATCAATGTTCTGGACTGCAAACTCCTTTTCTGGGTTACTAGAAAACAGTAATGGGGAATATATGAAAATGATGAACTGAAGACTTGTTTTTTCTTAGTCTTGTAGCCATGCCTGTTATAAATAGGTAGCTATTATACCAAAGAAATCACTGTTCTGCAAGGTTAAATTCATGAAAGCTTCAAGATGTTTCCATTTTGCTGAAAATCTATTTAAACCAATTATTTGAGCAAGTCTGCAAAAGTATTAGTAGCTTCTGCAAAGTTATGAAGGTCCAGCTGGTTTCTGAATTTCCCTTGTCATAAGCTTTTCTTTCATCTGGGCACCCACTGTATGTGGTGAGATTGCGGCTTACTGCCTCCTTCAGAGGACGGATTGAAGCCGTGGTGATGGCATTTCTGTGAAAACAACAGCCAGCTGTTACGTTCTGCTCTGCTTTTCCAAGGACTTCATGTCAGATTAAATTGCAGATGATGAGGATAATGGATCCAAGGAAAAGGAGTGGGGGGACTTCTTAATGTATTAGAGCTGAGAGATGACAGAGATAGCAAATATAAAATGAGGAACAAGATAATGAATTGAAAGAAAGGTTCCTGCAAAGGCTGGTGGCATAACCAAATGGAGCCAATACACATTTACAACTGAAACTTAGGTATGTTTGTAGGGTGCATTTTTTCTGTCTTCTGGTGCATTTCCGCTTTAGATGGAGAAGAAAAGTTCTAATGTTCCTTGAGGGTTCTTGGGGAAAAAGAAGTCAACTTGTTCAGAAGGGAACTCAAGGCTCAGTTTTGGGACCAGTCTTATTTAATATCTTTATTGGTGATCTGGATCGAGTGCACCCTCAGTAAGTTTGCAGACGACACCAAATTAGGTGGGAGTTGATCTGCTTGAGGGTGGGAAGGCTCTACTAGAGGGATCTGGACAGGCTGGATTGGTGGGCTGAGGCCAATGGGATGAGCTTTAACAAGTCCAAGTGCTGGGTCCTGCAGTTTGGTCACAACAACCCCATGCAACGCTACAGGCTTGGGGAGGAGTGGCTGGAAAGCTGCCTGGCAGAAAAGGACCTGAGGATGTTGGTCAACAGTCAGCTGAACATGAGCCAGCAGTGTGCCCAGGTGGCCAAGAAGGCCAATGGCATCTTGGCCTGTATCAAGCATAGTGTGTCCAGCGGGAGCAGGGAAGTGATTGTGCCCCTGTACTCAGCACTGGTGAGGCCGCAGCTTGAGTTCTGTGTTCAGTTTTGGGCACCATGGTATAGGAGGGAGATTGAGGTGCTGGAGCGTGTCCAGAGAAGGGCAAGAAAGCTGGTGAGGGGTCTGGAGAACAGGTCTTATGAGGAGCAGCTGAGGGAGTTGGGACTGTTTAGCCTGGAGATGAAAAGGTTGAGGGGAGACCTTATCACTCTCTACAACTACCTGAAAGGAGGTTGTAGCAAGGTGGGAATTGGATTCTTCTCCCAAGTAACAAGCGACAGGACAAGAGGAAATGGCCTCAAGTTGTGCCAGGGGAGGTTTAGATTGGATATTAGGAAAAACTTCTTTACCAAAAGGGTTATCAAGCATTGGAACAGGCTGCCCAGGGAGGTGGTGGCATCGCCATCCCTGGAGGTATTTAAAAGACAGGTAGACGTGGTGCTGAGGGACATGGTTTAGGGGTGGTTTTGGCATAGGTTTATGGTTGGACTCGATGATCTTGAAGGTCTCTTCCAACCTAAGTGATTCTGTGAATTAGTATCAAGAGATTATTTATATATATATGTGCATATACACAGACAGACACGTGTCTTGTTGGTGGGACTGGGAATTATTTTTGGCCCTCTTAAGTTTTAAATACTTAATCTGGGAAAAAAAAGCCGTCTCTGGAGCCAAGTTGGGGTTTTTTATATATTGATGAGCTATACCTCCTAACTATCTGTCAGAGCTAAAGTGCAGTTGTTTACATATCTATGCTCGTATTTCATTTCTGCTCTGAGCCAAAGTGCTGAACCATAACAAATCTACAATGGAGAACATTTCTTTATAAAGATTGAGCACAGTAATTTTGCAAACTGGAATAGAGTTTATTTGACAAAGTGCTGGGGGGGGAAAGTAGCAAATTCATCAACCCAGGCTCTTTATTTCCATCCCACTGCAGGGTGATGTTTCCAGGCTCGGCAGAGTGGGGTCCCAGCTCCCCACTTCAGGAGCGTGAATTTTGCTGAGTATAAAGGTTGGGTGTTGACAATATTAAGCTTGAACAGGCATCTGTTATTGTACGCAATGCCCACTGACAATTACAGTTCTCTGTCTTGGAACCCGATGCCTTATGTAGACTTTTAAAAGCTGTATTGACAAACATGTAGAGGAGATAATTAGCCTCTGGAGGCTTCATTGAGGGACAGGAAAAAGCAGCTGCCTGGCATTGTAAGGATGTCGGATCCTTTGCAGCATCAGCAATGTAGGGCTGAAGTTCAGTTCCTGTGACATAAAAGAAGATGTGTAATTGAGTTTTGTTGTATTTTATCAAGTACTTGCTGATGGCAATGGGAATTTTTGATAGAATCTGCAAAGCGTGAGGGAGGATGGACTTTCCCGGTAGTGGGAACAGCGGTATTTGCTGAGCCATCTCTTTGTTAGCTCTGAGCCATTAATAATGGCGAGTGATATTTGGAAACGAGCAAAAAGGTGTTTTTAGATGGGGAGGATTCAGTGGGCGGCAGGGAGGGAAAGAAGAAATTGTTTTTCTGTGTGCTGCTGTGTCTTCTGAAGAATGGTAGGAGCCGTTTGCAATGTGAAAATAAGTCTGTAGTGTGAAATATGGCTAAAATGGGCTTCCAGCTTTTGAGTAGATTGTTTTTCAGTGTACAGCATCTGACATAGCTTGTTTTTGTCCATTCATGCACATGAATGCCTCTTTAGAAAAAAAGAATAACCCCTACCCCCCTCATACCCTCCCCATTTGGCAGCTGGAGTGTTGCAGGGGTCCTGTTTCAGCCATGCCATCGGGAAAAAATTGCTTGAGAAAATGCAGGAAGGAAGCCTGCTGATTTGTAGCTTTACCTGTGGGTAGGATCACACATTTTCAGAACTTTTTTTTTCCTTCATAATTTTTGGTTGAAAACTTTGGACTCTAGCAATATTCATACTGGTCATAACTTCTTTCTGTAAGCTTTTTGCTTCTGCTCTTAGGTATTTTATACTGAAACACGGAAACTGAAAGGGAACATTTGCAGAAAACACAAATACCGGAACAAGATTTTGACTAGTCAGCTTTTTGGAAATGTTGAAAAAAAATGATATGAAGACGTTAAAGCTGATTCTAGAACTTTCCAGCTTGGTTTCACTGGTTATCCTAGTTTGTTTTTAAACTTTGATTGAATTATTACTGTTTGTTGTAATTGCTATTTAAGAATAAAGATTCAAAAATGTTATTGGAGGTGAAAGGCAAAAAAAAAAGTTCCATAGCTGTTTCCAGGATAATTTTAGTTTGAATAATAATTTTAATAGTGTATCCTAGAACTTATCCAGAACTGAGACTGAACCAGAGTGCCTGAGATGGCAAATAATTTTTAGCTCTGAACCAGTTTCAGTTTGGACTCATGCCTGTTATGTTTGCTAAGTGCAGAGCAGGAGAATATGTGACAAGAAGTTGGGTGCAGGAGAGCAGCATATCTATGCTTTGGAAGGAACAGTTGTCTTCCATAATATGGAATTTCTTAAATTAAATTGGAAATTAAAATCTGAACATTGAATTCCAGTGCTGAGCTTTCTTGTTTTCGGAAAAGTGTTTTGGTTTTCTCTTTTTATGCTTTACGCTTGCAAACAAAAGAGGAGCTGCCTGCCTGTAAGCAGTAGATGAGAAACAATTTTTTTAAATTTTTTTTTTTTGTGAATGAAGCTCTGTGAGAAGCCAAGAAAGAAGCTGAAAAACAGAGTAATTATTTCCTCATCTGTTTTGCTTTGTTTTAGTAGCTATTTGTTACAGATCCATGCAGAGTAAACCATTTGGCTTTGCAGAAAATATTGAGGGGTTTTTGCTGTAGTTGGCCATTTTAATCTAAAATACAGGTATCTGCACAGTGACTATCAAAAGCTGCATTTCTGGTGCTTGCCCCGGCTATAGAGTCCTTGCTTGTAAATAGAAAGTAGCAATTGTAGACCATCACACCCACACACACATATATATGTATGTATGCGTGCTTACTTTTAATACAAAAACTAAATTCTGACCTTTCTTCCAATGCTTGCCTGTCTTCCTTTTTTGCCTTACTGGCTGGCAGCCGCCTGGGCGGTCAGGATAAGATGGGGGCCATTACTGTTAGGGAATGAGGGCGGCCCAGGCTGGAGTTGGTTTAGGGTAATGCAATAAATAGCTATGATTTGTTCCTGGGAATTTTATGATTGTAGAAAAAAATTACAAGACGACATGCAGTGGTTTTTATTTGTTTGGTTGGGGTTTTTTAACTTGGTACTATTATTTTCTTTCTGTAAGTGCCTGGAAAAATGCTACCTGGAAGACACAGCAGCTTTGAATATTATTTTATCTATTACAAGCAGTAACAGCAATATCCTCCTCAAACCTCATTGCTTCTGTATTAAAACTAGTTTAGAGCTTGTTCCGTGGCTTGGGGCAGCCAAGCCATGTGGTGCGGGAAGCCTGGCAGCGTGGCTTTTGGTACCCTTGGAGGCGTAAGCGCTTGGCCCCTGGAAACAGGAACACCCAGTCTTGGTGAGGGCTAAAATCCCAGGATTTAGCTCTCTTGTTCCTCCCGTGATTGACCAATGCTGCCCTACTTCATTTGCTGTGGCAAACCCTCCTTGCCCAAGTGAAAATATGTCTCAGTATGGGCAAGTGTGTTCACTAACAGCTGCAACCAGGCTCTTCAGAGGTGAGGCTGGGGTCTGCTCACGTTGTGTCTCTGCAAATAGAACGAGAAAGCGAAATCAGGTCACACGTTGTACATTTTCCCCTTGGCTGACCCAGACCTTGGCAGTGAAGAAACCATCCTGGTTAGGGTCAAGCGGTTCTCCCTCTCCAGGTGTGTTTTCATTAGCCTGCCTTCCTGAATCTGGCAGTTTTTTCCGTAGCTGCTGGTGCAACGCTAAAGACCTTCGGTGGCCACAGCCTTTTTTTATTAGAAATGTATTAAAACAGAATGAAACCACAACCTTGTTAAATCCAAATCCCGAAGTCATTGGTTTCAATAAAGATTGAATAACATGACTACCTCTTACAGTGTTTGCAGTTTCTGTTTGGGAGCAGTGGGATATCTGTCTGTCTCCTTACCGACTCATGAACTATACAGCCATAAAAAGGCATTACAGGGAGTCATAGTGCCCCATAGACTGCAGCTGGTGTGAGGTCAAGACTGGATCTGAGGGAAGTGCAGTATTTACTCTTAATCTTATGTTTTCTTTTCAACACTGTGACATTACCGAGCAAAGTTCATTATTTTGGCTAATCTGATAGGTTTTGTGAACATCCCAGATTCAGGCTGGCTTTTCTCCAGAGCTTCACCTCTGCTGAGTACTGCGTTGCTTGTATTGTAATGCTGTAAAGGGATGGTAGGAGTAGAGAGCAACTGCATTGTGCGGATGCTGCCAGTGGAATAACAACCAGATTGCAGTATTCCCCTTGCTGCTTAAAGATCAGCAGTTCCCCTTTGTATCCTTCCAAGTTTAAACTCTGAGGTTTATCAGTGGCATTTATGGTATATTTTGATAGCCCATGTAAAGTTTTCAAAAGCTCATTCCCAGTTAGGTATTTATGTTCTTTAAGTCTTCCCTCTTTTCAGTGAGAAATAAAGGCAACTTTTGTGTGAATTGTTTCTTGGCTCTTCTAGCAAGAAGAAACTGGTTGTACCTTTTTTTATTGTGCTCTTGAAAAATGTGAAAATATAACATGTAGAAGCAGGGTGGAGGTGTGGCTGACACAAAGCCGTTATGTTTCGGAGACTGGACTCTTCAAGAATGGTTGGGACATTCTAAAGAAGCTTTTTGCTTAGAGGTTTGTGAATGTCATTCCTTGTATTACAGAAAGCAAAGGCACAGAACTTGCTATCACAAGTTGAAAAGTGATATTTATTGCTAAAAAAACGTTGTAAACTGGTTTTACTCAGATGAATAACTCAGTCTAGAGAGGAGTTCTCATGGGAAGGTTGTCACTAGAGGAGGATGAGAGAGGGAGAATCTCTGGACCTTTTAGGATATTTCAGAAGAAAGATTAAAATAAACGATTCCTTTCCTTGTTTACAGTAAAGAGCAGATTTCAGTAACCTCCCAGAGTCTGCTCTTTTCAGCAGTGAAACCTCACCTTTACACCAAGGTAGTAGAGGAGCTTTGTTCAGTGGTGTGCAAGGAAGGCAGCATAGGGCGGTACAGGTCTGGCCATTTATAGTTAGGGTTTGTCAGCCTTTTCAAAATGTATAATATGACTAAATGAAGAAACTTCAAAGCATGATCCAGCAGAGCTTTTTTTGTAGGAATCTATGTACTATTGTTTGTTCTTATTGCCGTCAATCCTTGTGGTGCTGTCATGTAAATCAGCGGCTTACTGGTCTTTCTCATTTATATCACTTGCAGCAATTCATTAGCTCTGCCTTGTCCAAAGGGCTTTTATTTTTGGCTTTACAGTCCTTTAATGTGCTTCTTTCTGGCACTGACTCATGACTCTGGGTCTGTCTCTCAGATCCAGATTGAAAAAGCGTTTTCCTACAGGGTATGAATACAGTGGAAATTCATCCGGTTTGTCCAGGGACTTAGAGCTGAGACTTCCCGGCATGTCCTGTGAACACAGACTTCTTTCAGAATGAGTGAAAGTCTGCAGTATGGGAGTGGGTGCTAATGACTTTACACATTTAGACATACTCTACTCTTACTAGCTAGTAAGTGCATTACATAATTTAAAAAGTACGCTATAATACATTGCAACGTGGGCATCTCGCTAACAAGAGGTGCCGAGCTTCAGCATAGAGTCTCCATTTAAGATGCTCACTGGCAGACACCGTCACAGGCTTCTATTAATTTAATTTATATTTACCTGTCTCCTTTGTAACTCAACTGCATTATGAAAAGATTCCTTATCTTTCTGTTAGTAGCAAGCTATCCAGCAGTAGGAGACTTACATGTGGCACCGATGAGTACGTATCATTTAGGTAAACTAAATATGTTCAGAGGGGCCTCTCACAGTTGTTAACATGCTAGATTTAGAGAGCAGGAGATGAGTGATGGATTTAGGTAGGGAGGTGTGGGAGAGGTGCCTGGGAATTTAAGTGAGGAGTCATCTGCAGTGGTAGCTAAGAAGGGTCTTCTGTGATGCTAATGCACAGAAAGGCCTCCAGAGACCTGTTCTCCCTGCACATCTTGTAGTCAAGGGAGAGAAAATGGCTCCTCCAAAAGGGCGTTCCCTGCCCAAGCCGGATAGCAGCTGCTGCATCCCACTCCTTGGAAGAGCCTCTTTTTCTTTGTCAGTGATAGATGAAGCTAAAGGGGACAAGCGTCACTAAACTGAAGGTGCTTTTCTGAATACCTCCCGCAAGCTCTCTGAGGGCAGCGTTCAAGTGAAATATGTAAGAAGCACTTAGGATTTCTAAGAGACATTGAGAGCCGTCTGCTCTCTCTGGGTTTGCTTGGATTTCAGAAGAGGGAAGAAACAGTGCAGTGGAGATGCGCAGATATGAGATCAAGCTGGGGGGGAAAACAGGAATAAAAAATATATTACTTTTTTCAGAGACTGGCTGTCTTGTCTGTAACATCCTTCTCCATACTGCGGGTGTGTTTGAAAGAGTGTTCAACAGCGCTGAAAACCTGGGTTATTTAAAAAGAAAAAGAAAAAAATCTTTGCTTTAAGGAGTTTAAAATTCCTTGTCTGTTTAAAAAGCACAAGCAGAAGAAAGGAAAAGAAGAGTGGTAGGTGTGGGGGTGTGTTGGAAGTGGGATTGCAGAAAGGCATCTCTGCATCTCAGGCTTCTGTAAAGGAACCTTGGCTGAGGTGAGTGATGGTCGGTTTAGGTGGACGTTTGTGAGGAGAAGTTGTATCATGCAGGTTGGAGTTACTTTTAACTCAACTGGCTAGAGGCTGCAGAATGACTTTGGTTCCCTCTGCTTTCACACAAAGCTGTAGTACTACTTAACACTACTTGTGATCCTTGGTTGCCTGTTCAGTAAAGGAAGTGTATCTTTGTGGCCCCCTTAGTGCAGATAAATCATTTTCCAGAGTTTTCAGTCTGAAACTGGATCATTTCACACTTGACTGTGTTCCCGTTTCCCATCCAGTCAGAGTCATTGGCAGCAAGCGTAACTGGATAATACTTCTGTGTAAATTGATTTGGTTTTCAGTTTCAGAGATACCAAAACAACCTTAGTGAAGAATCCCGTCAGAATCTTGTTGGATTTCATAAGGATATAACATCTTGGCAATCTGTTCTTTAGTGATAACTCAGATCTTGTGAAACATTTTTTGACACACTTATTTTTTATTTTTCACTTAATTTAGATTTTTCTTTTAAATGCATGGCTTTGTCTTCAGTTGCACAGCATCTAGCACATTCTTGAACCTGCTGTATTCTTGGCTGGTGTGGTCCGTCCGATGGTAGATCAGAATCAGGGATGCAAACAGCTTCTGTCCAGTAACCTGCTTTTTCCTCGCAGATAGAACAGCTGCTTGGGCACTGAACTTCAATCCCCAAAGCCAAATTTCAGCTGCTTGCTGTAGCTTGAGAGGGATTTGGCAGGTGGTGCCATTGAGAAGACTTGCAGGGTAGGTAGAGGGCAAGGGGGTGAGAAGTGTTGACTCCCATTCCCCAGGGACACTAGGAGCCAGGTGCGTGCGCCTCGTTCCTGCTGGTGGAACGGACTACGAGGAAGATGCAGCACACTGGGACGTGCTCCTGCATTGCTAAAATTGTGAGCATCCAGACCGGAAAGGGGAAAAGGGCCAGGGGGGTAGGGAGGGGGAATAAATCCCAAATCCTGTTAACAGGAAAAGGTAAGTGTAGTGTCACATTGTGGATAGCACTGTTCCTCTTGTTCTTTCAGTTCTTTAAACTAGAGATTTCATTTGCTGCATCATGCGGCATGCCTGGGGCTCGTGGCCACGTGTTATTGAATTTTAAGGCAAGATTTCTGTGAGATGTCTTTTCCTACCGTGGCGGTGCTGTCACTGAGCAGTTGTTCCCTCTGACATCTGGCTTGCCCTTTTCGTTCCCGCTCTGCTCACAAGCCTCTGCCAGCTGGAGGCCTGACTGGGGAGGCATTCAGAGGTGAGGCTCATGTGCAGGGTGCAACCTGGATGGAGCTATTACTGTCTCCTGGACAAGAAAATAGCTGGAGGTAGTCTTTGATGCAAGCAGCTTTGTTGTTTTGCAGCTGTGGCAGTTGTTGGGTAGCAGTGGTGCCTCCAGTGGTAGGAGAGGCCAGGTAGTCTACTTATTTAATAATTGCCTATACACCTTTTAAATAACATTGCAAAACTATTTCTTCTCATCAGAAGTTCAAACTCTGGAAAGCAGTAACTAGCTGCCCAGATGGACACTTAGAAAAAAGAAGTATTAGAGGCTGCAAGTAAAAATACACCCTGGACCAAATGGTCCCATCTGTAAAAAGCAAAAAAGGAGAAGGGAAAAAAAAAAAAAAGTAGTAAAATAAAAATTTGATATTATAGAAAAATGTTGCATCTCTGTCACTACAAGGGTGTGTGTGTGTGGAAAATAGATACTTAGAGGAGTTTATTATCTTCATCATTCCAGTCCAAGGAGCTATTAATTTTCCACAGCCTTCATAGCAGTAGTCGTATTTTAGCATTTCAGATGTCCTTTTTCTTCCACCGCGTGCCATCCAGTGTCAGATTTACAGCCTGATATTGCCAATGCAAGTGACGAGATACCATTGCTTCTCACTTGCTCCCAAAATGTGTATCCTAAATTTGCCTTCTGAAATACCTTGGTGCTACAACTAAATACTTTGAAACAATGGATGTGAAAGGAACACTTTATAGCTGGGGGGAACCACTCGGCTTGCCCATTTATTTGGGAGTTACGCTCTGTAGCGTTACCCAGCTGAAGCTGGCAGACATTTAGAATGTGTTCCACATTCAGGTGTGCAAATAGTTCCTCAAGCAGGAGGAGGAAAACAGGTTTGGTATGATCCAGTTTACCTGGTGGATTTTGTTTGGCCATTTTTTTTTCTGTCAAAAAACACGTGAACAACTTGAGCAACACGTGTCTGGGGACAAGTGGCTTCCATACAGTGTCATAATGATTCTGTAGTTGCAATAAAGGTGTCATCTGAGAAAAACAGACACAGAGATTTCTCCTTGCAGTAAATCAGCATTTTGCGTGCACAGCATTTCCTTCAAAGATCAGTTTTTGCACTTACCATACGATTCAAAACCGATCATAAGGTTATAATCCATCAGGTTAAGCCTTTGTTATAAAGACAAACAAAAAAAAAAAGTGCCTTATTTTTGTCTGTGGGATGTTCTGTGGGCAGAAATGGGAGAGGAAACCAGCAATGTCTTCAGGAGCAATGAGCTCAGGCATTCGATCAGTGGGAAAAGGTATTCACTGATGTTAAACCTTCAGGCATCACTTTTCTCCGTGTTTAACTTCTCCGAGTTTTCATCAAAGAATTTGTAATGAGTAGACAATTTCATTTGACCAGAAGAAAAAGAAAAAAAGGGCTATAGTTTCTAGGAAGCTATTGTGTAATACTGGTGACTTGTATTATGTGGCGACTGGATTTTCACTATAGCAAAAAGCCCTGCATCGGGTCGCAGGGCTGCCAGAGATCTTTTGAGACGAGATGTGCCAAGTTCAATGGGGAGGAAAAAGAAAATTAATGAGAGAAGAATCGACTAGGTTAGATTCTTGATGGAAATCAATGTCCTTTTCTTTAAAAGAAGAGACGTTATTTTCTGTACTACGGCTAAAGCTGGTGTTTGAAATACTATTGCAGTGTAGCTATTACTTGGCAGCTTGGCTTGTTCTCATGTTACAAGACTGATGCTAATAATTCCTATTGACTGCTGTGACCTCTGCTGAGGGAAAGAGAGTCCATTTTCTCGTAACCCTTCTTCTGGGAGCCTGGCAACGTATTCTCTATTTATTTATTTATTACTTGTTTGTTCCCTGCAGTAAATTTTCCTACCTGCCAGGTGGCTGAAGTGATTTGCATACCTTGTCATTTATCTCTTGTCATAAATCTGGTTCAAAAGCAAATATCTGATGAAATTTTAATCCTGATAAGCTTCTGGTTCTACGGGCGTGTGCTTTGTACGCGTTCGCGGGGTGTAATTTATCTTTGCGTAGGAATGTCTGTCTCAGCGTTTCTGTTTGCACCTCTGCCTCACTCTGCATTAAGATGGGGTTTGTACAACGTGTCATGCTTCGAGCCTCTCGGAGATGTTGATGTGCGAGTCTCGATCGCATCACCTCTCTGGGCGCCTAACGCCGAGGCTGCAGTCAGATCCGCTTAAGCTTGAAGTCTGCTGCAGTTCTGCCTCCGTTTATTTGGAAACTGCTGGCAGTGAAGTCATTTCAGAATAACGAGTCCTTGGCTTCAGACTGTCAGAATAGCTGCTAATTAAATATTCCTCGTTCTTCCACACTGCAAACAGTGGCTTACAGTTTGACTCGGACGCTCCAGTTTACTAATCAGTTTCCCCTTCACGGAGATGCACGCTTGTGTGTTGTTGTCTTGGGAACCTTAATAGTTTTGTGTTTGGTTGTTGTTGTGTTTGTTTGTGTTTGGTTTTTTTTTACCTGAAGGATTTTTTGCTGAATCTCGAGCAGGCCTGTCACGCTGTCAGATCAACAACGACCTTGGCCATGATGGCTCTGCCCCAGAAGGGTTGTGGCAGGGCGCAGCAGCAAGGACGCCCATCCCTTGTTTTGGCAGGGACTCCAAGCAGTACATTGTAGCCCTGTTGTGCCAAACAACCCACACGTGTTGAGAGCCCTGACCCAAAAAAGTGCGACTGGAAGTTAACTTTTTGTTGATGGCTCTCACCAGCCTGGGAGGAGCTTCCAAGGGATGTGCGCCGGCCCACGTGATGTTTGTTCTCTGCACGTTTGTGGGCAGTGTTGTTGTGTTTTGGTTGTAAGAGAAGCCACCTCAGATGGGGAAACAGGTCAGCAGAGCGCTAGGTTTTGGGTGTGAGTGGAAGGCTTTTGGGGAGGAGTGTGAAATGGAGCAGGTTGCTTCTCTGTGCCGCCTTTGAGCTTCTCTAATGTGCTCCTTTCTCCTGGTGGTATGGATTCTCTCTGTGCCGGCCTGGCTGCCTGCACCCAGGCTGGCAGTCGGGGCCACAGCTGCCACACGGACACAGGAGGAAAATAGCTGGGAGGGACAAGCAATAGGATCCACTTGAAAGATTGGGTTTGTGTGTGTGTGTGTGTGTGTGTGTGAAGGGAGGGAGGGAGGGGAGTGGAGCTCAGGGTTTGCTGTGTCTATCATGGCTCTGAGGGGCTGGAGTGGCATCAAAAGTTGATGCAGAACGAAGTGTGAGGAGAAGAATCCTAAAGAGGAAAGGTCTGGGGAAACAGAAGGCATCTACAGGGCATAAAGGAATTTGGGAGGATAGCAAATGAAGAAGTCTAGATACGCATTTATTTTTTAAATTTTTTTTTGGTTTTTTGTGGGTTTTTTTGGTTTAGTTTGTGTTTTAGCAAGCATCTCAGAGGAATCAAAAACCTCCTTATTTCAGAAGGTTCAAATCTAAACTACTGTAACTGGGCAAAAAGGAGATTGTTCCAAAAGTGGTGTTGAAAGTCCATTTGCCTCTTGCTGTTTTGATTATTTAAAGCTGGATGTCCTGATCCTGTAGTACCTGACTAGAAGCCCCGATCAGTGCTTGCCGTGTAGATTTTACCACTTTGCAGCTTAGTGAAGGAAAGCTGCTTGAATTCTTGGAGACCACTGTGACCATGATGTTGCACTTAGAGAGGAATTTATAAATCCAGAGGCTATGCTTCTCATCTTTATTAGTAGACAGTTAATTATAAAATAATAGCAACTTTTATGCTATTGAAATTAAAGTTATAAAAGTAATCACCAAAAGTGGAAACAAATATAACCGTGGTGAAAAAAAAAACTGTAATAGATTTTGAAAAATAGATAAGTCTTATAAATCCAAACGCTAGAATTATTTTTAATTTTTTTTTTAACCTTTCTTCTGTAAAACCTTTATCCTTATTCCAGGGAATGGTGGTATTTGAACATGGTGATATTTACATAGTAAAGTGGCAGTTACTTCCTTTCCCTACAAGATTGATTTAAGTAACATTTCTATTGTCTGGCAAAAAAAAGTCTGCCTGCCTGCTTGACATCTCTTAAAAGCTTCTGAAGACCTTGTGACAAAAGGCAGTCTTTTAAGAGTCATAAATGCCATTTACAGATTATAAGATTCATTCTACCATGAACTTCAGTAGAACAGAAGGAATACAATGGTTACTGAAATTAGAGTGGTGATGCTTAAATTAAATTACCTCCACCTCTTTTTTTGGGAGGGGGGGCTCTTCCTGTAAGCTTATCTCCAACATGCATAACGAGACAGCTCTCTTCTGTGGAAAGTATTTAGATATTTTTTTCGTACTTGCAGAAGTACTTTCTCTTATGGAGAAACCTGAAATGCCAACGAACAGAGTCCTTAACAGCATCCATCGGAACAGATTGTGGTAGCGCTTCCGTTACTGGTGAAACACTAAAATGCAGGCGGATGTAGAAGCAGAAGAATTTGGATCACCCTTTCTTCGTGTGATACTGAAATACCTAGATGGCAGTCAGTGTGAGTTTATTAGTGCTAGCAGTGCAGCTGTAAAGCATCTTCTAAGGGCAAAGATTTGTTGGCGGTATGATTTGCAGCGTTCTCTCTTGGTTGGTGGTGCCTTGTGGCGTTACAGACAGAGGTTAAGCAATCATTGAGACTGCTAGTGCTGCCTGCTTTTCTCCAAACTATACCCTTATGGGAATACTCCCAGAAAGATAAGACGACTCTCATCTTGATGGGGAAGGACTGAGTTTCTGCTTAATCACCACAATATTCCTTAGTTTGTGTTGTAGTGGGAAGAAATATTTCCACAGGTCCCCGTTCACACCAAGCTGTCGTGGGTATCTTGACTTCCAAAGAGGATTGTGTACTTGCAGAATGAGGGGATAGCATTTCTTATCTTAAGTTGTATAGTTTGCATAGGTTGGTTTGTGCTTTGGTGTTTTGTTTGTTGTTGGTTTGTGGGGGTTTTTTTGCTTTTTGTTTTTTTTTCTCAAACTGCAAAGAGAGTGTAACTAATATTCTTTTCACTTGGGAGGTCTGCAAATGCAATCTTGTATTGAAGAGCCTGTGTTAGTATAGAGTTGGAAAGAATGCAGCCTAATTTGCTTCGGTTCACCTGCCAAAAATGTTTCAATTGAAGGCTTTCTTCTCTAGAGGACAGGGGGAAGGTTAGTGATAAAGCCTGATTGTTTAGTAATTTTCTGCCTGTTAATCCATAGAAGTCAATTCCCTTTTTCAAGAAGACAGCAATAGTTTATTTCATTATTTTTACCATAGTTTCTATTTAACATCGTTTTGCCACTCCACTCCAAGAAAGTGGGCCTGAAAGATAGATTTGCTGGTCCCTTCTTGAAATGCCTGCCTTCCTGCAGGCGAGACAATTTAAATTTGATGCTTACATCTCAAGTATTACTATGGCTTTGGATAAACTGATACTGGACTTGCAGCTTTCCTTTGAGTCTAGCTCGTTCCCACTGCTTAGAACGGGCAATCTGACCCCTTCCAAAACTGAATGGTGACCTGCAATTTGACAATTAGACTTGTCAGGAAAAACATGTTTTATGTCCAGCTTCTTAGGCGATGACAGATTGGTTTATGTTCTCCCCCTCACCCTACAGTGCATTAAATAACGTTATACTATCACCTTCCATTCCTCATAAGGTTATTTTCCAGCTTCAGCAGCACAAAGGCTTTTTGTGGTGACTTTTCAGAGTGCCTGATTGAAGTTAGTTAGCTTTGTGGCATCTATTAAAACTAAGCCTCAGTCATTGGCTAGCAATAACCAGCACGTCAAAAATTATGACCCTGAACCTTCAGTTGTTAGCTAGGACTTCAGCAAGCATGACATGTGATAATGAGTACTGAAGGAAAAAGTAATTAGTGCTTCTAGAATTTTATTTATAAAAAGGACTGCATGGAGCAACCTGACTTGAACCTGCAGGCTTTCATTTCTGTTTTTCTTAATACTGTTTTAGTGTTTTCATTATCTAAATCATAGCTGTTGAGGAAAGAAAATCAATATAATTCACTTGTATCACATCAGTTGACTAAATCCCACAAAGGTCTACATTAGATGTGTTTTCTTCTCTGTTACATCTAAAATGCCAATCAGTATATGTGACTCCAGCTTTTTTATTTTTCATTTTTGTTCTTCAAGTTATATCTTGGATTAAATCTACTTTGAAGAATGTGGAAGGTGTTAATTTCCCAAATAATGGCCTATTGAACCATTTAGGCTTGGTAGTGGGCAGTATTAAATTAATTGTTGTAATATTCCTAATATGAAAATATGCTCCATTCTATAATGCTACATTTTCAACTTCATGGTAGCAAATCTGCAGTAATTTTTTAATGCTGTTGGGCCATTTAAATTACGTCTTGATGGAACTGAGTAATTTAAGAAACTGTCCAGCAGGAAGACTTGGATTTTAGTATCTGCTTCATCTTCTGTGTTTAGGCATAAAACAAATTCTGATTTTTTTACAGCAATGTGTTGGAAGAAGGAGGTTAGAGAAAAAGAATGTATTGTGGAAACATCCTGTATCTTTCCTCCATTGTGTAGGAACAAAAAGAGCATATTCTGACTATATGGTCTCAATAGCGCCGAGCAGGGTTTATAGGAGAAAGGGATGGAGAAGGAAATCAGGATGATACTCACGTTTTGAGTGAAACAAATACATGCTAATACTTAACCTGAGGTTTGGCAAAACTAGTTTGCTGATACAGAGGACGTATGCATGTGTGGGGGTGACTTCCTAGCCTGGTTTCCAAAGGAGAAAAAAAAAAAAAAAGCTTATGTAACTTTTCTGCCTGTTTCTGTGCCTGTCACACGTTTTAACTCATTGTCGAATGTGTTTCAAGCTGGCCAGATGGGTGGTGATCTCAGTGGTCCTAAAATAGCCTACCACAGCCTTGAGCCAAGAGGACCTGTGCTCCTTTCCCCGGCTCTTGTCTCTGACCCGCTCGGGTAGCGGAGGGGCAGTCGGCGCTTGCCCGTGGCCCCAGGCAGCTGCCATGTGGCCAGCCAGCCGGTGCCCGCGTGGGGCTGGATCAGCCCCAGCGTGTGATGCTCGCTCGCTCTCTCCCAGCTATCAGGTCAAATTAACCTTGGTAGGTGTCCCCTACCAGTTTTTAAGCGTTGGACTGGGGGGAGGTTGGCAGATGCACACACAGAAGGCTCTGTCTCTGTTCATGGCTGTTTGCCTGGGCTTCATCGGCAGAGGAGCGTGGATGGTTTCTGCTGGCAGGGAGACTGTAGGCTGGACACCTCACGTCACCGAATTCAGATCCATCCTATGAAGATGCCATGACAAGCGTTAGTGGTGTGTGACTTTCACCTCCGTGGGACAGAGCATCCTGTTTGCCAGCCAGATCGGCCACCCGGGGAGGTCTGCTGCTTGCCTGGAGCCTGGATCCATGGTGTTGGAGAGAGGCTGCCGCGGCTTATCTGGCTTTCTGACTGCTTCCCTGGCAGCTCAGCTAGACGGGCATCAGTGAAGCGGCCAGGAAAAGCCTTCAGCAGATTGAAGGTGACTGTAGGGCTCTGGGTGCAGAGGTGGGAAGGACGGGTGCCTGAGTGGCAGGCTCCTCAGTCCTCCCACGTAAGGCTTGGTTTTAATGAAAACTTACTGAGAGCTCAGGAAAAATATAGTCCTGTTGTGCAAGAAGACTGGGGACTTTTCAAGGAGGCCTTCTTGACTAGGCAAGGAATGGCTTTGGGAACTGAAACTCAGAAAGGCAGCACGCAAAAAGTGGAGCATACAAAAACAAGGACAGATAACAGGCGTACAAAAGCATAGCTTGGTCGCATAGGAATGAAATCAAGAAGAAAAAACGAGGCCAGTTAAAGCAAAACCTAGCTAAAGTAACAAAGGATTCTCAAAGTTGATCGATAGCAAGGGGAAGTTAAGGAAAGCTGTAAATTCATCGATGACTAGGAGAGACAAACTAGTATATGACGGTACAGAAAAATGGAAGCACTAAGTGCTTTATATGCCTCAGGAAGAAGCCTGTTCCCCTCCCTCTGTATATGCCAGCGTTTTCTGAGACAGAGAGGCACAGCCCAACAGCTGGACAGCAACAGGTTAGGGACCACTTGGAGAAGCTGGATATGTTCAGATCATTGGGACTGGATGGGAGATGCTGAGGGTGCTGAAAGAGCTGACACATGTGAGACCACTACAGTAAACCTGCAGTTGGAGGAGGTCCCCAATGAATGAAAAAAACCCCTGATATTCTACCAGTCTTTAAGGAAGGCAGGAAGGAGCCTCTGGGCAACTATAGGCCGGTCAGCTTCACCTTATGGCCTGGAGTGTATTCTCATTTCCAAACACATGAAAACCAGAAGACTGCCAGAAACAGTCAGCATGGATTTAGCAAGGGCAAATTGTGTTTGACTCACCTCATTGCTGCCTTGGGTGAAATGACTGACTACAAGGGTGAGGGAGAGCACTTTACCTCGAATCCAATAGGACTTTTGCCACTGTCTCCTATTGAGGTTTCATTTGGAAGCTGAAGAAGTATGGGCTAGGCAAGTGGAATTTTTGATGTGTTAAAAATTAGCTGCTGGAAGATGAGTGGTGCTTTACGTCCAGTTGGCAGTCCTTAACAAGCAGGGTACTCTAGGGGATGAGGCTGAGACTGGCACTGGTAGGGTTTTCATCAACAGCCTCAGTCATGAAGGAAGATGTACTTTGTGCGTATTTGCAGACACTAAATTACATTGTTTGACATGCTGGATGGTAGAGCTTCAATCCAGAGAGAGTTCAAAAACTCTTGAGGACTGGGACAGCAGAAACCACTTGAAGTTGACTTAGGGGAAGTACAAAGTTCAGCACCTGGTGCAAATTAACCCCATGTATTTGTTGAATTGAGCACGAGCCATAAATGTGCTCTCTTTGCAAATAAGGCAACTGGACTACACTAGAAGCAGCAATTCAAGGATATTTTTTCTCCCCTCTACTTAGTGTTTGTGAGGCTGTCTGGAATACTCCATTCAGTTTTGGAGCCCCCCACTTCAAGAGGTAGGTAGAAGAGTTGGAGAGGGACCATCAGGAGGCCGAGCAAAATGGTGAGGGGCTTAAGGAATGTGGCTGCAAGGGAGAGGTTGACAGAGTTGGGCTTCCGTGGTCTGAAAAAGAGGAATCTGAAGAACAGTCCAGTAGCAGCCTAAAACTTTTTGAAGGGTGTTTACACAGATGTTAAAGCTGATCTCTGTTCAGTAGTGGCAGATGGCAAAAAGAGGGACGTAATGGCACAAATTGTAACTTGGGGTTGACTGGTCGGGAGGAACTTTTATCTTCAGGGACAGAGCAGCACTGGAAGAGGTTTCCTACAGCAGTGGTTTAATTTCTGACTGCAGAGGATTTTGAGACTTATTTGCACAGAGCTGTGGTTGACTCGGTCTGCTGATAGCCACAGTTTCCACTTGGACAGGAGGTTGGACAGAAGTTCATCCCAGACAGCGCTGCTTTGATTCTGAAGCCTCAGAGACACAGGGGATCTGGAGGTAATTTAGTTCAAGTGTGATGCAAAAAGCTGTAGGAAACCAGTCTTCATTCAGCTGAATGCTTTCGTGGACCACTTGGCATGGGGGTTTTTTTTGTATGGTGTCATCATCCCAGATCTCACAGGTGACTGGAAAAACAGCTTCTTCACTCTGGATCTCTGTGGAAAAGGATGGTTACTCTGTCAGTATCAATATGCATTCCTTATATTAGTGTATTTTTTACCTTAGGGAATTAGGCTTTGCACATGGATCTCCGTTTAAGCTGAAAAAAAGCAACTCACTATTTTTTCACCTGAGCTATAATTTAAAAAGTTTACAATTGCTTTTTTATTGGAGAAACGAATACTTTTAGCACAAGCAGTTTGAAAAGCTGCAAGTGTTGCCTCTGTATTCTCAGCTCAGCTCTTCTCTTCTGTCCACATAGATTAGATAAGGGTCTAAATTCCTGAAAGAGTGGCCTGTTTGATAAGTAGTGCCTGGATTCAGGGAACCTGATGAAAACACATGTAATTCCAAGCTTGACTGCCTTTTGCTGTGCTACTGCTTAGTCTCATGGTCTGCTGCAAAGAGAGCATTTTAGTTCCATTCAGTGATGGTCAATAGCAGTATTTTTATATACTTTATCTTTGAGAGACTAAGGAGATGGTCTGAAAGTAAATGTATCACCATGTTTTTGTCCCCTTTCATGTTTTGGATCTGTCTTCACAGAGCGCTCTGTGTGTGTGCTTGCATGCTTGTAATCAAATTTTTAGTGCCCTGCTTATTTTTCTTTCTAACTCCTGCTCACATCTTTACAAAAAGCCATCTTTGTGCACATGAAATGTTTGGATGTATGCCAGTACAATCTGAAAGCAATAAAAAGATATTCTCACTGCTTCTTTAAAAGATTAAACAAACTGCAGCATTTCCACTCAGTTTATCAGATTTCTTGTTTAATCTCATCACTATGCATGGTGCCTGTTTACTGCTGTAGCTTTCATTAGTGTTTATGCAAATTTTGTGTTAAATCCCATCAGTAATAATCTAGTTTTTATTAGCTCGGCGGTTGCATTGCTTGGAATTTTCTGAAGCTATGTTTAATAGCTGAGGAGCGAAGAATATCTGAAATACTCGTTTTAGGGCATGCCTAAACCATAGTTGCACCTTTTCAAATACCACTGAACTAGTTAGCGTGGTTGACAGTAATACTGTAGTTGGTTGCAAAGTTATATGCTGCTACCATTTATGTGATTATTGTGACAGGTATGGATTTACTGTAGGGGCTGAAGGAGCATATGAGTGATGTAGCAAGAACCCTGATGTGCAGGGATGTGGTGGAGACGTTGCATGAGCTTTGCAAGGGCAGTTTACGCACCTGGACTTGAAGGTGTGATGCATCTGCACTGGCCAGATGCACTATGTATCACCCTAATTAACTCCGGTGAGTTTGGGAAGGTTTTGCGGGTTTTTTTCCCCCTCCCTCTTGGTCTTTGTTTCTAGAATGCTGAAGGGAAATGTGGAATATAGACACACACTGCTCGCAGGTGGCTTTGCTCTACCACCCATCCCTGTGCCGTGAGACCAAGGCAGTGCCTGTCTGGGAAGTGTTTATATTTTGGGTGTATCTGCATGAAGCATAATTATCCTTTTGAATGCAGGATTGATATTCCTGAAATAGACACAGGATCTGGCCTGAAAGTTAACTGGGAGTTATAAATGTATGTGTTTAGATGTATTATTGATGCATGATGACTGAAGTCCAAAACAGCTGCAAAACATGATGTTTTAAATTGTGTCTGTTTATTTTTCGAGCTGTATACCCAATGGGAGAATTTCTAATGCTGACAGGGCAGCTCAGATGGCATGTTGCTAATGTTCTTGATCACTCTGCTCTTATAGCCGAGAAGACTGACAGCTAATTCACCTATTTCAGTGGTGATTTGTATAATTTCTTTATGAATCAACTTATTTTCCAAAGCTAAAAATTGTCAGATAACAGTGATTCTGATTTGGGATGGTTGCTTTTTAATTGCTGTGCTTGCTTGTGTAGCAAGCTGAAAGAGAACACTGTCAAGTTTGAAAATTAAGGTCATCAATCTGCTTTTGTCTGAAAAGCTGATTGATTTATTTTTTTTCAGTTGCTTATATTTCAGATGTAAACAAAAATTAAAACATTCTCTTGTATTCTCTAGTACCAAACCAGAATTGATTATCCGGACAATTGTCTGTTGAATGCTGTTGAATAAATAATTAGTAAAATTGATTCACACGTAGCAATGGTTGATACAACAAATTGCAAGGAGCAATATGTTTGATGACTATCTAGATTGAGGAAGGAAAAGATGTAATTTGATTTTAAGCTTAGCTTTTTATGTAGAAATGCTACTGAAGGATATGTGGGTTTTCTGCTTTTCCTCTTGAATTCAACCATCCTGTCGGCACTTTGCAGATGAATTATATAACTTTAAAAATTAATCAGCTCTGTTAATAATGATGTAGGTCATAATAAGACTCAGTAAATGTTATAAATGTCCAAGTCACTAAGGAACCTAAATCTCATTGGCTTCGGAAAGAAATTTAATATGTGATCTTCTGCTACGTGTATTGTTTGTAGTCCAGTCTATTGGTGTACAACAATTTTACTTGTGTAACATAAAATGGACCGTGTTATTTCTATGAACCTATGTTCAGTACTTTAGCTTTAGATGTACATGGCTGCTTTCAGTGTTCACAAAGAAAAAACATGTGATTAATCTCAGTTTGTGGTGAATGATTTCAAACCTCCAAATTCCTGGGTGAATAATCCCACAAGTGCACAGAGTATCATTTTGCTTTCACTTGTGCTTTTCATCTGCCTGGCATTGCAGCTAAAAGCCTCCCAGGTAAAATTAACAGTAGTGAAGCCTGTAGTCGTGACTGACTTTGAACATTCTCTGACTCCTATAAGGACTTCTTTTATTTTGATAAATGTATTTGTCTTTTTGAAAATGAATGTCGTATCAATTGGGAATGGGAGATGTGTAGAGAGATGGTCACTGTGTACAGTAAAATTTGTGAAGTTCAGACTCTTCCAAACATTGAAGTAGAACTGCCTGTCCCCTACAAAAAGAACATTGAATTTCAGCAAATACAGAATTACCTTCTGATTTTTCTCAGTTTGTGTCCCTTTTCACGTGCATTCCCACATTTGAAACTCTGGAGTTTGAACTCTGGCTCATTTTACTGGGCAGAGGGTGATCTTTATGCTGTGGTAGTCACTGGGTACCTTCTGGCTTTATTTTCCCCATTTTTGCTGAACGAAGAGTGCAGAGCAGTAAGAAGCAACGTTCTTTGAAAACGACTCAGACAACACCTGGAGGAAAAGAACACAGAGCTGAAAACAAATATTTTTAAGTACGTGAGAGGAACTGGGTTGCTGCATGATGACTTCTGCAAGCCAGCAATACAAAACCATTTATTCGTACCCTCTTGTCTCCTCCTTGGGTTATGCACATCAGTGTTGTTTTGAGTTATCAGTTGTTACTAATGCCACTTAACACACGTTAAAGAGAAATAGCATTGAGTTACTGAGTATGCATAAATTCATATGCTGATGTAGCTTCTAAGTCTGTAGTAATACTAATACATTTTAAACAGCGTTTAGAAAATAGGTATGTCTTTCCCCTAAAAGAAGGTATAGAAGGTCTTCCTTTTTTTGTCTTGTCTAGTTTAGATATTTTATCTTTCCTTTCTTCATTAATCAATAGGAGTATGGAAAAAACTTAATTATTTCAGCTAATTCTCACTAAATCTTGTGATGCAGAACAGCATGTGAAACTTGCTTGTGCCCATCCGTTACCCAGGCCTGCAGAAGAAAAAGGGAGAAAAAAAAGCCTATATATAATGGATTATATTTTGCTTCAGGCATTCTCTGACCTACTGTATTATGATTTGGCAGCTACATAAAAAAATTAAAAGCTATTTGGGTTCTTACCAAATACATTATATAAAAATAGAAAATACCAGTAATTCAAGCTGTGGAATAGTTTTTAGATGGATGATTATTCTGAAGATTTTAATAGTCCAATAAGAACCTAATCTAATTGCATGTTGAAATGAAGTTAAATATTTTGCAAATAGATTAGAGGAAGGGAATTGCATTTTGGCAGTGTGGTACAACACCCTTCTTTCTCGTTGAGCACACACATTTAAAACCTATATAATTTTGACTAAACGAACGCCTCCCAAAGGAAATAAATATAACCAAACGATTATGATATCCGCCTTGCCCGCTTAGCGAGAGCATCGTCGACCGTAATGCACTATCTCTTCAGTGTCTCCATAGGAGCCAGCCACCTCTTCATGTCCCAGTTACGGCCTCTGCAAGACATCTGGTGGGGTAAAGGCAAGTCTTGATTGAAGTTTACAGAGGGACTAACCCTAACAGGGGCTCGGGGATACTTTTGGGACAACTGCACGAACGCTGGCTGATCTCTGCGCAGGCAGCAGTGTGAGGCTGGAGCCAGCAAGGGCAACGATCCCTTTTGCTCGTTGATGGAGCCTCCAAAGGATTTTGGTGCCTATGGAGCAGACCCTGAAGCACAGAGGGCTGCAAGGGCTGTGAGGGACTAACCCTGTCGTCCCTTCAGACCCTAAATGAAAAGGACTGGAAGCGCGATTCAGGTCAGAGATTTTTGGTAACAAGGCAATTCTCAGAGCATTTGACTTTCAGATGGGTATGGCCTCCTTGATCTTGTTGCTGCTTCAGCTATTTCAGGTCGGTACGTGAAGCCCACACTTCTGACCTGTGGAAGGGGGGCACCCCTCACCTGGGTGAGCAGTGGATACAGATATGAAGTATTCATGCTGTGAATAGTAAGTACAGGGCTAGGATGTGCCGGGGGGGAAGACTACAGCAAGAGCGATCGCCACCTTCGCCCTTGCAGCTCTAAAACATGTCCTGCTTTTGAATAACTCTCTCCTGATCCTTTGCTTCTGACTTCATTTCATGTTATCGGACTTCGGATAAGCGTGTTGTAGTTTACACGTTGGGCATAGTTGAGCTGTGTTTTGTTCTGTGCCTGAAGTGGCCTCAGGGTGTGCTTTGGCAAGACGCTGGAGAAGAGCGAACCCACGCACAGCAGGTGCAGGTGTGGTCTCCACCACCACCGGTGAGTGGAGCTGGTTTGGTGCTTTTGTCCTTGGCACCGGCTGAGCACCCAACATGCCACGAACGCCGTAGGACTTCTGATGACAGAATTTATGAACGCCTCTGTTCTGAAGGTGTCATTAGAAGAATTGCTGAAATGTAGCGTGTGCGAGATGTGAAGGATGGGAAGGGAGATGGAACAGTTCTCTTCAGATGCCCAAATTTTTGCATTGGAAACCTGGTATTTCAAGAGATCTATAACCTTGAGGGACTGGTTAAATGTACTATATTGCCACGCTCTTTAAATATTAAGACAGGAAATACTCTTTTCTCTATAGTTCATGTTAAGTGTTACTTCAAAGAGGGAAAAGAAGGAATAGAAGTAGAATAGAATAGGAAGAAAAAAAAAGTCTTGAAAGCTTTCTGTCTTTTGTCTTTCTCACTTTTGCATGCATTGGTTTCTCTGTAAATGGTTTCTTTAACCAGTCTGATATTGTCTGTTTCCACATAGATTATTTTAATTTTTTTTTTTTTAAAAGGTGAAAAGAAAAGCCGAAGTTTCAAAACAAAACTTGTAACAACTTAGGATGTATTTGTGAGGAATAGAGAACCTAGAAAGAACGATTCCTGGGAAAAGAAGCATATTGCTTGTATAATTATCTTAATAGGAGGAGCATTAAGTAAGTGGCATTAGTTACTCTAGAGTTAAATGTCCTCTTATTTTTACATATGCTGGTTGCCTTAAGAAAATACTTTTTTTTTTCTTGCAAGATTATCAGTAGCTTAGAAAAGTCCTTCCATTTACTACAGACTACAGATTTCAGAAGGGATTCTTTACTGCTCATCTCTTGTCCTCACCATGACCTCAATGGCTAAAAAACCCCCAACCAACCAACGTACGTTCCTTATGTTTAGTGGTTAGTAGAAATAGCCTATTCAAGCTGCTTTTGTTTACTTCCAAGTTTAAGAAATAAGTTTGGCTAATTTTCACAGGAGCCTCGTCTTCCTTCTGCCTATCTCTGCCAAAAAAACAAACATGCAAAAATCAAAATTACTCTAATTCCAGTATTAAAAAAAAAAAAAAAATAAATCAAACTGATATTTTATCTTTCTATTTCAAACTAAGTCTTTTTCTGTACTATTAAAAAAATATTGCTTGGACAAACGTGTTTTTTAAAAATTTTGTGGTGGTGGTGTTTGTTTGTTTACCTTAACTCTGTCCTGAAAAATCCAATGGGCTAGATAACATGATTAACTTCTTGGAAGTTCCTTTTCATTTTTACTTTTTTATTTTACTCATATTCTAAACTTTTTTCTACTAAAATGACATATGTTGCCCCAAAACGGGATAAAAAAAGAAGAAAAAAGTGAGGGAGAAGAAAGAGGAAAGCTTTCTTTGCTTTATATGACCAAAGGAAACATATCAACTTTTTTGAGGGGTTCACTAGAGGCTTTTCTGAAAGCTGCTTGCATAGGATCTACTTTTTTTTTTAAAGTTACTAAAAATTTTAAGATGAGTGACTGAGAAGGAAGACTCAAAGAGGATCCTTCAGCCTGTGATTTTGTGCCTTTGAGTTATATATTTGTAACTTTTCTGTTACTGAGGGTTTTTTTATGTTTGTTTCAATGAGGTCCTTTCTAAAAACAGTAAAATAGATGTACTTTTCTGAGTTAGTAAAATTTTTGGGGCGTAACTTTCTGTATGCAAGTTTTGGAGGTAGAGTGCTGCGGATGACACCACGTTCACGAAGCTACATTTTAACCATTGATCTACAAAAATTAAGAGGTCCATTACCTTCAATGTGCTTGACTGATGCATCTGCAGAAACGCTTCTATTCAGCATATACCAAAGATATTGCAACAGGTTTATTAATATAGCAGAATAATTTTGTTAATGCTAATTTAAAAAACATATTTTCATATTAGCTGTCAATGAGTGTCATTAACCTTAGCATCTAAATACTCAAGTGTGTGTATTACTTGTTAGTCTGTTCTCATGTTTATGTTTACCTCTGTAGAAGAATTAGCAATTAAAGCTAATACCTTTTATTAAGTAATAAGGAGTCAGGGTATGTCAGTGTAAAATAAAGCTGCGTGGCGTAGAAGAATTATCAAAAGTATTGATTGGCACCTGTGGTTCTATTTTACCATATTTATGTTCTGCAAATTTTGTGGTTCCAGGTTTTTAAAAGAAAAAAGATGCCATGGTGAAACTACTTGCACCTAAATTGTGCATCCTCAAAACCACTTTTATGCTTTTTCCCGTGCCTTCACGAAGAATGAACTTATTTTGCCTAAATTTTAAATTGTGTGGTTAAAAGTTAAGTTCAGGCTAGGTTTTTTTGGTTTTGGTTTTTTTTTTTTTTTCATGGAGCATTTCATCTCCAATATTGCTCTTGTGTTTGAAATTTGCTACCTCCCCACCCTGCTGGTGGTGTGGTTACTGAGCTTTAAAGGGAAGTTCTCTGCCTCCCACTTAACACGTGCTGGTAGGAAACCTTGTACATATGCTGCTCAATATTTTCTGCTTCAGCAATCAATTGCTAGCCCCTTGGTGACTCCGTTTTATTTCAGAATTCAATCGTATGTATTTCTGTCCAGTTTTAGTAGCACTGTCAATGATGAGCAGGGCGTATATTCTGCCGTAGGAGAGCTGGCTGCTGAGATTTGTTGTCTTGTGTTGAAGGGAGGACTTCACACACAGCCACAGCGTGTAAAACCACAGCTGGCAAGTGGCTCAAGAGTGCCCCTTCTCTGCAAAGTTAGTTCCAGCTTCTTGGAAGAGGTTTCAGGGAGGTATTTTCTTGTGAAGAGGGAGAGGGGGGAGAAAAAAAGGCTGCAAGATTATGGTTGATATTCTTTCTCCATCTCTTCTGACAAATGTTGTTCCTCCTGTCACCCACGGCCAAGTATTTAGCAGAATTTCTGACTGCAGGCTGAAGAAACATCTTGCAAAACATCCACTGAGATCTTTTAAAATACTCTGGTGCTGGAGAATAAAGCAACAAAAGTTCACAGCTACAGACAAAAGATTCAATTAATTCTAGGCTGAATCCATCATGAATTCNCTCCCCAAAAAACAACTGGAAATGGTGTGGGATGAGCAAACTTTTATTTTCTGTTCTCGCATTTCATAGAAAAAAGATCCCCAGCCCCTACCTGAGGGCCAAGTAGGACTTCAGATATTCTGGGAAGTTCATCATTGACTAAAATACCAATGCAGATGCCCTGTGTACAGCTGTGTAATGTATACCCATAGTAGTGCAAACATGGGCTTGTAGATTCCTACATCTTATTAAAGAATGATGAATGTATTAATCATATATACTGAGATTTTTTACTTACAAACGAAAGTGGTGAAACCACCTGTTATTAACTAAGCTACATACAAAGTAAACCCACAGTTTGTTATCAATAGATTGCTGTATTAATTAAGAGTGGGTTTTTGTGCGATTTGTACTTTTTCATGTCATTGTTCAAAACTGACTAACTGAGGAAGAAATGTCTGACCCCGCAAGACATGCGAAGTATTTCATGAACTCTGCCCCTTAACCGCTTAAAAGGACTGCCATATGCTCTAATAAGGAAATGTTAATGCATTTAGACATGCTTAATTGCTGGTTTTGTTTAATGATGTTCAGCATACATGCGAGTATAAAAGAAGAAGAAAAATGCTTGTATTTGTGAATATTTTAAAAGTTTTCTACTCTAAAAAGTTGCCTGTTAAAAGTTTTTGGTGTTACAAACTTATGTTGAACAATCAGACCCAAACTTCTCATGTCTCCTTGGAAAAACACCTTTTAATATTCTTAAAAAGAAGAGGAAAAAAGAAAAGTAAAAAAGAAAGAGAAACCACCAAGTAGAAACCTAACAGAATACAAGACCCTCTAAACAGACAAAATAGGTAGGGTTTTTTCCAATGAGTTCAGATTTTTATGTATTTAGGTTAATGAACAAATACAAGAAAAATACTAGAGAATCCCAAAACGAACTGTTGGCTCAATTGCTGTTGAGTAGTGATAATTCTAAAATTCTGTGCCACTCATTCTGCCGTCTGACGTTTGGGTTGCCCTTCCTTTTGGGGCCTGAAAATTGAATTTTTTTTTTTTTTAACTTCTGTGTAAGAAAGCGGAGAGGAGTGCAGTAGCATTGAGGGCTGGCATGCTTGATGGAGCTGTGGAGCAGCAATCAGTCTTGCATATTGCAGTATCTAAGTGGGTAATGGTGATTAATGTTCAGTGGGATGCTGTGTGCTATAGAAATGATGCCTCTTTCCTTCAATCTGTATGCAGATAGAGTCCCACAAAAGCTGTAAGAAAATCAGGATGATGTGCTTTGGCACAGCCTTGTTAGCACCAGGATTTCTTACATGCATGTACTGCTTACATGGAGTTTTTTTATTTTTGGTTCTTTGAACCCTTGATTTGCTCTTCTCTTTGCTGGGAAGTGACTGAGACTGTGAAAAGTCATCTTTCCCCTTTTTTTTTCTCCTTTTTTTTCTCCTTTTTTTTTCTCCTTTTTTTTCCTCCTTTTTTTTCCTTTTTTCCTTTTTTCCCCCCTTTTTCCCCCTTTTTTCCTTTTTTTTTTCTCCTTTTTTTTTTTTTTTTCATGTGAGTATGGGATGGAAATTGCTGGAAAACTGCTGCTGCTGTGTGGGTTAATTCCCAAGCAAAATGTAACTTGGTCACATTCAAAGCAGGTGACTCATTTGAAAGGGGAGAAAGCTAGACTGTACGAATGGTCTGTTGGTTAGTATTCTTTTAAAATACACCTGTATGCATCTGATGCTCTCCAGTGTAAAGGGTGATTGTCGCAAGTACGTGTGGAGTCTGTCTTAACATGTTCTAACACATACTTGTAGATGGCGGGGTTAGTTGAAAGGGGATATGGTTGCAAAATCAAGTTATTAGGAGAAATCTTTGCCCCCAAAAAGCAGATTTTTTGATGTTTTAATGTGTGGAACGCTGGAGTCTCTTTCTGTGAAGACCTAAAGAAGCCGGGGCCAGCTGAGGAAGGAGCCAGGGGAGCTCAGGAGCCCAAGAGTGGGAAACCCAACACCGTGCAGGAGCCTGGCCTCGGTGGGGAGTTCTCTTGAAGTTCCTGCACGATGTCCTGACCCCTATGGCAACACAGGGTGCTTGTCTTTGGATATACTCTGGTGCGGATCATCCCGTGGGACTGGAACATTGAAATACTGCCGTATTACGCTGTTGCCCCAGATTGCAGCAATTTAGCAAAGATAATTTAGTTGTTGGTACAGCTGCGAGCTAATGGTGTGAAGTTGCCTGTTAGTGAAATGGGATCACTTTAATCCACCTTTTAAGAAATTATAACATTTAAAATAAAAATTATTTTTTCTTTTGATGTCTCTAAGTTGTGGAATGAAAAAAGCCCAGCAGCTGCACAGCAAGGCCATCCTGTTGATCTGCAATAGGTTAGGTAGTAATAACAGTGTGATGGGACCTGCCGCTTGCGATAAATATTCAAAGCTGAATGAGAACAAATCAGCCTGAGGAAGAGATAATCAGGCATTTGACTATTCCAGAAAATTGTTCTGTATTGTCAGTAAAATAAGTAACATGCTATTGCACTGCATGGACTATAGATTAGTTGTTTTAAAATCACTTAAGTAATACAGTAGTCAAATAGTCAAGTTTTTTCCAAAGTTGTCTGAGGGGCTTTTGAGACTGCTTAGGCTGTTCTGGTAAAATGAGATTTTTTTTTTTTTAATATTTGGAATATGAAAAAACTTTAAAATGAACCACTTACCTTTCTGCACCTTCAAAAAAAAATCGTACTGATAAGTACTAAAGTGACCCCATTTATTTATAGTCTTTGTATAAAACCTTACTTAGAACCACCAATGTTTGAGATCATCACCTTAACAGCTAAACGGCACACAACAAACTGAAAACTGGCTAACTAGTAGTTTTCAAAATACAGCTAATAACAGCAAGCCACCAATGGGGGGCTGTCTCAAGAAATACCTTGAGACAAAAAAGCCTTGGCTAAGGGCAGCTTGTTACCGCTGGTGTTGCAGAACATGGGAAGTCCCCAGTGTGACTTGATTAGCTGTCCTTGTGCCGTCTGTGGCAGGCTGGTGTACTGAGGTGGCATTGGTGTCTCAGCAATCAGATGTGTGCTTCTGCGTGGCAAACACAGTTACCCCCCATTTTGCATGTTGAACGCTCTTACTTCATCCACTATATGAAGCCCAAAGGGACCTTTAGACCTTGTATTTTGATCTCCTTCTCGCTGCAGGTTGTTAAAAGAGGCTGTTCCTGAACACGTTCCCTAACGTGTATGACTGAGACCTATCTGTTACAGAAGCGAATTGGTTCTCCACATCCTTGGGAGATGCCACAGTTCTTCCCCTGCTTTGACTCTCGTTATTATAGATTAAGGCGAATACCTTCTCTTCTTCCTTTATATGAATTTGTCTGAATTCACTGTCAACTTTTGGCACTCATTGTTGTCTTGCACCCTGAGACTGAAGAACCCTTTCCTGACCTACTATTACCTTTTCTCTTTCGAGTCCTGTAGGTTGGTGAACCTACGCCTTTTGTTGGTGAACCCAGTCATGGTGTCCAGGTCTCACGGACCAGCTCCATCTCTCTTTTTCACTGGTTATATACAGTTTATAGCTCTCTGCTGCATCCATTGGAATATGGAGATGCAAGCTAAGCCCTGCGTTTTGGCATCGATTTCCGCAATTCCTTTTGCAGCAGTGGGTCACCCTTCCCTGTCTGTACACCTGGACCTTGCAGTTGGGGCTCACCGGCTTGTTTTGTGGGGAGGCTCCTCTTGGGTGTCCATGCTGCTGCTGCCACACAGAGAATAATTTTTTCCCAGAACTGTCCTGTATGTCGGGCTTTAATTCCCTGCCCCAGATGCATTAGCTTGTGTACATAACTTAAGATTTCAGTCAACTGTTTAAAAAGCTGTGTTTGAATGGCTAAAACCACTAAGCAATCTGGATTTCTTGGTGTGACTGCCATGTCCTTCTCATTTTTGCTACTCCATCCATGGCTTTTTCATCCAAAAATTTTCATCAGATTTTTGTATCCTTAGAACTGTGAGATACCTGTGCTTGAAAGCATTTATGATATAAAATAGGAGTTGACACCGTTCTTTTATTTTTTTTTTGTTCCCACAGAAGCCAGTCAGTGCTAAGGAGATGGTCATTCAGTGACTAATTCAGCTTTATTTTTCATAGTGAATTCCTAAGTGAAACCAACCTGGAGACCACTACCCCTTGGAAAAGAAGTGGTTATTTTTCTGCTAAAAGATAATTCTCTTGTTGTATACACACACCTGCACGTGCACAATTAAAGTTTTTTACAGATTTCTATGGTAATTTTTAGCAGGAATTTTCAAAGTTTGGAAATTTTAAGTGTTTTGTAAACGAAGCCCTCATACTCAACATTTTGTCTGGAAGGCTTATGAAAATGGAAACTATTTCCAGGCTTATGTAACAGAACAATATAATTAAAAATAAATGAGCCTATTCTTTTTTTATTAGTTCAACATGGTATATTTTTAGTTTTCTGTATTTCTTTTAAATACTTCAGTGTTTCTCTGTAGAAAATGTCAACAACACACTAATTAATTGTTCTACTGAATAAAGAAGAGTAGGCTTTTTATGTATGAGCAGCACCAAACTGCTACTATATATTTACAGCAAATCAATGAGAAAAAATTAGCTAGAACATTGTCACTTCCCAAAGGTAGTCAAATTTAATTTGCACCAATCAAAATGCCAACTTGATGAAAGTATATAAGACTACGTATATCAAATCAGAGTTAATTATACTAATATAAATCACAGAGTAATAATTATGTTAATTGTATAATATGCCTAATAAAATAAGTTTGAAAGACTTTTTCTGCTTTTTTTTATAAATAGTAATTTGTATAATTTGGTTTTCTTTGGAAAGGTGATGGCTTCCAATAGCTCCTGGCCTCTGAAATCAGACCTACATGTTTACTGTTCTCCAAAGCGCACTTGAGGGGCTCAACTCAAGCATTTCTTTGTTCTGTGACTATATCTCCTTCTCAGTAGGTGAAAATCTTAATGCCCTTCTAGGTATTTCTGTGTAAAACACACTGATAGTGTGACTGTTACTGCTTTTTCCTTTTCTAGCTTAACTTGTTAATGAGATTTTATTTTGTTATTTTTTTTTCCCTCCAGAACTTGTGAAGTAAATAGAAAATGTACATTTTGTCACTTAAAGTCTTTCAGTTTGCTGTGCAGTACTTTGCCTCCTCACGTACATCTCTCCACGTCTGAAGACTGAGAAGTTTACTCCTAGGAGGTGGGTGCCCTGGGCTCCGCACCCAAAATCAGCAGAGAGGTGGAGCTTACTGCAGCTGATAGACCATCCGTGTTGCCCTGTCCAAACAACGGTGTTTGGGCCAGCACAGCTTCTGAATTTCTTGCATCTCCCTTATGACCAGAGCCATCCTGGTGAGATGGAGCGCGGGCCTCTCTTCTCTCAAAGCAGGGCTGGCTCTGAAGTCAGACCAGTCTGCTCAGGGCTTGGACCAATCAGAGCTTGAAACCCTCAAAGTGTGGAGATGGCACAGCCTCTCTGGGTGATCTGCTCCACCGCCTCACTGTCATCACAGGGAAACTGTTTCTTTCCTTTGCTGGGGTCCAGAACTGGGTGCAGCATCTAGGTGTCATCTGGCATGTGCAGAGAGGGAGCTGGGAGTCCTGGTGGACAACAGGATGACCATGAGCCAACAATGTGCCCTTGTGGCCAAGAAGGCCAATGGCATCCTGGGGTGCATCAAGAGGAGTGTGGCAAGCAGGTCGAGGGAGGTCATCCTACCCGTCTACTCTCTGCCCTGGTGAGACCACAACTCGAGTCCTGTGTCCAGTTTTGGGCTACCCAGTTTAAGAAGGACAGGGAACTGCTGGAGAGGGTGCAGTGAAAGGCCACAAAGATTATTAGGGGGCTGGAGCATCTTTCTTG
Source organism: Chionis minor (assembly GCA_013398295.1). Lineage (NCBI taxonomy): Eukaryota > Metazoa > Chordata > Aves > Charadriiformes > Chionidae > Chionis > Chionis minor. The sequence continues at coordinate 80,559 of VZSF01003226.1, read as the reverse complement.
ATGAGGAAAGGCTGAGGGAGTTGGGTCTTTTTAGTCTAGGGAAGAGAAGACTGAGCGAGGGGGTGTCTCATCAATGTTTACAAATACTTAAAGGGAGGGTGCCAGGAGGAGAGGGTCAGTCTTTTTTCAGTGGTACCCAGTGACAGGACAAGGGGCAATGGGTATAAACTCAAATATAGGAAGTTCCATCTGAACTTGAGGAGGAACTTCTCTTCTTTGAGGGTGGCAGAGCACTGGAACAGGCTGCCCAGAGAGATGGTGGAGTCCTCAACCCTGGAGACATTCCAAGCCCACCTGGACACCATCCTGTGCAACCTGCTGTAGGTGGACATGTTCTGGCAGGGAAGTTGGACTCTAGAGGTCCCTTCCAGCCCTTAACATTCTGTGATTCTGTGACATGTGCCCTGCAGAGGGGAACAATCCCTTCTCTTGATCTCTGGGCTGTTCCCCTGTTCATACCTCCCAGGAGCTGCAGGATGCCTTTGCTACCAAGACACAGTGCACATCATCACCTCCTCCAGGTCATTGGTAAAGCTGTTAAAGTGGACAGGTCTCAGGACAGACCCCTGCAGTTCTCCACTTGGTGGTGGTGTCTGGGTAGGCTACAGCCTACTCTGAGCCTGACGATCCATCATCTTACCTATCCGGTTTAGTTGTGAACCAGTCTTCTCTCTTTCTCTACCATCTCTTTGGACATTGTATATATTGTTTGATAGTGATGATAGTTGTACTGCTTTTCTTCCATGCTTTTTTTCTGATAGGGACCCTGTCTGCAAAGCAGACAGAATGGGAGTAACATAGTAACCCAGCAAGATTTACTCGAGGATTTTCCATACTGTGGCTCCCATGCTTGCCTTTCTCAAAACATAGAATCATGGAATTGTTTTGGTTGGAAGAGACCTTTAAGATCATTAAGTCCAGCCAGTAATCTAGCACTGCCAAGTCTCACTATACCATGTCCCTCAGTACCACGTCTACACATCTCTTAAATACCTCCAAGGATGGCGACTCAACTGCTTCCCTGGGCAGCCTGTTCCAATGCTTGACAACCCTTTTGGTGAAGAAATTTTTCCTAATATCCAACCTAAACCTCCCCTGGGGCAACTTGAGGCCATTTCCTGTTGTCCTGTCGCTTGTTACTTGGGAGAAGAGACCGACCCCCACCTCACTACAACCTCCCTTCAGGTAGTTGTAGAGAGCCATAAGGATAACATGAACCATTAGTTGCTATAGAGTAAGTAGGATAATTAAATTATTTCTGTAAGGACAGATAACTGTGATCACACTGAGGCCCTGTGTTGCATGCTTAAGCTGCTTGGGCTATAATGGAGTTTAACAACCTTTATCTTCACAGTGTATTCTTTTAAGTAGATACAAGACAGGCTTTACTGAATTGGTAACTGACTCATTTTTCTTGGTTGTCTGCTGTTGGGCTCCTCTGTTTTGTGCTGAGGAGATGGAGCAAGCTATGCAAGGCCCTAAGATTACATGAATTTACACATGAACTTGAGAAAAATGCTGTAATTTCTAGTTTTTGACAGTACAGACTGTAGTGAGAGTTGTGTACTACTGACACAGTGCTTTTGAAGAGGTGAGGAAAGGATGGATTTGGTCCTGTTTCTCTCTTTAATGCCTATAATGGCTATAGCATTGATATTAAAAAATAAAATAAAAAGTGGTCATGCTCTCATTTCATTATTTCAGTTCCTCCTTTCTTGATGAAATGACTGAAATATAAAAACACTTATGTTCCATTACAAGAAGTAATGGCAATAATTTGCTCGACTGTATAAGTCAGAAAATTTTTATTATAAAAACAAAAGAGAAGGAAAACCCTAATTTTTGTACAGTGTTAAATATTGAATAAGGGTTAGATTTATAGAAGGTTAAATAATTCTGTAAACACATTAGCTATGAGGATAACTGCAGGGAACTGGACGTGCTCCGTTCAGGAGGAGCGGAGACTCCAAGAGGGCGTACCAGCAGCCTGCCAGTACTTAAGTCAGTCATGAAGAAGGCAGAACTGAGCCTTTTATGGATGTACGTAGCTGGAGAATGAGAGCTTATAGTCATAAATTGAAGAAGGGGAGGTTCAGACTGGATGTAAGGAAAGAAAGCTTTATCATGAGGATAACTAAGTGGAGCAGGTTGCTCAGAGGCTGGGCAGTTTCCATCCTTTGATGTGTTCAAGAGTAAATTGGATAAAGCCCTCAGGAGAAACCTGGTCTGATCTTACCTTGACCAGTAGGTTGAACCAGAGACCTCTGTACATCCCTTACAACCTGAATTATTCTCTGATTGGGATAAAAGTGGTTTTTATGCAGGAATCATAGGGGCCTGACTATAAACTGCATGGGCATTTGGCCTGAATGAGATCTGCAGTCAATATATGCCCTTGGAAAAGGCCAGTTCCTCTATAGCTTTTTGTCATCTTTTCCTCCGTGTTTAGTAGGTGCCGTTTACCATCAAACTGGGTGTAATTTGGTCCTGATTTTTAACGCATTAAAAAATAAAAACGAACCTCAGGGTCAGAATTTGATTCTGACTCTCCAAAGAGTCAGGGTAGTTCAGCTCAAACCCATCTTGTGTCGGAGATTAACATCGGGGTTGCTCGTTTTATCCTCATTTCCCAAAGAACTTAGACCTATGTGATTACTGGGCAGTGGAGAGAAGCAGTGGCCAGAAGATGACAGCAGTATCACGTTGGGTCTCTGTTGAAAATGTAGCAAGGAAAGCTCATGGTTTGGGGTTTTGGTGTGGCTGAGAAGCTCAAGTAGGAGGGCGCTTGGGACAGGCTGAGCAGAAGAGGGAGAGGTGAGGGATGATTTGGGGGTTGGAAGCTTCAGTGGGAAGGGCTTGGGGGCTGGGGGCGACGTTTAGGAGCAGTGGGTGGGAGAGGACACCTGGGAGGAACAGCTCTGGGGCAAGATGGGGTGAGGAAGAGGGAGTTGGAGGCGCTGTGGGAAGGAAGGGGGGCTCTGAACCCCACAGTGGCTTGGGCTACTGGGTGTGTGTTCCCACAGTGTCTCTGGTGAGGGTGTGGTGTCTATGCAGGAAAACACTGCTCCTCCCTCCCTCTTTTTTCCCCCCTTTCTAAACAAAACAAAACAAATTGTTTTTGCTTTAGGAAATATAGCATCTCTAGATAGCAGAGTGCAAGCCTCAAAGGTATGAAGTCACGCAACATTCAATAGCTTAACATCAACAAGTTCAAGCAAGCTTTACAGCTAAGTACGTTAGGAATTAATTAAACTGAGTGAATTTGTGCAAGTGAATTACGCTGAGACCTGTGGCTGCTCAATATTGACACTGATTTACTTTCATAGACTTTAAATTATTATGTAATGGTTAGCCTCAGTGTATAATATATAGCAAAACCATTAGACATTATTATAAGGGGTAATTTCACATTGAACGCTGCGGCAGTTCATTTGATTCTCAGTTAGTATCAATTGCTGTAAATTCAGAATTCATGTTGTGTGCTTTTTTTCATCGGTTTTACACCGAGTGCCACTCTTTCTTCATATTAACCGTGTCACGAGCTGCTTTTTCACTTCTTTCTCAGGCTTCCTTTGTTGTTAAGTACAGCTTTGTGCTCACTCGCTCCTGCCAGTCTTTCTGCTTAATTTTTTCCCTTTTTATTATTCTTCCCAGTGTCTAGAGATATGAAGGTAGCAAGGAATTTGTGTAAGTTTAACATCATCCAGAACAAAGAATTTGTTGACAAGAGAAAACAAACCTAGATGCCCTCATTGTCTGTGAAACTTACAATTTTCTGGACTTTTATTGTAGTTATCATGGATCTGTTGTTATTACTATTACTAATAATACAGTCTTCTACTGAGTTTCTGCCATAAGACAGACTTCCTCATCTCTTTATCAACTTTTCATGATGCCTTCTATGTAGCAAGAGCCACTTTCTTCTTCTTTATAGGTAACGATACCTGTTTTGGTTTGTATTCTTAAAGGAAATGTTCTTTTGCATCAGTGGTACTTGTTAATTTGATTCCAAAATTACATACCCTTTAAAAATAAAGCATAACTTACCCACTTAGTGTGCATGCTTATTGAATTATAGTACTTCTGTCTTGATTTGAGGGAGTCATCCTGTAATCTGACATTTGAAAAATGTGCGTCTTTGAAACGCTTCTGTTTCATCTTGTAGAGCTGGAGGTTTATAGATTGAAGGAGTTAGGGGTGGTGGGAAAAGTATGTTTTTTGGGGAGTTGCATGATTGGGACCCAGAGTTAAGCCTGCTTTGGTGAGGACAATTTGCTGAAAGCCTTGACCTGAATTATGGTTTCCTTGTTTATGCTGCAACCAGTCTGTGTCCTCACTCTTAACTTTTTTGCAGGTGATCTCATTGTCCCCCTGACTTTTGAGTAGACCCCTGAACTGCGCAGAATCAGCATCTTACCAGTGAGGGGACTGGAATTCTCGAAGGCAAGGAGGACAGGGCTGCCTTGTCAGATTGCGTGGTTGCGGATGATCTGCAGGACTTGGTTTTGGCAGGTTTTTGGCAATTAACAGTGAAATACGTAGGTTTGCCTGTGCTCGTGCTCTTACAAAATCAGACTGCTTTAAACTGAAGTTAGACCTGAGAAATTTTAGCTTTCCCATAATGTGAAGCATTTCAAAACAGGGAATTGGGTTTCTGCAGTCTGGTTAAGAAGATTGCTGTGCTGTCTTCATGCTGTAGTTTTGATTTTATTAGTACATAGAGTTTTGTTTGGCTTATGGGTGGACACATTTCTTTTGAACTATATAAAAGCTTAGGCCATGTTTCCTAGTTAAAAGATTGCCAGCAGCCCGTTCAGATTTATAATTTTCTTTTTTTTTTTTTTTTTTTGATAGCTATGTGAATTGCTCTGAGGAAGACATAAATGAGTTTTGAATAAGTTAGAACTATCATTGTGGCTTAAGGAAATATAGAAACATAGCCCTTAATTGTAAAGTGTTTGCCAGGTCATAGAGGAGCTCATTCCTGATCATCAAGTATTCTTGCACAACATAGATGCAAATAGTTCATTACTCCCTAAGTAATACGGAAATTCATTTTTAAAACATTGAAGACTGAGAATTACTGTTTCATCTGATTATTGATCTATTCCACCGCTGTATCTTACATCTTAATTTTTTCTGGGAGTAAGTTAATTGCCTCTCTAGAAACTCGTGCTTTGTGGCAGGGGGTTTTATGTTATAACAATTGTCTTGCTAGAGCTTGATGATGATGATGATGTGTCCTCTGCCAGCCTCTTCTCACCTGTCTGCCCTCCCCTTTCCAAAGGCTAACAGCAGTCAGCCTGCTTTTATTATTAATGTTGAGCTTTTCCGTTATTCTTCATGCGATGTGGTGTAGCATCAATAAAAAAAGCTCTTAAATTACCACTGATGAGAAGAAAAATGAATGATTCTTAGAAGAAACTACTTTGAGAAATTCCTGGAGGTGCTTCCAAATGTCATTCAGATGAAGTTGGCATTGACGCCGACTTTCTAGTCGGACTATAATAGATGCCATGACTGCAGCTGTCCTGGAAATAGGCATGGTTGTATTGCCCTGTTTACTCTGAGTAAATGCAATTATATATACTTCTTATTGTGAAGGCAGATCTCAATTCAGAGCACTGGAACAAAATAATTACATAATTTGATTCTCGCTTTTTATTATTTTTTCATTATCTCCGCTTGTGGTGTTGGGATTTGTCACATTAACAGAGTCTTGAAGCAGTAAGCATGGCTTTAATTGACATGCGCAAAGTGTATCCAAATATTTTGAAAATTGCCAAGCATTCTCTCATTTAGAGTTACTGTTTTTCATTTTCAAACTAAAACTTAAAGCAAAGTTAGCAAATATTTTATGGCATTTGTTATTTGAATTTTTATCTTTAAAAGTCTAAGATCGGATTTTCAGTCTTCTGCAACAAGTTCATAATTAAGAAGAAAGGTTATATTTCCCCTCTTGTAGAAAGCAAATGCCTAATTTGTTTTTTGGATACTTATTCATAGGTCTAATGTGCTGAATTTGTAGTAATATGTCTCATTTGATGAAGCTTTCTGAACGCTATTTTATATATGTGTAATAGTAATGACATGATGCTCCTAGGTTTGAGTCCCAGCTCATTAAGTGGATGCCTTGGAATTCTAGCTGGGCTATTAATTTTTCATGTATTTATACAGTAATAAATGATTAATGTGTGTTCCTGCACTGGAGTCTAAGATTTTGAAATGGGGAATAACAGATGACACAGCACGCTTTCAACTGTGAAAATGTTTCCCAGGGGAGCACTGAAACCTGAAAAAGAGTGAGCAGACCAAAACCGAAGAGTTAAATTAAAGAAAATGCTTTAGGTTCTTGTCATTTGAAAACAGCTAGCAAATATTTTACCTTCCAGTGAACATTATATTGTTATCTACAGATGTGGGAAAACCTAGATATTTAATGTCATGTTAGATAAGATACTTGAAAAACTGTTAAGTATAGGTAGGGTTATTTGTTTACTTATTTAGTCTTTGCATTCAAATGAGTTTCAGTGGGAATTGATTCAGTTGGGAGCAGGGGAGTTACTTTACCAGCAGTTCCCTGCTGGGAGTTATTTTGGCAGCGGTTCTTTGCTCCCGTTGCTTCGGTGGGGGTGCTGTTGGGTCTCTGCCGGTTGAGATGGTGCTGGGGAAGCAGCAGTAAGAGCTGTGTCTGGTGTGAGTTTGCTTCGCTTGCGGGTTTCTGAGGCATGCGCTCCAAAATACACACGTGTACAGGGCCAGAAGCCAGAGGCTGCAAATAAAAGAGATAGCAAGGACTGGGATGCGCTAGGGGATGGTTTGTGTCCTTGGGCCGTTCATTTTCCAACGCTGATGGCACTTTGAAGTTCAGAGGTGTATGAAGTGTATGACTAATGCAAAGGGCACAATATAAAACAAGTGTAACATAGTTTGTTTCAAAAGGCCATTACAATAAAGGGCATTTCCTGTGCTTAGTCCTTCACTGTTGTTTAAGATGTTTATACTTTTACAAAATTACAGCATGAATTTTTACAAGTTGTGAGTCTGTCTTGACTGTACCTCCTGTGAAAGACTTGAGAGATGATACATGCTGATGTACTATTGACACTAGGTAATACCGGCCCTCAAACCGATTCTTGCACTTTATTGGGAAGTACATCACCTCATGATATAAGAAAGGCTTTCTATTAACACCAATTTATTTGGCCATATTATTTCTGCGGGAGGTATGTGGTCTGCTCTTACCATGTTTGCGTGTAGAACATTTTCAGTCTTCTCAGCTTTCTTTGATTCTAAGTTAACAAATACAGAATCTTGTTTAAAAAATGAGAAACTCTCACGCACACTTAGAAAATACTGTCACTGGTCTCCTGACTTCCGTATCACTTTGAGGTTCCTGGAGACACCTCTCAACACTGGTTAAACTAAGCACCTTTCTCAGCTATGCGCTTCTTCTGGAGTGCTGCCTTCTAGAGTGGAGCCTCTTTCAAGCTTTATTTGGTTGTTGGAGCCGAGTAAGCAACTCAGTAATGTGTTACCTCTTAAAACTGAATTATATAGATAGTGTAAGAGGTTGTCAACCTTGCTTTCCCTCGTCAAGGCTTCCTTTCTTCTGAGGGACACTCTGGAAATGCAGCTTCCCTCTTCTGCTCAAGAGTAATTCCTCTTCTGATGCTGTCTTCAGTGCACTTTCCGTGAGTCCTTGAATTGCAGCTGTAGCATAGAGTAGTTTCTTGCACACACGTGACAACAAGTTTGCCTTGTACTACTTTTGTACTAAATATGTCTACTCTAAATATGTACCAAATACAAATCTGTTGCTTTCTTTTATTGCCTGGGATTGAACCTCGGAATCACGGGATGGCTGAGATTGGAAGGGATCTCTGGAGATCATCTTCTCCAAACCTCTGTTCAGGCAGGGCCACCTAGAGCTGGTTGCTCAGGACTGTGGCCAGTCAGGTTTTGAGTATCTCTAAGGATGCAGAGTCCATCATCTCTTCATGTGAATGATATCTAATTTGTCCTTCTAGGGTACTTCAGTACTAGTGGAGTATTTCAGGTACACCTAGGTCAGTTTTCTTTGATATTCACAGTACGTCCCAAATTTGATGCCTTGTAAGACTGCTGTGATATTTTATACATAAATGACATGCGGATTTACTGAGTAGAAGCTGTTGAACTCTGTTTTGTGGCTGTGGCAGAGGCTGCATGGGCAGGATGACACCGTGATGGGGTGTGGGAGGGGTTCAGCCCCTGTGCGGAGGAAAGCTTCCAAGTAAATTTCCTCCTCCTCTTCCTTTCTCTCCTGATCTTTGCCAGGTTTGTTGGCTTAGGCCATAGAAAGAAGTTGGAGAATTACTTGGGCTTTGCTTATCCACTTAAGTAAGGCTCTCAGAAGAAAATGCAGCTGGAGATGCCTCGGTGTGGTTCACAGGGTTGTTTTGTCTTCTGGAAATGGAGAGGTGGGGAGCTGTTGTGAGATGCTACTTCTCACTGGCACAGAAAGCTTTTGGGGCATCTTGCCACTTAATTTCTCCATGCTGCAATTTTCCCACCTATAAAACAGGTGTGGACAAATGTGCGTTAGCCAGGATTTTATGAGGTTGATTTTTTTTTAAAGGTACTAAGCTGTTTTGCGATCCTTGAAGTGAAATTATGGTATGAAGGGCAAATAAATAATTATCATTTGAGCACTTTATTTTCCAAGTCAACTTAGTTCTAGGCTAAATAAACTTCAAAGCTGATGTGTCACTAGGAAATAAAAGATGGCTGAAAGCTAAGGAGGTTATTGAGCCAAACTGTGATGAATTAACTGAATTAGTGCGAAGTAATGGCAAAGTGTCGCCACATTTGTAATTACTTCTTTACAAACACGAGGGATTGTGAAATTAATGTCAAAAGTAGGATTTTTCCCAAAGAATCCCTGTGCAGTGTTTACATTTCTTTATGGGGAAAACAGCTAGTGCCCCAAAATGTGATGAAAATCTAGTATTATCAATGTGTAAAATAGCACAAAACAAAATTGAGTAAAAATGTTAATGTGCATCTTTTATTCTCTCATATTCATAGCCTTTCCTTTTACAAACAGAATAAAAATACAGACTTACCAGTCATGCATATTAAAGTAATTTGTGCTGTGAGAAGTTTGGCTTTTTGGGGGATTCCTTGAGGTTTAGGCTCCAAGTTATTAATCGGATGTTGCCTCGGTGATACACAGGCGTATATTGACTGAATGTTTTGCTGGGACTGCCTATGGTAGAAAATGAAAATGCAGTAAGTAAATATTCCAGTGCAAGGAATAAAATTATTACAAACATTCTCCTGGAAGTCAAGGAGCTGTCTTTTGCTGGAAAATAATGTGGGATTTCTGTCAATGGAAAATTTCTCACTGAGCCTTTAATTTCACCTATAGGTATATAAGGGTAGCCTGTTTGAGACAGGTGATTAAGTCTCCGATTTTGTTTCAGTTGGGAGAAGAAAAAGGCTGTGCAGGAAGCTGGAGGAACCATCTGCTGGTGCACTGTGCATGGTCATTGTTTTTCAACCAGCTGTTTAGCTGCAGCGTGCGCCCCTGCTTCTTCATCGACGTGCTGGAGGAAAGCCGGGGTGCGCTGTGTGTGAGGAACGTAACAGCTTTCCTCTGGGGTTTTGTAATGGGACTTTTTATATTTTTTTCAGTGGCAATATGAGTAAATACAAGCTTCTGGTACCAGTTTCTAGTAAGGATAGCAATCAGATTTAGGCTACCATATATATTCTTTTCTGTCTGACGACTGGCAAGATACTGATACCGGCTCATCAGCTTAATAATCAGGGCGGGGAAAGTGTGTAGAGCCTGCAAGAACTGGCTGCTGGGCACAGAATCTCTGTCTGGCGATATTACTATATATGTCATTTTATGGTACCGCTTAGCAGGATTTTTCATAGAGGTGGCTATATCTGCAACAGAGAATGAAAATACTAAGTCAGTGAGGTTTTATTGATTGGTTATTGTGTGGAGGTAGTACTGAATGCTATATGATTGGCCAATTTAAAAACTAAATGGATAGTTCCAAGAAGAAATTAGGTGGTGTGCACATCACAAAAAGAAATGTTAATCTCTCGCTGTAGATGAGCTTTAAACAGCCTTTGCTCTTCTGAATATTTGCACATTATATCTTAGTGCTAGACAAATGTATTTGCTATTTCTCCCTTCGTTATTATTATGTGATTATACAAAAAGCTCTCTGGATTTTATAGCCTCTGATTTTGCTGCCAGCTCCCTTTTAATTAATTTTGTCATACCTATCGTACATTGCTTGAATAGAGGATGCTCAAGAAGCCAGTATGGTAGCCTTTCAGGACTACTGCTCATTGCCCTCTCCTGGTATCCCCTACAGACGATCGTGATGCTGCACCTGTAAGAAGTTTTCAGGGTTAATTTTCCTCTGACAGAGCTTTTGCTGTAATAATGCTGTATTTGTACTTCATGGTGACAGGTAGAGTCAGAACTTCAGTGTTAGTTTTGCCTCTTAGCCTCTATGGCTAGGACCTCTATCTGTGTTACAGAATAATTTCCAGAGCTAATTAAACCTCATGAAACTTGTTTTTCAAGTCTGGCAAAACTACTGCAAGTGAAGGTGGAATTGTATTGGCTGAGTGCCTTAGCTGAAACTGGTGAAGCATCTGTGAGCGTGCCGTCTTTTGTGGTTTGGGAGCAGATTTATTTGTATTTTTCAAAAAAGGGGCTGTAAGAAAGCAATATGCATTTGGTGAGTAATACTTATTCCTTGAGGTGGTGGGGCAGCAGTTGTTGATGACAAAGAGTATTCCAGTGTGGATCAGGATCGATGCCTGAAATCTTCCAGAGGTTTGAAAAATGGCGCTGTCAAAAGATTCTTGTCCCATTCAACCCTTATGGCTTTCCCTTTCAAAAGAAGCCAGTTCAGAGTATAAATGTTAAGGCTTTTATTCTCATGATGACACTCTTTTGAAGCATAAATGAGATTTGTATAGCCTCTGCTAGATCTATAACAGTTTTAAAGAGTACACAGGTAACTATCAGTTGATGGTGCTAGCAGGCTAATTGCTTAAAAATGGTTTCACATCATCCGTGAAAAACACTAATAATTAATTTAGCTGAAAGCTCAATGCACATGATCCTTCAAAACTGTCTAATGACTCAAGGCCTTCTTTGAATTTCAGCTGTTTTTTTCTTAACCAGATAAAGATCTTAGATAATATGTTAGTCTTGCATAATTGCTTTGTTGCAAGAAAAATATTTCTGGAGGATGTTGTTTTCTTTTGTTACTTCAGCTTTAAGTTCAACCCTACTTCTGCTGCTATATAGAAACTAATATAGGGGATTTTTTTTCTTATAACATTCGCAAGAAACATGTTTATTTGGACTAAAGACAAAGCCTTATTTGCTGATTCTTAGGAGATATTACTAGTCTCCAATGTTGAGGCATTCTTTCTTCCTGCATTATTCTATTCAGTAAAAACTGAACATATCTGCAGATGAGACCTGCAGGATCCGCTGTTGATTTCAGACCACAAACAGCAGTGCTGAGCAGCCTCAGTTTGTCTCGCTAATGAGCATCTCTTTATGAATGTACTTTGCTTTATTCTGCTCTCCAAGCAAGAAGGTTTAAGAGCACTTCATCTGTCTTTGAAGAATCTCACTTAGCCCTGGTTTTGATTCCTGTTTGCTTTGGTATAAGGTAGCGTTAACTTTCATATTTGAACCCTGAGGTTCTTGAGTTGCTAATGTGAAAAAAAATAAAGAGCCGTATTCCCACGACGAATTTTAACCTTGGGAGTCTGGTCTTTGTAGGGTCCTTCTATAACGAGTGGAGAGAAAGCGGTAGCTCCTCTAGGAAATAACGTGTTCCAACTTCCTCTACTGACTTGGTGCTGGAAGAAACTTCAGTCTTTGTCCATCGAGAGTAGAGGAGACCTCATGAGATCACTCTCCTAAGGCTAGTTCTTTTGGATGTTTCCCAAAGTGTTGCATAATAGTTAAACATAAAACAGATGCAAGAGAATATTTCAAATATCACGACACCAAATCAGTGTGCTTAATGTATACCTGCAATTGTTGTATTGTAAATGCAACATACTCCAAAAGAAATTGCTGTCCATTAAACAACAGCAGTACTAGAATTTAGAAAAATATAATACGTGAACAGCCAACCTATCTTTTCTTGTACAGGCCTCAACTAAGATTTAAAAAAAATTATCACTGTAGAATAGGTTTCATCAAAAGCAAAATAGGGAATAATGTTTTTCAGTTCTCTAAAATATCTTCACAATAGAATAAGCAGTTGTCATCTGAGGAATTTATATCAAAACTTGCATATTAAGAGAAGAACACGGGATTCTGCACTGCAAAAATTTCTGATGCTTTCTTGCTCTTTACATTAAAAAAAAAAGGAAAATCAGTATGGTAGTTTAATATGTGCTGAATTATCCATATAGTCATATTAAACAGTGAAAACTGTTGGCTTTTCATCATACAATTTCAATAATTACTGATTCTTTTGTTTAAAAAATAGCAATGTCTTGCAGCCCAGAGATACGCTTTATATTTTATTATTTTTTTCCTTTAGTTGCATTCGTATATAAAACTGAATAATATTGCCAAGATATTCCAGGTTCTGCACCTCAAGCAAAAAATGTATTTTCAAATTACATTTTGAAGAAAGAACATGAGATTTATATGTATTACTAGGGGGTTTTATATAGCATTTCATTAATAAGGAAAGAGCATGTATAATGACACATTGCATTAATTGAGCATAATTGCATTACTCTCAGTGGTGATGCACCTGGAGATCATCTAAAACATATGTTAATGAAAGTTTCCCAATTCTAGAAGTTAGATAGTTGTTGCCTTTGCTATAACTGATATTAGAACGAGCAAAAAAAATTGAACTGTCCCCAAAATAAATTATATCTTGTTGATAAAAGACAATAGCATCAAACAAGCATGTGAAGTGAAAGTTTCCCAGGGAAAAATATTTCCATTCATATTCTTTTAATTGTAGGTGTTTGAAAGCCCTGGACTTCTTAAGTAGTCTTGCCATGGCAAGTTAGTTGACAGAGTATGGACAATGTAATCAAAATCCTTATTATACAGTTTATAGCGTGGTTTTTTACATTTCATCATGAAAATAGCAATGCATGTGTCATGGATAAGTTTATTAATTTGCATGAATAAGTTTGTCTGGATTGTGAATGCATCGTGCCATGGATGAAGAGACGGATGAATTTGCTCTGTACAGATCAGTTTGTTTCGAGCAGATATTTTTCCCTTGTCCCACAGTAATCCCATTATCTCAAATTTTTTTTCCCCCATATATAATGGAGAGTTAAGTGGTATGATATTGTAAATAAGCATTCATAAGAACCTGATTTTAATGCAATTTTGTAAGATGGTGGATAGAAGCCAAGAAAGTCTTCTATTTCTTTTTCACAAAATCTAATGTGTTACAATTTAGTCTTCCAATTAGAGTAACGGCGTAAGTTGTGTATGTGCAGTACATACCTAATCTCTTCTCTATGCTGCTCTGAACTGGATAATGAACAAGTTATTCTTCATCCTCATAATTGCCACATGTGCCGGAGATTAATCTGTAGCAATAAGTACCCATGTTTCATTCAGCGCTGATGTGGCAGCTTTCAAACTCTGGAATGCCAGATGCCGTAATGTTTGGGGGGTTTTGCTGTTGCTGCTCTGATGTCAGAATTAAAGATGGAGGCAAAACGAGGTGGGTTTGTCTGCACTGCTGTCGATCAGCAGGGAGGTTCATTCGCTTGACCATGGTGGGAAGTTGCAGCTCCCCACCAGCCTCAGCCCTTCGTGGTCTGCCTCGGCTCAGGCTCCTTTCCCCCGAGTCGCAGCGTGTCATAGACAGTCTCTAGCCATGAAACCCTCTTTTGTCTGGGCTTTGTAATCTGTGTTTGTATTTTATTTTTTTTTAATTTAAAATATTTAGCATGAATTGATAGGATTTTGCTTGGAGCATTTTTTGACTGGTTTCTTTGAGCAGCTTCAATATGGCAAAAATGCAACGTGGTACGTTTGAGTAAAAGAGGTAACGTAGGGTGCGTCAGAATAAAGAATATTTTTGATAAAGAAATCTAAAAATGCTTGACATTCAGCTAAAGAATGCTGCGCTGTCTCAGTTAACACAGCGCTTGGTTTATTTTCATGCAACATTATATTGACCTGTTCAAATTTAGTGAAAAATCGGGAAGAATAGGTGCAGACTGAAGCATAAGGTCTATTATGTTATCATCTGAATTTTAGCAGTGATTTTACAGCATGAAGGGATAGCTAATGCAGGAACTTTATGAAAGCTTTCCAATGAGTTGACAAATATTGTTTCTGCAAAATAATATGAGTAAACTTCTGCTCTTTATCCAGGTGCACTACTGCTGTCAATACCATCTTTCTTGAAAATATTACTGTGCTTAGCATATAAGATAACATTAGAAGAAATGACAGGAAATTCAGAAGCTCATATGTTTTTTCTGTGTAATGGGTAGTGTTTGTGTATTGATATTAAGGGCTCAATTATGCTATATAATCAAATTCAAAGTAACTCAGCTTCCAACTGGCTTGCTTTAAACAAAGTGGAGTTTAATCCAGTGGGTTTATCTGATTTCCAGGCAGAAAGTAATTTGGAAATGTTTGCGTTTGCACGGCAGGTCTGTAGTGTTCGGAAAAATTCTGATGTGAATGCTTGGATGATTATTTTCAGGTGGCATCAGAAGGGCATGGGCAAGGACTGTTCTGTCCTTCAAACAAAGCAGGCTATTGGTAGCCTTGGATAAGCTCTAGCAATTGTGGGGACAAGCAATATTGGGATTCTTTATGGCAGCCTCCAAAATTGGGTTGCACATTGGATGGAGAGAAAAATTTATAGTCTTTGAGTAAGGTGTTTATATTTGTAGCCGTTCTGTAACTCTGTGCCTAGGAGGAGGAGGAATCTGAACTGAAACATCAGTAGTGTTGCTTATCAGGATTTATGTTACATAAATATTTTTGAGATATGAAAGCTCACTGAACTAGGATTTTCTTCCACTGTTGTATCCTCTCTATACATTCCTTCTCTAAGTGTTTGTTTAACAAAGACTAGACAAGCCTATTTCTTTTCAGTGGCATAGTGTAACTTGATTTTTTTCTTCCATTTCTCTGCTTTATTCCCTTCTGACTGGTTCATGTTCTAATTGAGAAATAACCATCCTTCCTTCCACTGTTTTTCTCCATGCTTCCCCTGGAGCCACCTAATAATTCTGGGAGCCATGCGATTTTTCAGATATGAAGTTGTTAAAATTTTAACTCAGATTAGATCTGAAGCAAAGACTGGCCTGTTTCCCACAGATCCATGCTGACCTACCTTAAGAATATCTTAAATCATAATATATTCTTTTTGTTTAAGCCTTTATGGATGACCTGCAAAGTTTGTGAACTAATTTGTGCTTTTGATTTGACTTCTTGCACAGTTAAAAACTTTGCACTCATTGACTTCTTCATTAAGCCTTTATTTTCTGTTTTACCTATGTTTTTTAATGACCTCCAGGTTTGATTTTATGTCTTGAAGTGATTCCCCTGGCTAATTACCTGTTCCATAATGATAAAAGTATGTCCCCTGTCTTTCATTTTAATTCATCTAGCTATCATTTCCAGCCACTGACTCTCATGATGCTGTTTTCTGAGTAGATAGAGATCTGCCATCAGAAGTTTCTTCAGGAATGCATTTGTACTTAAAAAAGAGGAGGGTAAGGGAAGTTATGGGGTCTGTTACTGCATTATTTCTGCTTAAATATATCTCCTTTTGATTTTCATTTTAAACATAAGATGATACCTGGTAGGATGTGAAATAATGAGATGCCTTAGAACTCCAGCAGTTCTTATAAGTGATTATTTCATTATCATCATAGAAATCATGGAATGGTTTGGGTTGGAAGGGACCTTAAAGATCACCTAATTCCAACCCTCTTGCCATGAGCAGGGACACCTCCTGCTAGACCTGGTTGCTCAAAGCCCCATCCAACCTGGCCTTGAAACTTCCAGTGAGGGGGCATCCACAACTCCCTGGGCAACCTGTTGCCCACCCTGTAAGGGTCTCACCACCCTGATAGTAAAGAATTTCTTCCTAATGTCTAATCTAAATCTGCCCTCTTTCACTTTAAAACTGTTACCCCTTGTCCTATCACTACACTGCCTGATAGAGAGTCCCTCTCCGTCTTTTCTCTCGGCCCCCTTTAAGTGCTGGAAGGTCTCCCCCAAGCTTTCTGCAGGCTGAACAGCCCCAACTGTCTTAGCGTGTCTTCATAGGAGAGGTGCTTCAGCCTGCTGATTGTCTTTGTGGCCCTCCTCTGGACTCATTCCAAGAAGTCCATGTCCTTCTTATGTTAGAGGCCCCAGAGCTGGATGCAGTACTCCAGGTGGCATCTCATAAGAGTGGGCACAGACCTTCTCATCACACTTCGTTTGATGCAGCCCAGGATGTAGTTGGCTTTCTGGGCTGCAAGCACACATTCCTGGTTCATGTTGAGCTTCTCATCAACCAGCACCCCCAAGTCCTTCTCCTCAGCGCAGCTCTCCATCCATTCTCTGCCCAGCCTGTATTTGTGCTTGGAATTGCCCCGACCCAGGTGCAGGACCTTGCACTTGGCCTTGTTGAACTTCATGAGGTTCACATGGGCCCACCTCTCAATCATATCCATATCCCTTTGGATGGCATCCCTTCCCTTCAGTGTGTCGACCACACTACACAGCTTGGTGTCTTTGGCAAACTTGATGAGGGTGCACTCAATCCAACTGTCCGTGTCACCATCAAAGATGTTAAACAGCACCGGCCCCAATACCGACCCCTGAGGGATGCCACTCATCACTGGTCCCCATCTGGACATCGAGCCATTGACTGCAACTCTTTGAGTGCGACCATCCAGCCACTGAGTGGTCGATCCATCAAATCCATATCTCTCCGATTTAGAGACAAGGATGTCATGTGGGATAGTGTCAAATGCTTTGCACAAGACCAGGTAGATGATGTCAGTTGGTCTTCCCTTACCCACGAATGGCTGCAGCCCCATCGTAGAAGGCCACCAGATTTGTCAGACATGATTTGCCCTTAATGAAACCATGTTGGCTGTCACCAGTCATCTGTTTTCCATGTGCCTTAGCATAATTTCCAGGAGCATCTGCTCCATGATCTTGCTGGGCACAGAGGTGAGACTGACCGGCCTGTAGTTCCCCAGGTCTTCTTTTTTTCCCTTTTTAAAAATGAGGGTTACATTTCCCCTTTTCCAGTCAGTGGGAACTTCACCAGACGGCCGTGACTTTTCAAATATAGTGGCTTAACAACTTCATCTGCCAGTTCCCTCAGGACCTGCAGATGAATCTCATTACGTCCCATGGATTTGTGCACCTTCAGGTTCCTTAGATGGTCTTGAACCTGATCTTCTCCTACAGTGGGCAGTTATTCATTCTCCAAATCCCTGCTTTTGCCTTCTGTGACTTTGTTTAAAAGGTCATGGCACCTGCCACCCTAAACCTCTATGGCAGGTGTCGGGGTGCATGATAAGTCAAATTATGTTATTATGCAGAGGGGTTCCGCAATTTCGCTTTCACTATCTATCATTTCTGTCATTGATGTCACTATAATAAGTTTAGTCCCAGCTAAACCAAATAAATCCTGCTGTCTGATAAAAAGAGAAATGAGGAATGCAGTGCCTGAAGGAATATTTCAGTTTGTCATTCCTTTCCAAGGAAAAATGTCTCCTTGCTTTACTACTACTCCAAGATAGGAGAAAAATACAGAATGCCCAAGATTAATCTCCCTTTTGGTGCATCATTCAACCGTTTCCCTTAACTTAGAAATAAAAATTTTGCTGATGGATTTCATGCTTGCACTGCTGCTTTTCTGCGTGCCCTCTCTGCGAGACTTCACGCGACTCAGGACGGCAGCTAAATGTGGGGCTGCGGGCTGGCAGGGGGTTTGATTTTGATGCCTCTTAGGTATGTTTTAGGTACCATTTTCACATGAAAGACGTGTTTTGGAAGAGAAGGTTTTAAAAATCTCACTTAGGAAAGTATATATCTATTTAGAGAAAAATGAAGACTCCAAAGTGCTTCTAAAATAAAGCAGCTGCCTTTTGTAAGTAATCAACAGATAATTGATTCAAGGGCTTCAAGCATATACCTTTTTGGAAAGTAACACAGTTGATATTGCTGTATTTGCTATGGCTTGGTACTGTTATCCCTGGGCTTCTGATCTTCTACCCCGCAAACTGAAGGATAAAAGCATCAAAGACGTATCTGAAAATATAAGCGTTTTATCCAGTATGAGACAAATCTTCCTTATCTTAATGCAGACTCTCAGAGAGATAATTAGAAATGCAACGCTGTGCTTCAGTGCCCTTGTATTTGGGAAAACATCTCTGTGGGCCATGAGGGAAGAATAGGTCTGTGCTCCACGGGCGGTGTTTGGGGTGGTTTTTATTTTATTTGTGTGTGCTTGTTGTAATGAAGAATTAAAACCTTTGTAGCTAGTTATTTACTTTCCACCCCTACAGAGTACATGTCCAGGCCATGCCACGTCCACTGTTGTGTTCCCCACACCTCTCTCAAGGCTTGCCAGGGGCTGCGGGAGTGTGGCCACCATGAAGGGAGGTCACTGTAGGTGCCACTCTGCTGTCAGCCGTTGTTGCTAGATATAAAGTGTGTTCTTCAGCTTCAGGGAGCTTTCAAAACTGCATGACTAGAGATCTCAAAAATATGACTGGCCTCTCTAAATACTTTGTCCCTGTGGGATCCAAGTATCATTTGTTGCTCCTTATTGCCAAGCAAGATTAAAAAACTGATAATTCATCTGTTCTATTATAGCACACAGTTTTAGGGTACTAAGAAAATGAACCCTGAAAGAACGACACTTAGCAATAGCTGAAATGAATTCTAAAATAGTATTTCCTGATACTTTTAAAAACATCAGTTCCAGGCTTTTTCTTGAGGTTCCTCTGAACCCAAGCAGTGATTCTTGATCCTGCAGCGTGGGGCTTGCTGGCATCCATGCTCCAGGGGCAGCCAGTGGCACCGTGCCTTGGGGGACGGCTTCACGGGACACTGTCTCACCTGCCAGCTCATGGACTGGCCAGTCAGCCCCTGCTCCCAGGATCTCGCTGGACTACTGGGTTTGGGAGTGAAATCATGATCCTCCCAATAATGCCTTGAAAAATGGACCTGGGTGTCTCACAGTCAAAATTAGCGTGCCTTTTCATAACAGGGACTCTGGCTGAGCTTGAAGTTTCCCAGATTTTGGATTAGTTTTCTTGGATTTCACTTTACATCACTTCCTATACAAATGGAGGAATGGAAGGATACGCCTGCATATCCTCACCCCCTTCTTTCTTTCTTTCTCCCTAATTAACTTTGGTCCAATGACTTGAAACTGATTAGATGGTCTGAGTTGGTGCTGAGGAAGCAGGGAGACATTTCTTATGTGTTGAATTCAGTGAAGGTATAAATTTGGTATTTTTCTGGCAGAAGTTGTTTTCCTGCTTTTTTGTATGCTAATAGAGGGTTTAGTTTCTCTCCTCTGCCTGGTGCTTCCAGGTAAATGAGTTAGAAACATCTTAACTGATCTACCCTTGGTAGGTGCAATATGCACTCAGACAGATGTCTTAACAGCTGATAATACTCAACTGTTTTCTTAAAAATATATGGGATGAAATGTGGCCCAGTGATATACGGTTAATGGTGTACTTAGAACTGAGTGTTGGGATTTCACACCGCTGACCTTTTTGGGACTCAAGTTGTTTGTGATGTTCCCAAAGTGCATTTTCATTCTGAATAATAAGCTTTGCTTATGCATCTCGTGTGTTTACTTACAAGGTAAAAAATAACAAACTACTGGACTCAATGTGTTATAATAAAAAGTGAGCACAGTTAGGCTTGTTAACTGGTTCCCTTACAATACTTTTTGCCCCGTTTTGCTCGTTTCCCAGTTACAGATTAAACTGGTGTCCTATTTTTGCTTCCTACATGAATGCTTAGACTGAATAAGCGGTAGTGTTTTCCAGCTGAATGTCACTAAGAGGAGGCATGCAGCAACTTAAGGTAACTCATGGACATTCTCACTCCCATCAAGTACAATAAATTTGCTCTGTTTAGAGAAGTGAAAATGAGGTGTCTGGTTGCTTTGTTGCTGGAAGATGTGACCACGTTTCTCTTGGGGTGCTGGTAGGCCTTCCCAAAGCATGTAGTGATTAGAGAATTTTCTCTGCTGGTTGCCTGCATGTGGTTCTGCAGCAGACATAAGTATTAAAGTAACAGATGTCCTTAGAAAGTTTATATTGGTAAAAATCTTGGGATCAATAAGGCATATGAATTCTTGCAAACCTTCAGGTCTATTTAATTTCAATACTTTGAAAATATTTGAATATTATCTTTGGCTTAATCTTTCAGATACCACTTGGTAACTATGATGTGTGATTTTTATGATGAAATTCAGCCTAAAAGACTCTCAACTGAACATGTTCATGTGGAATATGTTACTGTCATATTTAAGATGTATTTTGTCTATTTAAATGGTGTTTAAATGAAGTTTCATCATCCTGGGAAGGGAGGAGCCAGGAACAGCTGACTTTATTTGGAAACTGTGTAGTTTCCAAACTCACAAAGCCATTTTCAACCATGGATTTCCTTCTGTTTCGTATTCCGGAGTTTAACTGGCTTTCAAATTTGTTTTTCTCTTCGGCTTGTTGGGAGTACAGGCCCTGAATTATAGCATTTCCTAGCCCTCTGCCTTACCCCACTCAGCACCAGGTCCTGCTGTCCTCTTGTGGAAACAATAAAGACAGATTTCTTATGGAATGAGCTCTGATACTGTGTGTATGTGTGTGTATGTGCACACTTTCACTTGTTTGGGGGAGGCAGGAGAAGAAGATGATAAAGTGAACTGGAGTCACCATTTCTCCCAGTCGAGGACTGAAGGACACTGCCAGTTTATCTCTAAAAGCCTGTTTGGAATTTCTGAAATCACTTCTAGATGATGAGGCGGACCCTGATGAACTCATCCACAGATGACTCAGGACCTGGAATAATTTGATAAAGTCTGATTTGAGAAGGAAGTTCCTGCAGTTTAATTCCCCGTTAGAGGGGAAGCAGCATTTGTAGCCATCTCCATCTTACCTGGAGCAGCTCTGTGAAGGGGAGCACCTCTCAGAGAAGGCTCTAGCTTGGAGGACGGCTTGGTGCTGAACTGGTTTGTGAGTAATGAGGGTCATTCAGGAGAGGGGATCACAACCTGTGGAGGCAGGTGTGGAAGTTGGTGGGGGATTCAGATTCAGGCTGGCGAGAGGGGTGCGACATGTGAGTGAAATGGGAGTGGAGCAGCAGAGATGGATGACGGACAGTGTCCATGGGAAGCTGCCCAAGCAAGCAGAGCGTGGTGAAATGAGTGAATGTCAGTAGAAGAGGAGATCAAGACTCAAATACGATCGGTGCGGCAAGAGGGAAGAGACCAGTTTTAAAAAAAACTAACCAAGAAGATTATCAAAGAAGCCAAGACTGCAGTCAGGGAAAAAAGGGAGCTTCATAAAGCACATAAACAGAGCAAGACTGTGCCTGCAGGCCTGTGCTTGTGTTTCGTGGAAGCATTTTGCGTCGGTGCCTTGGGTGGTGTTAGGAGAAGAGCTGTGCCTTGCAACTAATGTGCCTTTTCCCTGCTCATCTGCATTTACCGCTGCCTCTCCCGGGAACGGAAGGGACCACGCTGTCCCGCAGAGGGAGGGATGGAGGGCTGGCCGGGAAATGCCCTGGCTCCCCGCTGCTGCTGCTGTGCCGCTCGCAAAGCCGGATGCAGTATGGGGGGGGGAAGGACCACTGAGCTCCTCGGCCCTTCAGAGTTTGTGGTGGTAGTCAAGAGTGAAGGAGGGAGAAGGAAGGTGGGTGAGGGAGACGGGAAATATATTCAAGGATCACTGTGTGAACGCACCTCCGTGACTGCAAAATAGTTTTGTGCACCGAGCAAGTAACGAGAAATGGAGAGGGGTGGCAAGGGAAATTTGGTGTCAGATGAAGTTTGCATTGTGTGAATGGGGAAGGACGCTGTTTTATGACTCCGTGTGCAGCAAAGCACACGAGGTAAATATGCCAGTAAATTGAGAAGTGCTTTCCTCCTCAACAGGCAGTAAATATTAATGAAGATACAGGCAGCATGCGCAGAGACGCACACAGACGAAGATACAAGAGGAAGTAGAGCAGTTATAAAAAGCGAACCCTGGAAGGGTGTGATGGCTGCCTTCCCGGAGGTTTCTGGCGGGGGAAAGGTGGAGGAAAATGCAACAGAAGCAACAACAAAAGAAACTCACAACAGGGTTGTGATATAAACTCCTGAGGAGCTGGGGCACGAGACTGAAGGGAAGGGAGCAGCGTCCTCTATTTTAACAGATAAAAGGGAATGTGCAGCAACAAGCAATATGGAGGTTTGATCTCTTTGCTGGTAACATTTTTGTGATCGATTTAGGGCAGTCCCTATGCGGAGGCTGTAACAGGCCCTGCTAGGTCTCACTACAGCATCTTACGGTGGCTCTAGGGAAAAGAGCCCGAGGGCTGGCAGCAAGGGAACAGCTTTTCCTGCGGTAAAGACAGCTCAGACCTTACCAGTGGGGCTCAGGGCTGGATGTCAAGGACAACAAGCATGTCAGTTCAGCAGCTGCCCCAGGCTTAAGGACAAAATGATGAACCCGCAAGTCCTTAGCAGAGTGATGGTGGTGACCCAGAGACCTGAACTGGGTGGAAGGCATTTGGTTTAATTTAAATCCAGTGCTGCCAAACGCAAACGCATGTTTGGCTTTTGTATCAGGGAAAGTTCAGGTCCCTTAGGTGAAGCTCTTGTATTTTCAGAGCAAGGTTAAAGCTTCTGACTCATGCCCTCCTCCACTTCCTTCCTCATCCCTCCTGTGGTACCCATGACTCTTGTTACCCCATAGGGCTTGTGGCAGGCAAGGAGACTTTTGCTCGGACTGTTGAAGGAGGAGGGGAGAGGTTTGGAGGACCATCATGGTTTGCCTTCCCCACAGGCAGGCTGTTGGGAGTTGGACTTTCTGATGGCTGCACCAGAAGGATGGAGCTGAAGGAAGGCTGTCACCAGCTGCGCCATGTTTCATGGCAGATGGTGGTCAGAGTGCAGAGAAGTGATGGCAGAGAAACATTGCGGCTTTGCAGCCTTTCAAAGTCATCAGTGAAAAGTGTGTTCTGAGGATTGAGTTACATCTTAAAAGTCATGATTGCAAAGGTTGCGCATTTCAGAAGGGTGGCGGCTTTTCATCACCAGGGCTCTTTGAGTCACCATTGCCTCTTGATGTGGCAGTAGGATGCAGGACTGACACAAGTTGTTGCTAAACAAGGCTTGGCTGCAAAATGATGTTGTTCCTACTTCATCATAGAACCATTGAATGGTTTGGTTTGGAAAGGACCTTAAAGATCATCTAGTTCCAACCCCCCTGCCATGGGCAGGGACACCTCCCACTAGACCAGGTTGCTTAAAGGCTCATCCAGCCTGGCCTTGAACACTTCCAGGGATGGGGCATCCGCAGCTTCCCTGGGCAACCTGTTCCAGTGCTTCACCACCCTTGTAGTGAAGAATTTCTTCCTAATATCTAATCTAAATCTACTCTCTTCCAGTTTGAAGCTATTACCACTTGTAAAAAGGCCCTCCTCAGATTTCTTGTAGGCCCCTTTCAGATCCTGGAAGGCTGCTAGAAGGTCTCCCTGAAGCCTTCTCTTCTCCAGGCTGAACAGTGCCAACTCTCTCAGCCTGTTCTCATAGCAGAGCTGCTCAAACCCTCTGATCATCTTTGTGGTCCGCCTCTGGACCTGCTCCAGCAGGCCCATGTCCCTATGTTGCACGCTCAAGCCCAATCAAGTCCTTAAGGAAGGACTGTCATGTCACTTATATTTTAGCTCTTTAATTGTGCTATAGATGATATCTTTTATAAATCCTTTGGCATTACCAGTGAGATTGGTTGGCAAAAGATATAAAAAAAATTATGTCTGAATACAAGAGGGAAATTAATCTAGATGACAAATCTTAAGATCTAGGTTTTAAAATGTATCTGGGGGAGGATCACATCAAGTTTCCAGTGTGCCGTAGCGCAAGAGCTGATCCGCTTTACTCTGTTGTGTATAGTTCATCCATAAGGAAGAAACTTAAAAGTCTCCTTGGCATCTGAAAAGAAATCAAGGTGTTGCTTTGAACAGGAACCGAAGGAAGCAGCTGCAAAGAAGTCTGCAACAGGGGAACGAAGGAGAGTCCATGGAGGTTTACAAAAGAAGTAGTCACAAATAGTTTCTTTAAAATGTTACACATTAAAGGGTAAGATAGAGAAAAAGTGACAACTTAAGAGGGGCAGGTATACGGTTAGTATGTACAGCTTGCTTGCCTTTCAAGGCAACTTGTATTTTGCCACCACGTATCAGAGAAGACTGATGTATAACACCAGCTAGGACAGTTTGGCAGCGAGATACTCTGGCTTAATGTGCGTGTTGGAAGAGGTGGACCCTTGAGCAACATATGCTAAAAAAGAGGTTGTGCAGACTTACTAATATATCTTATTTCCCTTTCAGTTTGATTCTGTCTATGTATTATTCAGTTGCAGGGTAATTGGTGCAGTAATTGGACTTTCTGATGCCTTTTGCTTGAGTCGTTGCTAGACCCCTTGCAGCTTTTAGAAGGAGAAGCAAGTTTAATTTTCTGTCCCTCAGTAAACAAAAGTTAGAAGGATTTTTTTTTTTTTTTTTTTTTTTTTGAGGTTTATGATTTGGGGCAGTAGAAGTAGATTTTTTAAAATGTGGTTAATAATAAATATGGAAGGACAATTAAAAGTTTGCCAGATCTCTCATTAATAAGACTGTTTTAAAAGTTATTATGCAAGTCCTCTTCTGCCATGGCATTCCGTAGTTAAAAAATTTTCTTCTCTGCTTTGAGCCCTGGAAACTTCTTTGACATATAAGAATAGAAGTTATAATAAAAAAGCAAGATTCCAGGAAGTTTAATTAAATGAGAAAATTGGGAAACTGTTGTAAAATCGGTGGGCCTAGCTCTAAAATAATGAAATTGGGAAGAATGCCAATAGTGGAAAGCTACAAACGTATAGGTGAACTGAAGTGTGGTGGAAAAGAAAAGGACTTTGCAAGATGTGCATTTGCAGTACTTCATTCATGCAGTGCATGTGTGTGTATATATATGTGCACGTCTCCCTTTTCTCCTTTTTACGTGTAGCTAGATGCGCTTATTCATCAGTTGGTCATAAGATGCTTAAAGAATTTAGAATGCTTGTAGAAGCTTAGTATTTGACTGAAAAACAGGTAAATAAATCATGTTTACATATTTTGGCAGGAGTATAATCTCATACAGTGTCCTGTAAACTTGTAGAGATCAAAATGTTCCAATTAATGCCACAGTAGATCACAAAGACCAGTTTGAAAAACACTGCTCGCTGCCTACTTGGATTTCAAATATGCCGAAGTGTCTGCCTGCCCTGACAGAGATGATGAAAGGGAAAAATTGCCTAGTGGTGACTTTTAAGGAAACAAACTCATTCTCTGAACTCTCTTAAATATTTGCTTTTGGGGAGGGAAAAAAAAAGGTATATCCTCACAGATATATGTCTGTTTACCTATTTAGGAATGAACATCCTTTTTATACATAAAGTAAATCAACTTCATGGCTTCAGGACTCTGAATCAACTGTATTTAACGCAGCAGCAGAGTTAATGCTGTTGCAATTCAACTTGACAGTCGGTAAATATTTGCCATCCAAGCCACCCCGTATTGTTTCTTCGTGTTGTCAGTTCTGTGGAGTTAATTTTCCGCTGGGTGAGATACTAATGTAGATGGCACCATTTCTGGGCACGTGCTGCTCTCCAGTGCCTGCCCTCTCAGCACATACCTGTCGTGAGCTTCAAAAACCTTCCTGCTGGAGGGGGATTGAGAAGACCAGTTGCGCTGTGGAGTTCCGCAGCTCCACTGAGGTTTTTTGCAGGTCATATGGTTTGTTTGTCAGTCGTACACCAGGGGTAAATACCGGACCCCGTTAAGTTGGTAGTAAAATTTCTACCACCTCAGATGGAATTAGATTTTTCCCTGCACCTTCAATAGTAGTCTTGTGAAGTTGTAATTCTGACATGTAAGTACTGTCCTCTGGAGTGAATTTAAAAAAAAAAAGTATGCTGTCGTTAAAGAACAGAACATGATCCTCTTACTTAAATTATAAATTAGAATAACAATTTTAATTTTAAAAAGCTAGACGTACCTAAATTGATTTTTTTGGCAGGGCTGGTGATAAATTGCAGATTTAAATGTCTTAAGGTGTGACCTTCAAAATAAAATCAATTCAGCGGTAGTGTATTTGCTGACATAATAATTTATTTTAAAAATGCCTAACTCAGTCTCAAGTTGCTTAGACTTAGCAACAGGTTTATAAAACCTGGACCTAGAGCATTTTAAACTTAGATTGATCTTCCTAAATCATTGCAAGCAGATTTTTAAGGATATTGAAGCATCTAAAGTTTCAGGTGGGCTTCAGTAGGAATATAAAAAAAGCCGCAGTAACTCCTGTTACTAGGCACTTTTTTGCCTGTTTTATAAATAACTAGGCCCTTATGAACACATGTAACGATTCTGAATGTCTTTACAGTAAGTAAGCTGTCAAGTTCTGGCTCTATGCTTCAGAAAATGGATGGGAGAATTAATACATTGAAGAAATAAAAATAACTCTGTGAAGTATAATATAGTTGTGGATGATAAAATTGGCCTTTTGTCCTGGTGCTTGGGCTAACGCTTGCTGGCAAGGGCTGTTCTTCGTGAAAGGGCAGCGGTTGGTACCCATCCCAAGCAGGCTCCAACATCCTCCTAGACTGCTCCGTGGGGTGTGGGAGCCCTGCAACTGGCTGGGTGGCTAAAAACCTTGGGGGCTGGCTACTGGGGGGGTCCAGTGGTGCATCCCTGTGGCCAAAGCAGCATGGAGCTCAGGATCTGCCAAGGTGCTTGGCATTGGTCTTACCACCAGCTAAGACTTTAGACTAGCAGAAGAGGTTTGTCTGTCAAGGAAAGAACTGGAAACTGGAACAGTGCAGCAATGGAAGCAGGAGTGCAAAAAGATAAATGGTAATGCCCGTGTGACTCTTGAATACCCTCTTAGTAAGGGTTTTCTCAGTTGCTTCTGTCTCAAGTGAGATACATTTGTGCAAGAGAAAAACAGAAGGATGGCAAGGATGATCTGTAATCTAATGACTTCTGTGAAAGAAGAGATTAGGTAATTTAATAACCACAGCTGGGGAAAAGCTGGTTTGCAATGATAGTTAACTCTTCCACAAGTTTTGCTGCTGCCTGCTGTAAGGGACAAGACAAGGAAGCTGAACTCAAGCCAACTTGGGTCTGACCATTAGTGTTTGTTTTTAAGGTCCTTTTTCCTTCTTCCCTGGCTGAAACAGGCTCCTGAAGCCTCCCATGGGGACCCTAAGCTCCCTCTAGCCTGGCATGGGCCATCCCTTCTTCTGGCCCTTCTTCTGTCAGGGCTTCACCCTTTGTGGCACAGGGCAGCAGGAGAAGAGCAATTTTGTTGTACTCTTCCCAGATCTTCCTGGGTTTTGTATTCATTGTATTTCTTAAGTGGTACATTTACCACTCTATCTTTTTTGGTGGGTTTTTTTTTGTTGGTAGGTTGGATTTGGGGTTTTTTTCCCCTTCTTTTTCTTCCTTGCACCTCAGGAAGATGACGCGTTGTTTTATTTTGCAAATCATATATTGTCATGAATAATCTTTAAACCTATAGCTCACTAGTTCCAGAGTATCTTTTGTGCTGAGGACATCTCATGAAAGCCAGACGTGATACAGGTGATGATGAGGTTGGGACCAGTTCAACTGAACAGTGTCCCTGGCGTACCCTGTTGGTGTGAGGGGAGCCAGTTTACAGACTGTGTTGTGAAGTTATTGGGAGTCAATACAGTAGTAGATGGAACAATGCACATATCACCTGTTAAATGGATTAATCTTACACGTGTGGTGCCCTTTTAACAGCAAAAGGGAAATGCAGTGAAGGGTAGAGCTGGCTGGGTGACTCCAGGCTTTGCAATAGCAGTTTCTGCACTGAAAACGCTGAAGTTTATCTCAAAATTGCATTGGCTATTACACTTTGGTCTGTCTGTCTGCTCTTGTTCATGTTTTCCTCTATTGATACTGTGCCTAATTTTGTTCCTGTTAGCCATGCTATTAGCATTTTTAGCATTTTAGCTATTAGGATCCTGTTAACAATTATTAGCAAGTTCTAAGAACTGCAAATGTAGAGAGTACGTTGTTTCAAAGAACTGAATTGCATCTAAACATGCGTGTAGTTGCACTCCTCAGTTGGAACATGCAGGTACAAGCTGGAACCAGATTCATCTTTATTACTATAGGAAAGCAACCAGAAGTGCTACAACCTAGTGTCAGAGAGCGGTTTTGAACCTGTGTAAGTCCCAGGGTCCTTCTAATTTTCTGACTGCAGGGAAACTTCCATTTTCTGCTGCAAGATCTTTAGGAAGCTGCTTGTCAGTGCCTGTAAGCAGGTTAGCTGCAACTGTTGTACTTCTGCCTGTATCCTTTTCTTCAGCTATCGCTTGCAGAGAGCTGAGAGAGCTTTTTAATACTTTCTAGTAGCGATTCAGTTGCAGCTTGCCAGGTTGCATGCAAGCACATATACCCATACTCCTGCCCTGGTACATAACCAAGGATTGATGTAAATTGGGGAAGAAAAGATTTAGGTTATGGGGGTTTTTGTGTTGTTTCATTTTTAAGAACGTGTTAGTACAATAAATTTATGAGTCCATTTACCCTGATACATAACTAGACAGCTTAATATCATGAGGTATTAGGGTTTTAGATGGCTGGAGCCTTAGTATTCCAAGAGTTTTTTATGCAACAAGATCTGACACTTCCATTTTCTCTTTCAGTTGTAAAAGTACTATCTACCTTCAGAGTGCTTTTCAGGTGATAAATCAAATAAAGAAAAAAATGTATTTTACATTAGTGTTTTGCTTCACAGATTTTTATCTTTAAAAATCACTGGGTTAGGAAATACTGATATGAAAAGAACGAGGATATAGGCCACAAAATGGCAAAGAATAGAGTAAGCCATTTTCTGTCTGTCTTTTGTTTAGTGATTAATAGAATAGACTGATAGAGTTTCAGTGTGTAAGATTAACTCCAGGCAACTTAGTTTGCAGTCTAACACCTATTTCTCCATTGTTTTACATGAGACATGCTGAAAAGCTTTGAGCGGGAGGTTGGAGTAGATGACCTCCTGAGGTCCCTTCCGCGGGGAGTTGTGCCGTGATCCTGGGACACATGCAAGTTGGTGGCCTGCTGATGGAGCACGAACGCTGCTGCCTTAGTGTTCGGCAAGAGCTTGTCCTGTTGATTGTGTCAGATGAAGATGGGCAGCGGGCCCACTTGTTCTGGACAACTGGTATTAGAAGCGACGTTCGAGTTAAACTCTGAGCCTTGATGCTAATCTCAAAGGCAAACAAAAGGAAATGGCGCAGCCGTGTGAATTCACTTGAAAATACGCCTTCTTGTTTCTCTTTAGTAAAAGCCTTCACCATTGCTTTAACAGCTTTGTTTCTGCAGTTCCATGCATAGCTGCTCTGGATGCTCTGCTGCCATACATGGCTGGGTTAATCACAAAATCAAAACAACGTGGTGGGATGGATAGATGTGGGAGAGAAATAGTAACCGGGAAACTGCAGTGGGGCATGCAGCGTTTAAAAAGAGTGTGAGGGATACATATGATGATTAGAGATGAAATCTGCTTCCTCTTCAGTGGAATAACAATGAAATGCTATTCGTTTTCTTACTTTGTTTTGATTGCCAGAGAGTTGTGCCTCTTGTGTCCAAGGGCTGGCAGGACAAAGGAGGGAAGGAAAAAAATAAAGCATATGTTGCCTTGTACTGGAATGACTTAAATCTTTGATTGTTGGCTCATCAGGGCATGGATAAAACACTGCTTGGCTACTCCTGGTAGCCTGGGTACACAAGCTGTGTCAGAATTCTGGATTTTTGGAGCCTCTGGTATCTAGAGGGTACAAAAACATATTTTAACCCATTTGGGAGGGCAGAAAATGAATTGTCAATTCTAATAGCTTCAACTTTCACATTATTTATTTAAGAAAATGTAACATGTTATGTAAATTGCAGGCTATTACCATAAAGAGGCAGAAAAGTTCAGCTTTTTAATATGACTTTGCAATCATAAAATGCTATACTCCGGAAAAGTAGCTGTATTCATAGATAATTACTAAAATATCTCTAGCATTTCTATTCCAGTTACAAACTATTTTATGGTATATTATGGTATAATACTTTAAAAAATATAATGGGAAGTGATAAAATATTTGAATTTTATCTTTTCTAAGTTACACAGTCCCTCTGTTGTGAACCCACAATAACTTTAAAATCTCCCTTTTCTGATTCTTGTCCAGAACAATATTCTCCCTGAGAGCTGAAAAGTATGAGTTCCTGGTAAGCCAAAAAATCTCTGAATATTTGGGTTGATAAAGAACCTAAAAGCAGATTTTAATTCAAAGTTGACAATCTGAGGAAATGGTGACCTGATGTGATGCCTGATGTCCTGGTTCTGTAGCAACACTGTCGTCAAATTACGTCGTGTGCAATGGGAACAAGGACCAGTTTGACATTGCACTGTGTAGTTTGCCTGCCGAGAAGAGGTGAGGTCAGGTAATGATAGCAGGGGCACGAACAGGAACTTGGGGGAAGACTGTTAATTCTGTGTTCTGCTGAGGTTTTTCAGACATAAATTTGAAAGTAAAAAAAAAAAAAATCAGTTATTGTTGCTGGCTGCAGTGCATTATAAACTACAAATACAGAGAAAAAGTGATTCTAAGAAAACGAAGAAGGTTAGTGTTGCTGGTGCTCATTGTGGTGGCGTTCCTGGGCAGATGAGGTTCTTGTAAAACATTAAACCTTGCCCTGTTTTTTTATTTTTCTTTCTTTGCCTTTCTGTCTTTCCTTTGGTACTTTTCCCTTGTTTAGCTTCTCACATGGAAATCTGTGATTTCCTTGGAGTTCAGGGTACTACAGCTTCTGTTGTTAACCAGTAGGGCATGCAGGGAAAAAAAGATTTTGTAAATCTTCCCCGGGTTTGTGTCTAGATCAAATGGCGTGGAAACCAGGTCTGTCATGGATGGATGTTTTACCCACCTGGCTCTAAGCTCCTCTCTGTATGACCTGGGATGTGTTGGAGGGACTAGTGCTCAGAGATTACATTTGTCTGTTTTTGAACTCTTATCTGCACAGATTCCATACACCAATGTTCAGTAACTTACATGAATTAGTTTTTAAGGCATCTTATGTTCTATTGGAAGACATAGTTAAATATTGTATTTGGCCGTTAAATATGTAAGTCCTTAAATTGCGTTTGAAACATGACATTTTGGCTCAGTTTTGTTAGGTCACACTTTGCGGAATCTTTAAGCCTAAAGGAAGAAACTTTGAACAAACAAAACCTGCTCTTTCTCATTTCTTAAGGTTTTACATGCGCATTGGTTTGCAACAAAAAGCTTTGCACAACGTGCAAAGTGTTGATGTTTTCCTAAGAATGCAACTGCTTCAAATTTGCTTGGTTTCAAAGGTGGGTTTATGTTCAGAGTACTTTAAATAACCTCGTATCTGGATGAAGGCTTCTGACCTCTGGTAAAAACTTCTGTTACACAAAATGCCCTGTACTTAGATTATTTCTCAGTAGGTTACCGTATAAACCATAATTTCCTTAATGGAAAAATACAAAGGAGCTCAAAAGAAAAGAAAGGAAAAAAACAACTCCAACCTTCTAGCATGACAGCAGTAGAAACACAGGCATCTCTGCAGATATTTTAAGAATGTAAACAGATTGCCCAGCACAGGTTTTACGGGGTCCTTTTGTGAAGTTTTTTGTAACTTTTCTCTGGGAGAAAAGTCTAGAAAAGTACATGGTAGTAGTCGGTCTATTAATAGGGGGATGAATATTTGTTATATATTCCCAGTTTTGAGAATTTTGGTTTAAACCCAAGTAGAATGTTGAGGCTTTTTTCACCTAGAAAGCAGAACAAAATACCTTAAACTACAATTATGTGCTTATATATAGTGTTTGGAATAGACTTAGCTCTAGCAAACTGGTTTTAGTTTGGCATTGAGATTTCTGATGAGTGGACTTGTTGAAGACTAACTCCTGTATTGGTTGTTTTATACTTTATTGTTCTTTTGTGAAAAGATTTATATAGTTTTTATAAATAAGGATTTGAAAGGTTTATGGAGCACAAGGTAAGATAATAGTCAGTGGCTACGTTTCATTTCAAGGTCATCAAATACATCTCATAAGGAAAAGACTCTTGGACTTTTGGAGTTGCTTCTGGAGTCACTGGGCAGTGGTTATGCTTCTTAACTTACTAATTTCTGTGTAAGGAAAAGAATTTAAATAGTTGTGGGGTTTTTCCCCCCCAAAACTTAAGAAGGATAGTATTAATTTCATTCATTTTACAAAATAAGTGTAAGATAGGCTGCTATT
The DNA here is from genome assembly GCA_013398295.1 of Chionis minor. Taxonomy (NCBI): domain Eukaryota; kingdom Metazoa; phylum Chordata; class Aves; order Charadriiformes; family Chionidae; genus Chionis; species Chionis minor. Next base: position 47,965 of record VZSF01003226.1, on the reverse strand, counting down.
ATTTAATTTTTCCACCATTTCTTTTTATTTCCCAAGAAATTGAAGGGAAGAAGGGGAGAATTCTTCATAGTTCAAATCTGAAGAACTAGTAAGTGTATGAGGATCTGTATTTCCCTCTTCGGTCTTCTCTGCAGTACTCACTTCTTCATTAAGATTCAGTCACATTTTTTGTTCTACTGTTTTGGTGACGGAGCTCATCCTTGAGACCTAGTAGGAGTTGCTGCCAAAATCAAGCAGTAGGAATTTAGGCTTTAATTCAAGTTTAGAAAAGCAATTTTGTTTCTTCTTTGGCCATTTGGTCCTCTCTCACAGCATCCTTCTGATGCAACTTCACTCTCCTACAGGCTAAAATGTCACCTTATAGCAAGACCACACTGTGAAGAATTTTCAAGTGACCACAGGCCTGAAATGTGGGTGACATTTTTATAGAAATAGGAAGTTCCTATAGAAATTGTCTCCCAAGAATTGCTTGAAAAATTTCTGAGCTGCTTTTTCTAGTGTATGATTATAGAAAATTTGTCGGCTCAGAGCAGGCAGGCTGTATTCATATCAGGGTACTGAAAAAAATACAAAATTTGCTATGTATAAAAATGAGATTCCCTTTTACTTTTCCGAATGCAGTGTGCGCAGTCAAATTTTGATGAATACATGCACCTAAAATTTTTATGGCATAAAATGAACAGCTCTGTAATAGGTGGTAAGAGAGTATACGATGTATTGTTACTTTTATCTAAAATATGATTAAGCTTTACAGCATTGCGTTTCCAGCGTTCTGCTCTATACAACTATAAACCCTGATTATTAGTAACAATGCAGTCAATGAGCTAGACAGCATCTCTGTCACAGGTACTACAAAAGTTTTTTTCCATGAGGCAGAAATGGAAAAACTCCTGTACTATTCACTGAAACTTAATAGTGAATCATGCCCTCACTTTATTGGAAAACTGTCAAGAGGAAAAACATTCAGTGACTATAGAGGTAACAACACTTCAAAGCAAAAAAAAAACCCATAAAAATTTTGCGTAGGGTCAAATTCAGCATCTGAAAATAGTTGCCATTTTCTCAGACATAAATGGTGAAGATTGCTTTGTATGAAAAACGATTTTTTTGCCTACTATAGGGGAATGCAAGCTATGATATGGCAAGGTATTCCAACATGTACTAGTTTGAGAGAAAAAACCAAACATATTTCTCTTTAAAAATTCAGCAAGAAATACCAATGAAACATTCACTAAATGAGAAAGCGCCAAATATGCCATAAATACATTTTCTTTATTTGTTGGGTTTTTTTCCTGAAATACTGAGTAAAGCTCAAAAAGTCTAAGGTCAAAAGCCCCATTAAAACAGAGAAACACCCATCTTGCACACATCAGTTTTTAGAGACTTTTACTTTCTAGCTTGCATCAGCATGAAGCAAAAGCATCATATACAACAGAAAGTCAAAGAGCCTTTTACAGGCATCCAAGTCCCAACCAGCGTTTGCTGCTTTGGGTGCTTTTGGGTTTTTGCAGTACAAGATTCTGAAGGAGAAAGTAATTCCTTCAGGACTTTGGATCTCTAATGGAGTCAGTGTGCTTTAAAGTCCGAAAGGAAATATAATGGAGACTTTTGTTTTCTGTGTAATAGGGGGGCACATCTTTAATAATAGCGGAAGTGTAACAGAGGGAGAGGAGGACAGGGGAGTGGAAGATGTGACCTATATTAGGTAATAATAAAAAAACCTCACAAATCCAAACAAAACAAAACCCAGAACAAAACAGACAACAGACATGAAAGTGTGTTTACTGGACAGCAGTGACTGTAGAGAATCTGAATGCAAACCCATGTTTTGCAAAAAAAGAAAAACTCGGCTGCTGCTGAACAGGACGTTGCAAACAACTCCTATACCAACGTTCAAGAGTTTAAAACTTATTGTGGAATCAGAGACAGGAAAAGAAGCATCCCAGGACAGGCAGGGTGCCTCAGGGGATGACGAGACCTTCCCCTTGTCCCTTTTCCAAGGCACACGGAGGTTGTTAGCCCCTGGAACAAACCAGCTTTGCCTCACATCGTTTGTTTCGTCCCTCCTCCCGATGTGCTGCCTGTACTTTTGTTACCATGTATCGTAAGATTTTTAGTTCTGGGACCCTAGTTGACTTCAGTGGCTCTTTGGGGACCCACCGCTCGTTGCTGAGGAGCTGTCTGCCTAGCTGATGGCAGAAACACCTGCTGTGGGAGCTTCTTCACTGCACCGTTTGGGTACTGGCATCTTCGGCCACGTGAGGTAGAGCGCAGGGAGGAAAGCAAGGGAGCAATTGTGGAAGATACATGATGAAAAATGGTCTACGTGTAGATCGTTAGCACGAAGCTTGTGAGGAAGTCATGTAATATTGTTGTAGTTTCAGATTAAGAAGAGCCATTCCTCATAGAGCCAGCGGCGTGATGGGTATAGCGTACATTTTGAACAGCCATCAGTTTTGTTCTGCATCGCTCTGCCCTGCCTGTGATACAGACAGGAGTCTGGAATTGATGCTGAAGTGATGGGAGCCCATGAGGAGACTTGCCTGGTCATGTGGGATCGCCCCTTTTCCCTCCACCAAGAGAAGGGGCAGCTACCACTGTATTTCCCCACGTATCTGGAAGGGGAGCAGCAGCAGGGTCTTTCTCGTGGCAGCCAGGAGAATCCCCGGTGAAAGGAATCTCTTACCTTTCCGATCAGCTCCGTGGCCATGGGCCTTTGGTATGTCATGATTGGCAGCAGCGGCAATGACTGGTGCAGGAGGAATTCATTTGAGTGTCTCCTATTCTCATCCCAGACATAGGCTGTCATTTAGAAATCTCAGTTTTAGGCACTGAGGAGATGGAAGCTAACATAATCTGTGACAAAAATAGGCTGACAGGATTTTCTAGAAATGTATTTCCTCTACTGTATTGTAAACTGGCTTAGAGGAGCTCAGTATGAAGTTTTGAGTTGTACTTGTGCGGTTTTTTTCTGCTCCGCTGAAGGATTTCATGGCTGAGTGGAGCCTTTAGTATTGACGTTGGTTTGGAGTAAGAATGAGTGTTACTTTGTGAAATTGTGAATAATTCAGAGTGTCTATGGTGGAAGGTGGGAAGGAATTAAAAAAAAAAAAGAAGTGCGGAGTAACCTGCTCCATCTGGAGTTGGGGAATAGTTACTGCTGGGGTCCTCCTGCTAAGAAAGTGATACAGCTGGAGACAGTTTCTGAACAACTGGCCAAGGGCAGCCTGGCTTTAGTCATAGTCCTTAGTAGAAAAATAAAAAAAACTAGGAGAAAGTACCAGTTAAGACCAGATTGAAATGGCCTTGAAGGGATGGGGAGAAAGACAGGTGTCTTTATTTTCTGGATAGCATTAGTGTTTATCTGATGATGCATGATGCGGGGAGAAAATTGAGGACAAGCCTGAAAGGTATGGCAACAGTACTCTAGCTTTGCCCAGAACGTGGCGGTGTGTTGCAAGATTATTGAGATGAACAAGTAGCCCAGGGCAAAAATACTTTTCTAGCATTTTGTTCTTATGGTTAAGTAAGAAAAAGTGATTCTACCTTTAATGTTTGTCTTAATTACAAACTTGAAACCCTGAGCTCACCTGTAGGGTGATATTCCTCAGGTTTCTTTTAACTGATACAGAGCTTCCAGGAGTTCAAAAATAGTATGCATTTATATGAGGACTAAAACCATTTTACTTTCTTATCCAGCAAAAGACTTGAAAGCATGCAGGTTATAGAATCTGAAGGGTGTCTGAGTCTGTGGGTACCTGAAGTCCTGTACTTACATGTTTTAGTAATAGGAGGCCCGGTATGATTTTTTTTTTTGTACAGTGGAATGTGCCTGGGGCAGTTAATTTTCTTCTTTTGTGCTGATAGGACTACTTCGGGGTGGGGGGGCTATAGGACCCGTCTGTGCAGAGACAACAAGTCCTTGATCTTGGATCCAGAAATTACTGTCCATCGTGCCTGTACTATTGTACAGGGGCCCTCAGGAGAGTTTCAATAGCAGAGTTATATGATTGATCTTGATAGTATAGCTACAAAGTCTTTAAAACTTCCATTTTCTCATTTTTTCAAGTTAAAATGATAGAATGGAGGTAAGCTTAGTGAGGTAGTCTTCTGAGACAGGAGTGGGTGAGAACTGGATTGAGAAAGCAGATTTCTGTTCCAGAGGCAGTGGAAAATTAAATATCATAGAGTGACTGTTATTGAACTTGTCCTGTGTTGCAAGCATATCTCTCGCTCCCAGGTAGACATGCCCTGCAGATACTTCAGGTGTGGTGCTCTTGCTTTTAAAAACTAATAATACAAAATGTTGTGGCTCTGGTGTTTCTCTAGGTCACTCCTAGGGATTGCTGGGGCTAGACTTAGCTCCCAGGAGTGCTGTGGAGCACCGCTCCCCTCCTAATCAACTTTTGGGAGAGTAACATGGCTTTTGTTCAGGATGTCTTCCTTTCATGATGGGTTGGAGAGGGACTGACATGTGCATTGGCATGTGAAAGGCAGAGAACTTGCTTTTGTACAAGCAGAGAGGTGAAATGAAGCCAGGGTACATGCCAGGACTCAAAATGCAGAAGTTTTTCTCAGTGTGGTAACATCAAGGAAGCCAGTGTGTCAATGCTATTAGTCCATTAGCAATGCTGAGTTGTGTTACACAGCCTTGAGTGAGTCACTGACGCCCCTGTAGACAGTGCTTTCAGGAATGAAGAAGTGCTGTAAATAAGGAAGTATTATGAGAATTACCAAGATGTTGAATGAGATTATTCCAAAATATTAAATGTCCAAGTGGTAAACACAGCATTATACTATGAACCTGCATAGAACAAGTTCTGTAACTTTAGTCATCTTCAGAATACAGTTACAGCTGTGTTCTTCCAGAGATTGCTTTAAAAGATTAGAATATAATCCTACTATTTTAATCCAGCAGAGGAAATCCAAGGTAGATGCTTAAAAAGTTACTAATAACTAAAGAGGAAACATGCATAGAATATTAGTATTTCAAATTATTTATATTAAGGGAAATGATACGTGGCTGCACATGCAGAAATTTTACACAATTAGGAAGATTTCTGTCAGAAACTTTGTGGATAATTTCAGCCTTTGCTAGAGTCTGTGAGCTAACAGATACTCAGTAATAAAAGCAACAGTTGGAGAAAATAAGGCCACAGGATAAAGAAAGATAAGTATTTTTTGCAGCTATGTGTTGAGGGGGATTTCCGAGGGGAGCTTCTTTACTGGGGACTTTTTTGAAGTTGTGCCCCAACTTGAAAAGTTAGTAGGTGATCTTAGAGATCAGGTCACTGAAGCAAACAGTAACAAAGGTATCTACCCTAAAATTCTGAAGTCCTTGAGATTAGATAAAACTCATTTTATAGAGGTAGTGTAAAATTTCTCACTTTAATAGCACCAAGAAGGTGTTTGCCTTTGGTTTGGTGTTGCTCTTAGGTGTTTTGGAAGGGGGTATAGAATGGGGAATAAATAATAACGTGATAAAAATTGCCAATTTTATTACTTTATGCAGGAACTTAAAGATAAGAGTTCACCATTTGTTGCAAAGGGTTCTTCTGAGAGTGATGTAGAATTCATTTCCAGGTTCACATGCTTGAAATTCAAATTCTGGTGCCTAAACAGAGTGAGATGTCAAAGCTCCAAATTAGTCAGTGGAGAGCTAGTGAATACAGGTAGGAAGCTTGCAAATTCAGATATCTGCTTTAGAATAAAGATGAAACTCTAACTCTTCCCTGACACCTTAAACGCTAGAGAAGGTCTTCAACTCCTTCTTGAGATACCTTATTCTGGATTTCTACCAAAGAGATACTGTAAGGACTCATCAGTGCAGGCCTATAAAGAGGATCATTTTTTGCCTGGCTAGCCATCTCCCTGAGGTTGCAGGGAACGGGAATGAAGATCCTTATGACCAAGGCTAACTAACCAGGTTTCTGTCTGCTTCAATTCATTATTTAAAAAAAAAAAAAAGAAGAAAGATTTCAAGGTTTCTGTTACCTTTTATTGCTGTTTTAAATCTGTCAACAGAATGCAAGTTGGGATTCTTGGCCAAGGGAGTGAAGACTACTCCAGTGATAACGCAGACCTCCTAACTCTTTGTTTGACTTAATTCCTAAGGAAACAAGACTTTTTGTATCCCATGTCCATGGAGAAGGGTAGATGTAAACATGATGTCTGTCTTTGGCATGGGTAGGAACCCTAATCCTATGTACTGAGTGTTGTGCCCCAGTAGGCACTGAATATGCTAAATAAAGTTGGGGCATTCCCTTTCAGTCAAGCTCTTTCCATCTTGTCTCTGCCTGAGGACTATCTGAAGCAGGCAGTTTTTGTCCTGTCCTTCCCTTTTCCTGTCGTGTGGCCATCAGTGAGGCCACGAAGTATGCGGAGATGAGTCTGGATGGACTAGCTGCTAGTTTTAAGCTGATCCAGTTTACTTGCATTGGCACGAGAGCAGCTGTGATGTGAAGCAGGACTGTGTGATGCTGGAAGGATGGGAATGCTGCTTTTGTGTCAGTGCAAGTTTTTAAAATTGCAGCCCAAGAGCTTCATTTCCACCGATTCAGGGAAGCGCTGCATTTATAACAAAATTTACAGCCTTGGGCTCTAGAGGTGATACAATTAAAGAGTCTATCAAGATTTCTATAGCAAAGAACTATTGAGAGGAATCTGCAGTTGCCAGTTAAAAAAATAAGTTTTGGGCAATAATACATGCTTATTGTCTGAATCTGTAGATGCCTGGGTTTTGTTTTGGTTTATTATTTTTTTTAATTGAATTTTCCAGAAAATGTAAACGTTTGATTTTTCAATTTTTTAAAAAATGCATAGTGTTGTTTTCCACTTTCAGCATTAGCACTGTCTACACCGCTCTGGACATTGGACTCTAACAGTATGCTTTAAACATTCAAACTGTTCTGGTTTTGATCTTTGAAAAGGACGTGGATACTATTACAGACTTCTCTCTGTACCATGGTTTATGCCGAGTATGTTCTGCATATTGTCTAAGTCACATTCTGCTGATGTTAAGTACAGGAGACTTTACATATGAACTCATGTTTCAGTCATGCCTCAGGCACAGGGCAGAAAAAAGGCTGACCTGAAGATATTCGCTGTGGCTCAGCAATTATATTCTTAGTCAGAAGGTCCCTCCGTAGGGCTTGTTGGTTCCTGGCACGCTGCTTCCATGATTTAATAAACTGATTGTTCAATGTGAAGCAGTTCAGAGGGATCAGGTTTTCTACTTCCACAGCAAAAATGCCAAGAGCAGGTTGGTGGGATATCGTAGCTAACACTGCCTTGTTTTCAGAGCTCTACTGGCATGGTGCTGGCCTATGCTTTCATGATGAAGTTTGCCACCTAAGGTGTGGTGACATGCGCTCCAGCAACAGGTGTGATCGCTGTGAGCAAGCAGGGATGGTGATGGAGAGCAAGCAGCCAGTTGCAGCGGTGCCAGTGCTTCCTCCATGGGCAGGCTTGCTGGGGTAGAAGGCACATTTTCTTTATCTTTCCTGTCTTTGGAAGTGCGTAGGTCTTCAAGAAAACTAGGCTGTCCTAGTGTGCTCCTCCTCCTTTGCCTATGAGGGAAGAACGTGGTGATCAGTGAGCTGAGGGATTTATCCAAGATCACCTGCAGGGAGGTAGGATTTGGACAGGGATCTCCTGGACTGATTATCTGCCTTACCTCTGAGGTATCCTCTTGACTTAAAGCTTGCTAAGATGCTTAGTCCTTTCCCCAGGTGTAATGCCAGACCTGCTTATGGTTTACTCCAGAGACTTTGATAATCCTTCTGGCGTTTATCTCATCTTTGCCATCGTTTGTCCCTTGTTGCAGCCGTTGAACAGAATCCTTTCAGATAAGCAGAATAATACTCAACAAGTGGATGGAGGTGTATAAAAGAAATCATTCAGTTTATTCTTTCATTTTTTCAGACTGTATAGGCAGCTGGGAATCCCAGCACTAATCAACCTTTCAGTGTAAAAACCTTGTTTTGTTGTTACGACATCAGTGTTTATTATTGAATTGTACAATGACTATAGGAAGCATTCTGTGAGTATTTGTTTTTCCCATGTCTGGAGCCACCTCCTCCAATTTGCACACATCTAATGTAGGTGTATACAGTGTCCCAAGTGCAAATTTCTCTCCCACTGATTATAAGAAAGTCTGGAGGACTAGATCAGATATAGACATATTCATAGTTAAGTAGGACAGTTATTACCCATCATATATGATAAGTTCTGACACCGCTAATGTTTTGAGGACTCAGAGAAAGCTTTTAGGGGAATTAAATTTACCTTAAAATCCACTAATGGTTATAATCCATACAAAGATGAACCCTTAGTTTGAATGCAGAGAGGAATACCGTGATCATCATCACTGTCCTGTGCTCGTACAAATTATCTGATAATACAAGTTTGATGTGGTTTACATGGGAATTTAAATGTCACTGTACCCATTTTACAGATGGAGGAACTATAGCACAGAGGTTGTGAAACACATTTAATGAAAGAGAAAAGCATTAAATGCACAGGTATCCCTTTATGGTCCAGATAAAATAGGTTACTTTCTACTTTATTTAGTTAACTGCAGTGTTTAGGATCCCAAATACTCTAAAGCGTAATTTGAAGTCTATAGATGCAGTTAATCTGTCGTTCTTAGATCATGGGATGGCTCCCATCTATAAGATGGGGACCACCCTTTCTCCCTGTGTCAAGCATGTAGAGAAACAGGAATGCCTAAGCTCAACTATATATGAAACTGCATAAGAGAGTGAAAAGTATTTGTTTTCTTTCCTCAGATGCCTGGTTTTTAATTAATTCCTTTGGTCAGGAATGGGTTAGTTGCATTTATCTGAGGTAACGTAGCATATCTGACATTTATGTGTTTCGTTAGGCCATGAGTAACCGTAATTTTATTAAGATTTCTAGGATGTTCAAATATTAGACTTAAGCCTCATCTTATGACAAATACCAGTGTTTGAATGTGCTAACAGAAATGTTTTTCTAGTCCTTGAAGGTAGAGTACTTAGTGTAATTGGTAAATCAGATGATATCTAACACTCCATTGTAATGCTCTACTTTACATGTAAATTATGTTTTGAAGCACCATATCTTTTCTCGGTAGTGATTAATCCTTGAAGTAAAGGGGGAGGGGGAAGTAGCTAGTTTGTTTTTAATGATGCATTCCCCCTTTGGGAAAGATTAATGGCGTACAACTTTGTTGAGTTTAGCAATTTGCAATGAATTGTTGAGTTGTCCGTGGAGACCAATTCTGTTCCTTCAGAAGAGTGTTCACCAGGTTATATTGCACTCTTTTTCTTTAAAGGAAATGAGTTCTTACATCTCTGTCTAAGGCAAGAGATGTATCATAAGTTCCTTGCTAGCATTTGAACTTAAATAAACCTAGCAAGTAAAACTAAACTGTAATATGTTTGATGGGTGGAGAAAAGGCAGGGAGGGAGAAGACACCCTGGGTTTTTTTGGCTAAAACTGCACTGAGAACTGGCATTTGACCAGGGGGTGGCGGTGAATGGAGATGCTCTCCGTCTCTTGTACTGAAAACTGTAGAAAATCAGTATTATGGGTGTGGTACTGATTCACCTGCCAAAGGCTTGGGCTCAAAAAACACTAGAAAGGACAGTATACCTTTCCACTTACTGGGAAAATGCTGCAAATGTAAGTAGGCCTGCAAACCTGTTTTCCCTTGCCTGGGTTCCACCTGTATATTTCATAATTGTGAAAGTATTTGGATGCCCAGTGAATGGTGTGAATGAAGAACAAATACAACAAACAAGTAACAACTTTTTTTTTTTTTTTTTTCCCCTCCCTTGTCTTTCCCTTCACCCCTCCCAAAATTGCAGCCACAGGAACAAGTCTTCAGGCTGGCCTCACCCTTCAGGGACCTGGAGCTTGAACCAGGGGACACCTTATGGATGGGAGATGACGGCAAACAGAGATGGAAGAGACTACTTCATCAAGTAAGTGGGCAGTGTGAGCTGTGTAGTCTGTAGCACAGCACTGCAGCCCTGCTCTTACTGTATCTCCTTGGAATCCTAATTCCCGCTTGAGCCTTACATACTTAATGAATAACTGTTTTGATTTCTTGCACAGAGGTAGCTCTGACTGTACTTTACTGCTCCTTGTTTTGGTACTTGGTTATTTCATGCTGGTAGTACAAGGACGTGTAATTTGTCGAGGAATTACAACAAATATCATTTAAAAAAGTAAAAATAAAAATGCCATGTTTAAAAAATGAGGCAAAAGATCAGTTCTGACTGAGACTGACTCTTCTCCTCCATCTCTGCCATGTGTGCTGTTTTAGTTTGTCTAATATATTCATTATACTGGAGAAAGTGTGTATTTTGATCCTATATAGTAAATATTCTAATTCTTAGATTTCCCATAGTCCATTAGTGCTGAAATTAAAGGTTTGCAAAATAAATGTCGATGTGATTGTAAACAAAATTGGCTTTTTTTTTTCCCAGTGAAAAATGTGCATAATTACTCTTTAAAATCACTTAAGTGGCTTGGATAAAATACAATTTGCTGTTCTAACAAATGTACTCTTAGATGGCTTTGGAACTTCTTGGCTACAAAGGGGCGGTGGTTGTGAGTTAGCAGAACCGTTGCCTGATTTTGCAGCATTACTTGCTTTATCTTACATCCCATTTTTAAGGCTAGCATTTTGATTCTGCTCATGTGAAGGGTTGGAGTTTTTTTAATTATGGTTTCATTTATGTGTTTATATCAGTCTGTTTAGAAACTTGCAGGTGCTTAAAAAAGTCCTGGGTGAGAATTACAATTCTTTCTTTTAACACAGAGTAGAAGGATCAAACTTAAAATCAGTCCAGACTTAAATCTGACCATTAAAAGCCCTTCATTCACTCAGGTTCCTTCATCTGCAAAACCAGAATTGTACAGCGTAATAACAAGGATCCCCATTACTCAGCTTTCTCTTCCTCCCCCCTTTGCCTCGGCTTCCTAGGAGGCATTTGCTTTTGGATCCAAAGCAAGATTCGTAGCAGCGTGGTGTCCTGCACGCTTTCAAGGTTTAGCGTGATTTCAGACCTGTCCAAATTGGACTGAGTTGTCCGGGTTAATGAGGGCTCAAAAGCTGACTTTGAAATGTCATTTTCTTCCTTGAGCAAGTATTTGTCATGCTTTGCACGCCTGTAAGACCCCGGGTGCAGCGCTGGACAATGTGAAGCTGAATGCCAGGCACAATATAACTGTATTAGCATAGGTTTTCTGCCTGAACTAATTAGGCTTGTCAAGAAGTGTAGGTGAGCCTCCAAAGTACTGTGCAGATGTGGCTCTGCTGCTTCTGGTACTCTAGTTAGTGAAGGGACCTGCACGCCTTGGGTGTCCATTTCTTCTGCAGACTGTCGGTATGTTCTCCTCTGCGTGACTGAGACTCCTTGGAACGTTTAAAACCCCGGTTCTGAGGACAGGCACCACATTTGATTCCTGCTCTTTCCTCACTGGTCACATAATGGGATGCTGCACTTGTTGTGTAGCTATAAACAGCTGCGGCTTACAAAATGCAGTGCATTAGTACTCATTAATTTTGCAATTTGGGAACGTTTTCTAACTCTCAGTAGCTAATGATTATTTTGTTTATTTTTTGGATTGCCTTTTAGTACCTTAAAGTGCCATATATCCCTCTCTTAAATGCAGAAAACCACATCTAGGAATAAAAATCCATAACAGGCAGTGCCAAATTATGCCTTAAGTAATGTTAGGCTTGTTGTTATTGTTGTTGGTTTTTTTCCCATACTCTTGTAAGGCGCTTGCTCTCTGTTCTCTTTGAGGCCCTGGTCTGTCTTCCATTTTTCCCTGCATGCAGATAGCATGCTATGTGGAAAAAAAAATAAACTGCTTTTAAGGGGTGGAGAGAATGAGACCTCTGAGGAAACTGGTCTGCAGAAACCTGTGGTATTTTCTTACCCATTGATATCTCTGAGCAGTCTTAGGTGCAAGTTGAACAACACCACATATGTACGCATTGCGGTTATAGTACATATTCTTACATCAGATGTTTTAAAGCAGCAGCATTGGCTCTAGCACATGCACCAGCCATGTCTCCAGAGTATTAATGCATCTTACATGAAATGACAGTCCCCCAGGATGCATTAAAAGCCAGTGCCTTCAGAAACTGAATGAAAACAGGAAAACATTTGGAACCACGTACTGCTGTACCAAATAACCATCTATTCACCATTACTCATGAATGTCAGCCCCGGTAATTACTATGATGTGACTGGGTAGTCACAACGTGTATCTTCATTTTAGAAGAATGACCAAAGGCTGAATACACCTAGTGACTTTGTCAGCACGGCCTGGTTTGAGCGACACAGGACCAACTTCTAATGCTTGGGGAAACTGCACTTTCAGGAGACTCCGGTGTCTGAATTTGTGAAGGTATTTACTCTACAGCCAGCTATGGTGTGCAGGTTTCAAGGTCGCAGTGTTTTCGAGCTCGCCAGGTGCAGGGACGAGGAGGAGCAAGACCCGGGCACTTGACCCAAGCTGGCCAACAGGGTTATCCCATGCCATGAACGTCACATTCAATATAAATTAGAAAGGTTGCTGAGGGGTTCTTTCTCTTCTGTGATGGCTGCAATCCAGAGAACCTCCTGCCCTGGTGCTGGATCCCTGAGCCCTTCCCTTCCTCCTGAAGTGCCAAAGCACTCACAGTGTCCCATATTTGCTGTCCACTGCTGGGAGTGCACAGCTTCCTGCTGATAGAATTGGCCGAGTATAATCCTCTCGTATTTTATATTGGCATCGGGATCAATACTGGTTCTTTAGTGTTATTAATGTTAATTATTTAGTCTCATTCCATTAAATCTGTTTATATTTCAACCCTTGGGTTTCCTTGTTTTTCCCCAGTTCCCCTTCCTGGGTGGGGAGGGGTCATCAGGTGATAGAATAATCATCTAAACAACAATACAGTGGTTCCTCTGTGGGTGTATATAGTAGCTGTCCATACAGTGCCTGTTATCTGACCAAGGAGAAGCCCTCTCTTGTCTTTCAAAACAACCACTTTTGCAAATACTACATGAAACAAATGAAAACACTATTTAATATTCTTTCCTTCACTTTTTACCCCTGGATTTTAGGAATGAAATAGTGAGATGGTTGTTGACAGTTATGTCAGTAAATGCAGAGGAGAGATCAGCAAGATCGCGTTTCATATTGTCTCCAAGGCTTTTTATAGCCATGCAGATTAACAAATTGCATCACACAGAAGGAGAAAAAGCAACTCAAATCCTCCGCTTGATTTTGATTAAAGATGTATAAACCAGGTATTATCACAATGACATGTGCCCATGAGTTCTGTACAAGCAAATAACATAATTCATAGCAACATTAACTGCTTTTTAGTTAAATAATTTACTTAGTGCCATATGTACATATCCATTCAACTGCAAGCAGACATATTGTCATTTTGAAATTGTGGGAGGAATAGAGAATCCAGGAGAATCTTTTGGTGAAATGAAAAGTAATTATATAGTGTCAGTGAAAATGCTTTAAGGCGTGAATGGGAAGTGATGTTTATTCTTTCTTCTGAAGCAAATTTGGTTTCTTTCAAATCTCTGAAAGCCCCTATGGCCCAAGCTAATCAGGGGCAGCTTCCATCGCTAGGCAGCACTTTTGTAAAAGTGCAAGAAGAGCCTTTTATCAAAACATTATGAGATGTCGCTATCAATTCATTATCTCTTCTGTACAGATGGCACAACTGGGGTCATTTTGCAAACCTCTAAAATACTTTTTCTTAAGTTTAGGCCATGGTAAATTAAAGTTTCAGAACTTCACCCATTCTCTTTTAACTTGCTACTTTTACTTGAAATAGCCATATGAGATAAGTAATACATTTCAGTATGGGCAGACGGCAGTCATCTGCTATTCTTCCAGCATATTTCTGTACTGCACAAGCTGTATTAAGTTGGGTCTTTAATATGAAATAGTTTGCAGTGTATGTTTAACTATTTTAAAGGCCTGTTTTCTTTGCATTTATTATATGCGCTGTGTAGTATATGATTATGAGAAATTTCTGTAACGCTAATTTGAATCCAAACATGAAATTTATTAAAAATGTATTTGGTGTGCATATAGAGTTTCAGGGAGATAGCATGCAAAGCAGGAAGATTTTGACTGATTTTGTCCACAGGGGGGTTAACCTCATGGCAATTTTGGCTCACCTAAGTTACCACTACTACAGTCTTACTGATTTTCAGACATGTATGTTTTCGCCCTTTCCCTTGTGTTAGTCTTGCTGCTTGTCAGACCTGGAGGGGAGTTGATAGAGGGAAATAAACTGGCAACAGCTAATAAAAAATCAATCCTACAGAAAAAGCTATTAATTTTATGTCAGTTTAGCTCCCTGAGCCAGTCCTCCACATGATCTGATAGAGTTGCAGAATAGGTTAGGATGGAAGAAACCTCTGAAGGTCAGCTGGTCCAGCCTCCTGCTCAGAGTCTGGCTAATGCCAGGTGATGAGCAGCATTGCTGACACGCTGAAATACCTCACTGATGCGGGGAAAAGTCTGCAACAGACTTGTGTTGGCTTAAGCTGCCCTGCAACTGCACTCTGAGGTACAAGCTGAAGTAACATTTGCTGCCGTAGAAAGTCATAGCCTATTCCTAATTAATTCCTAAGGTAATTGGTACTTTGGTATTTTTGTGGATCTGGCTTCTATCACTCAAATGAAGACCAGACTCTGAAATCAGATTTACCGAAAGGAGACGTAGCCCTTCCTATGTGGGCTCAAAGCACAGTAGTCCCAGTAAGGTACAGTTAGTTATTACGCTCTTAAAATAAATTTTTAGAGGGATCTGTTAGGTCACCATGTTGCCATATCGCTATTTGCAAGAGTTGCCATTGATCATGTTTCGTTTAACTCTTGTGCTTTCCTCAGAGAGGATGACAGGGTCTGTCTGTGTTACCAGTCTGGTTTGCTCCCTGTTATACTTCAAAAACCCTGACCATCTGTACTTCGTGCATATTAGCTTGCTTCTGTGCTCCCATCTGGAACAAACTGAGCAAACAGCTGGGACCCCAGGCATGAAATAAAAGGCAGCACACCCAGAGATCAAAGCCTGCAGCATCACTGCACGGCTGAAACCACAGGTCAGCCCCTAGAGTGTACCACAGAGCTGGGAGGGACCTGCTTGTCCTAAGCCTTTCCAAATACGTGTTGTGTTAGTGTGACGTGCTTGCTATAGCAGTTGAAACATGTCACAATGTATTTTGCTATCTTGAGCACCCGCTGTTATTTTTCACTGATGTTTTTGTATTTAGTAACGCTGAATTCTTCCAGGCTTCTTCTAGGTGTATCTGGCAAACTTAATTCTTTTTTCCTTTAAGGTAGGTTATCCTGCATATAACATCAGCTCTGTTATTTTTGGCTTGTGAAATCATTATGTTTTGGTAGTCCTCGGTTGGCTTAGTAACTATGCTATTCCTGAAATAGGAAATTCTTGAATGTCAGCTTTTGACCCATACATAAAAAGTAGGTAACGTGTTTGTGTTCTCTGGTAGCTAGCGCAGCTCACAACATCCTAAATTCCCAAAGCATACACAGTGCAATATTTCTTTACAATACAGCAATGCCATGGTACTCTCCTACACTCAAATATTTACCTAAATTTTCTTCAGTAGTCTTCATTTTACTCTTTCAGTGCTTGTTGTACTCAGAAGAGGAAACTCATTCATGAAAGGTGGGGTGCCTCCATGCATGTCTGGCCTGCGTGGTCCTCCTTGTACACCCAGTTCTCAGAGCTCGCCAGCTGTGTGGAATGACAGAACACAATCATTGATGATATTAATGACATATCAATCAAGCATTCTGCTTACTCGGGGTCACTAAGACCATCAGACCATTCAGCTTCCCCCCCCCCGCCCCGATACGTCTAGCTCTATCCCAACCTTGTCCATTTGTTCTGCAGGTTGTACACACCTTTTGGTAGTTTAGTCCTTTGTCAGAATATTTTTCTGGAGTTTGCTCTGTTGGAAGGTTCTGAAAACAATCAAAGGATATAAAATACAGTGAAAGCCTTGATTTTTGTTCCTGGGTTTTGAAAAGGCTGCTGTTACTTGTACCTTAAGACTACCTTGGTACATAAGGCCGTAATGAAAGTTTGAAGCCACAAGAGCCACCTTCTGCCCTGTGGGTATGATGTTATATCGCACTTTACTGGGTACATTACATTCCTTCATCTCTAGATACAGAAACAATTCGACTAGATTCAGTGGAGGATTTATGTGGCATTTGCAAAAATATGAGCAGCACTGCTGCTGTTGCTCCTGCTCCATCCTCCATGAGAGGACTTGTGCTTATGAAGGGTGTCGAAGGGGACGTTCATTTCCTTCTCCTTCCAATTCAGGTTAGGGATGTGGACGAAGGCAGTCTGTACGCCCGGATAATGCCTCGAGCCAAAGGCTGACTGCGGTGCGCTTCTTTGGGCATCTCCGCTCCCAAGTGAGGTGCCGAGGGAACAGGCAGTGGAATCACACTCTCTGGCCCACTTATTCCCACATCCCTAAAAGGGACATCCAATGAGATTGAATGGCAGGCAGTTTAACAGTGATAAAAATAGTACAACCTATATAATTAGCAAATATAACTCTCAGCTACAGGTTACGGTAAAGCCTAAAATGCTTCACAGGATTAAAATGTACATTTGAAATGTACATTTGTAATGAGACTTCCACTATTAAGTTACATATGATTCAAAAAAAAAAAAAATTAGAGCAGGTATAAAATCTTATGTTTCAGACAAGCGGGTGAGTCAGCTGCTGACTGCCTAGGGCTAGGACGAAACTTCCTGTATTAATCAGGTTATTCTATAATTACAAGGTTTCTTGCACCTTCCTTTGAAGCGGGTACTGATTGCTGTCAGAGAAAGGATACTGGACCAGGCGGACAACAGGTCTGATTGGTATGGCGATTCTTGTTTTTTCTCTCTCTTTTTTTTNTTTTTTTTTTTTTTTTTTTTTTAAATTCCCTTGTCACTAGTACGGACTGTTGATATGAATAGTGTGCTGTTAGAGAAAGAGTGCTACTGTGCTCCTTTCAGACTGCATACAAATTTGCTTTCTGTTGCTAAGGGTTTGACCTACTCAAGGACAGGATCGTATGGTGGAAGGGGGAGTGGGGCTAGAAGAGACGAGCAGCAGCAGGGATGCACGAACACAAGTGGCTGTTTAAAGCAAACGTGAATAATTAGAAAGGAGAAGAAGGAAAATTATATAGCAACCTGTTTGTGTCAGCGGTCTGCCTAGAGACAACTCGGGCATATGGTGAAAAAAGAAAGTATTGCTAAATCAGCTCAACCTCCTGAAAAGAGATGATTTAACAATTGTCCTTCCTTCAGAGAGAACTGTTGCTGTAGCCATAAAGAAGGCAGGCATAAATACAACAGGCAAAATTATGTTAATGTCAACTGGGATAAATCATTGTTATAACGGAGGGAATAATAGCAAGGAGATGCTGGCTTGTGGGGTTATTTTATTTTAACTGGAGCATGGAGAAATGGAGAGCTCATTGCATTTTAAGACAGCTGTACCTAAGCTAGTTGGCGTGCAGTAACTCAGGAGCCAGGCACAGCAGCGGGCTCCTTCCCTGTCTCCTGGCTTGCCCTTTCTGCATCCTCTCTGCACACACGTGCAACCATCACTTGCTCAACCAAGAGGATTCCTCGCACTAGGAAGGTGAGGGGTGTTCTACAAGAAGGTATGAATGTGGGTGAGAATACTCAGAAGAGAAGAAGCTTTTGCTCAGTCGTTGGCCTTGGGTTTCCTGGATGTAATTGTACCTAAGTGGAGTACAGGGGATCATGTACTTCGGGCCTCTGCTACAGCAAAGTCAGTGTTTCTGATCTAGTCCCCAGTGTTTTCTCGAAACACAGACTGGATGGGGACGCCACAAAACGCAGAGAAGCATTGCATCCTGAAAACTCCTATTCTTGCGTGTTTGAGGGTGGATTAGGAAGCAAAATAAAATTTCTGGAGCAGAACCTGTATAGGAAAAAAAAAAGCAAGGTATCCTAACCCAGGGTCACGGTGTACAGAGGTGAGAAGGTGAAATCCTCATTACTCTTGGAGTTCGCGTGCAGATGTTTCATATGGCATAACAGCATCTCATTTGTGCATTACGGCATATAAATGCATCTGTAGAAAGAAGCATTGCTTTGGTACACCAAGCTACCCTTCTTGGGAGAGTAAAACAAATTAATTCTTGTAAATGGTTTGTGTGAGAATGATAGCCTCAGTCAGAGTCTACTTTTTCAAACATCCCTCTTGTAAAACAGAGTGCGGTCCCTACGGCGTCGCGATTAAAAGCGTCAAGTTCTGGTTCTGCAAAGCCATGCAGCTGGTTGGGAGAGTGGTAGTGGTTCCTAAGAAACTGTAAGTTTTATCTCAGGTCGTGTGCTGGTATCGCCAATGATGCAAACACAGAAGCTCTGCACATGAAATACAACCGGGCTGGTCGATAGTCCTTGAAAATAAAGAGGGGAAAACAGCCTCTGAAACACCAGAAAGGTAGAGTGATCCCACAGGCTGTACACTGGGGCCTTAGTGACCAGAAACTTGAAAAAATACGGCAAACCTGTCTGATATTCTGTGATAGAACTGGGACCTTTCACAGCAAAGGCTAGGTGAAAATTTCCCCCAGAGCTTCAGTTGCAGCATTAAGGAAAAAAAAAAAAAGTGCTAGACCTGGGTTATAGAGCAGGAAAAAGGGGTGAGAATTAGCACAGTCTATTGCTGCTGTTTAAATAGCACAGCTGAAGTACACCAGTTCATCATAGTGTATGTACAGAATTTAAAATAAGTTATCTAATATGTTGTGCCGTGCCAGGAAATAACCATATTGATGATGCCTTTCCAGCAGTCATTCATATACTAAGGAAATGCATGCTGAGGTATAAGAAAGTCAGCGCTGAAGAAGCTGTATTTATCCTTTTGGCTTCATTTTTTTCATATTAATATATTTACAGTTTTCTATGAAGAAAATCAAGTATAATCCTACTGTAAAAGGTTCTTATCTGGATTGTTATTGTAGAACAGCAAGGTAATTTGTTTTAGAAAGACAAGATGATACCACCAACAAAAGCTTGCTGAATTTTAATTCTCATTTACGTTTTAATTGCCCTTCTTACAATAAAATACTGCTTAATTATACTCAAAATGCTCAGTTCCCAAATATAATGCTGAAAATCCTTGTATTATGTATGTTGTCATATATGTACAAGATTAAGGTGAAGAAATAGTTTAGCTGAATTCAAATTAATCTAGTGACTGGCAACAACATGACTCACTGCAATATTTTGAAAGCCATTTATCTAATATTCGCTAGGATCCTGTGCCGTTCCACAGAAAAACTTCCATTTAAAATAAACCAATCAAACTGTGTGGCTGCGCAATTAAGTATCACCATGGTAACAGGGATTAAGCGCACAAGGTAAAGACCTGCTGACAGTGCAGAGATTATTTCAAGTTTCTTACTCTTCCAGCAGTAGCCAAATGAATTTACATTTTCTGTATCAAACACTGGGAGATGTAAAATGAAAGAGATTGAGGTACTTGTGTGGCATCTTGGGACTTCAGAGAATATTTTCCTGACAGGGGAAGTAATTAGCTGGAATTACAAATAGAAACTCAGCAGACAGATACGAATAAGTATTTGCTCATGGGATTTATTTAGCGTTTCATAATTAAAACCTGGAGAGGCATATTATTTAGGATACAAATAGCATGGAAAAACTTTGCCATAGGTTAAGAAATTGAACAGAATAATAATGCTGTTTTTCTTTTAATTTTTCAGTGAACTTAGGTTCACCTAGAAAAGACAGTTAT
Organism: Chionis minor; assembly: GCA_013398295.1. NCBI lineage: Eukaryota > Metazoa > Chordata > Aves > Charadriiformes > Chionidae > Chionis > Chionis minor. The sequence goes on along the minus strand of VZSF01003226.1, from coordinate 28,109 downwards.
TCGCAGCTTTTCTATGAAGTAACATTTCTAATGTGTAATATACATATAAAATCATAGTGCAGATAGCTGTACTGGTATTCAGTGAAGACACAGGATGAGGCCTTAATCAATCCCAGTGTATTTCTGCTTGTCTCTGGCTGTATTTCTAGCTTTTTCATGTGTATTTATGAAAAATACTGGAGATGGAAATCTACTGGTATGTGGAGTTTCCAGCTTTTAGGGCGTGATTTAGGGTTGGTTTGTTGTTGGGTTTTTTTTCAGATTGGCTTTTGATTCAGTTGTAGGAGAGCTACGCTGATCAGAGTGTTACGGTCTCTTACTGCTGCATGAAGCTGAAATACCTGGTCTAAACTGGGAGCCTTAATCCCTGCCTTTGGTTCCTCAGCGAGTGTTCAGTGTGATCGGGGGACGTTGTAGTTGTGGGCTCCTCTGTCCAAGAAATGCCTGCCAGTGGTTTTGGACTGTCCTGATTTTACCCTGAGGTCAGATTTTTGAGGACGTCTTCTGACACTCTTTTCTGCCAACCTGTGAGAAGTGGAAGTGAGCTGCCGTCAATGTGCAAGCATCTACAGCTGTTCATCCTGTATTAGGCAGATGTAGACTCTGTAGCACCTCTGCTTTCTGAATATTCAGTCAATATTTGGAGCTCACAAGATGTTGAGATCAAGGTGTGTGCTTGCCTAGCAGTGCTTACTAGTCTGAAGTTGCTCTTGGGATCGTTCTGTTCTCACTCTTTGTGGTAGGATGAGCTTTCCACCCTTGCGGAACTGATCTGCTGCTTGGAAAATGTTTTAAGAGACCTGGTGGTCCACAACTGCACCTTTTCTGTGGGAATCAGAACTTTCCAAACCTGTCAAAGTGCATTCTGATGTCTGGTTTTGATTATGGGAGTCTACACAGTCTTTGACATCTTTGTTTCCCTATTCATTTCAAGCATAAGCTTAGGTCTCTGTGTGTAAACAGACAGGTTTTTTAGCTCTGCTCTTATGAAAAGACATTGCTTCAATTTTACTAGTTGTCTCACATCCATTTTTGTCAGCTGTAAGTTAAAGTGTCTTTCCTTGCACATTGAGATGCAATTTGTTTTTTCGCATCTTGGGATGAAAAGCCTTTGTTAAAGATTAATGATAAATACTACAGTTATATCCCAAAATCGTTGCATCTGATGAGTTCCTAAAGGAGGAGATGAATACCAAGCACATTTTGTAGGAACGAGTATAGAAAATATCTGTTTATAATGGCATTCTTTTGTCATACAAAAATGCAGAAGCCCTGTGAAAGTTAGCTCCTGGCATAAGCATCCAGCAATTGTAGAAGGGAGGAAGTAGTGAAATATTGATGAAACATAAGGCAAAATCAGAAAGTCAGGGAGAAGTTTCTTAAGCAATGGTTTATGCGATACAGGAGACCATTTCTTAGGAGTGCTGTATCAGAAGGTGCTGTCCCTGGACTTGATCAGGTGGGAACAACAGAGTTTTACCTGCAGTCTGAAGAGATACTTCATGTTTCTCTTCCTGCTTATAATCCCTTTACACAGCGTTTTCTTTTTGCTGCTGTTTTTATTGGTTTTGTTTAATCCAGTTAGTGCCTTGAGCCGGACAACAGCGACTTGGCAAAAAGTCATACCGATAAAAGACATTTTGTTTTGGGCCATAAGGGACTGATTCTGGCAGTTCATAGTAACGACATTCAGAGATTTTTGTCGCATGATTCCTGTTGCCAGCATCCTATTAAAATGCAATTCCACCATTTTTACAGCATACTGGGGAATGAAGAACTAATGGTTTACCTTTGAAAAGGAAACCATAAAAAGATCAGCTCATCATCGGTTCTGCTCGCTGAAAAATCGCAAATTTCCGCTTGGGCATCTTTTTAGTTAAAGCAGACATATTAAAAATAGGGGGTTCCATGCCTTCAGCCGTGGGCCAGGATTGTGGCTAGGTCTTGAAAAGAACTTGTTTCCCCAAAGTGTCACACTGTCACTAGCCACAAGTTTCCAAAAGGCATTGAATTATGCCCAGTCAGAGGAATCCAAACATCAGTATCCTCAAACTCCATTTAAAAACAGTCCTGTTAGTTTCCCCAATTAGAATTAATTAAAGCAAGTGCAAGCTAATGGGCAGATCATAGGACCAGCTGCTTTCGTGGCGTGAGCCTTCAGGAATACAGTTCCTGAAGGAGGAACCCTATCACCTGAACATAATGCGTAATGGTTGCACAGCTGCTTTTTCAGCCTTGCCTCTGTGACTTGCATAGGCAATTGAGCCCGATGCCGCTAGGAAGAGTGACAGGACAAGGCTTTCTGTAGAGCTTTTTCGGAGCGGGAAGCTTGGTTGGGTTGGCTTGTTCCTTTTCCATAAGCTGCTTCTCCAGCAAGCTATACTCAGAGTTAGCTGGCATTTCCCTGACATCCTGTGGGAGAAAGGATGTCACGACTCCACATGCTCAGGATCCGGCAGCCTAAAACAAGTTAGCCAGGTGGCACTTAGCTTACTGTTACTTGATTTTGTGCTCAAATTTGAAGAATCGACCTGGCTGAACCTCCAGATGAGTTTGCTCAAAAATTCATGGGTTTGGTGGTTGGGGTTTTTTTTGTTGTTTCTTTGGTTTTATGCTACAGGAGCACATGATGTCTACCCCATAAAATTGGGATCCTCATGTGCTTGGTGGTTATATTCTAATTAGCAGGTGCTAGAAAGGCATTGACTTTATTGTCATTTTTGATCGCCATGCTGAAGTATGGTAAGATTAAGTGAATTTTTCAGCAAGGGATTTACTGCCTCCCCAAATCTGTGTCAAAACACAAGAATTGCATGTGAATTTTTTTTGTAGCTACCATTCAGTGACGAATTGGAAAGCTAAGCAATCCACATGTTGCCAGGCTAAGTGTTGTACCATATTTGAAAGTTGTAATGACATTTTCATGTAAATAGTAATGCTAGGAAAGTGATTTTCTGTAGAGTCTTTGGCTAGATTTACATAGAATACAGCACAAATGCTTCTGCTACATGGAAGAGAAACCTAATATATGTTTACAATGACCAACCAGTGTAATATTCCCTACTGAGCTTTTAAGTTACTTGGACTGCCTGCCATTCCCAGGCCATCATAAAGCTCAGCGTGGACTATCTGAAAATTTATTTGGCTTCTCAAGCAAGTTTTACAACTCAGGCTGATCTGTCTGCTGCAACAGCTAAGCTGCTACCTGCATCTGACTTGGCATCTTTAAAATTACTTCGGTGTATCTGTGCAAGGCAGTAGATGCAGGTGGTCTAATGGCTGCACCAATTTTAATAAATCTGAAAATCATGGTTTTTACTGGAGAGCTAAATGTGGGTGTATCTGAGAGTAACGGGGATTCTTGGGGAAGAAACTCAGAGGGAGAGGAGAGAGAGGCAGAGAAAGCCAGGAGTGTTTCATTCTTTATGAAAGTACCACTTTCGAGATTCAGCATGATGGTATAGATTTGTGTGTGAATAAGAGAGCGAGAGAGACACACATATATGTGTGTGTATATATGTACACATATATATATCTTCTCCATTTGTACAATGATTCTGGCTGATAGTATGAAAAGAATTGTAAAAAGTGTGTAATGTTTTTAAAGAAGACATTTTTAATCATCTGGATTTATATTCTAGCTTATAAAGTCTCAAATCTTACAGTGATGTGCATGCACCTAAAAACTGGGGTAAGAGAGGCATAATTAGCTGAATAACCACATCAGTAAAGACTTTGCAAAAAAGCAGCAAATGTGCAAGGAAAGGTTAAAAGGACTGACTAACGTAGAAAACTTCTTGAAAAGCAGGAACTAGAGACATGAAGTGAGAATTGCACAAATTCAGCCCAAGATAGCCCAAGAAAATGTTAAAACACCTTGCAATTGACTCTTTATCCATATAAAAGAGGAATAGGAACCTCTGTGTAAAGAATATATATGAATGCAGTAATTCAAAGACGCAGTTGAGGATTAATAACAAATTCTTCCCAATGATCTAAAAGTATGTGTTCAAAATGACTGAAGAGAGGAATCTTGATTTATCAGCTGAATTGTTGAGAGACATGCAAGTGTTGTCATTCGAGTATATCACTAGCAAATGCCATTGTGGAGATAGGGAACTATTATTAATTGTGGCTACATGTGTTTCAGAGGGGGAATTCAAGCTGTAATAAATGCAGAAAATGCTGTTAGGATGATTAAGGGAAAAAATCATTATATGAGGGGAGACTAGAAGACACAGATTTGTCTAACACATCAAAGCTAAGATCAAGAGGGAATAAACACCAGGAAGAAATGAGAAATGTTTAAAACAACAAAAAAAAAAGTGGTAAAGAACTAGAGGGGCAATACATTTAGATTGTAAGGGAGAAGACCCTTAAAGATTAGAGGAATGGAGCTAATTCCCAAACTTTCACTCATTGCACTGGATTGAATAATCCAAAATGAGTTTACACTGATCATTGGTAAATATTTAAAAGAGGTTATATGATAAAGTTTGTATGATGCAGTGTAAAATAGCAAGGGATTGGAGATGGTGGCAAACCAGATCCTTTCCATTCCTATTTTCCTGTGAGTCAAGTGGCACTTTACTTCTTTCTTTAGCATGTAGATCATGAAATCTAACCATCACGTTTGCAAACCATACTTTAATCCACTGCACGCCTTGGAACCTTTTGCAGATACTAATGAAATACATTTAATTATGTCTGTTAGATTACTCAAGGCAATTTAGATTACTACATAAAAAGTAGAATAAAGATCAGTGTTTTTAGTAAGCGTATGGGTTAATAAAATTACTTAAATAGAATGATATTCAGGGAGATGGTATGATTTGACCAGGCTTTTAGGTAAGTGTATAAATGCTCTTTTCTAAATGCTGTCACAGAATGATGAATTATAACTGTATTTAAAAAAAAAGCTTTCATTGTAAGATAGGAGAGGAAATATTTTTCCTTAAGTGTTTATACATGGTATCAACAAAATGTTTTTCTTTTTTTGGAAAACAGGCATTATCATCAATTTTACTAAAGTGAAAAACACTGAAGTGGGCTGCAAATACAAGGACAAGTTCAATGAATCAGCAATATTTCTTGCTGGCAGTTTTGAGTTTTATACTGCTGTCTGGTAATAACCACGATGAGTTATTAATTTCATCAGGATATGTTGGCTGTTCTCTTCTGCCCACCTATATGAAAAAGTAATCACTAGTATCTCATATCTGTTTTTTTGAAGTGCCAGTTAGGAAATCCAGTTGCTCATGTGAACTTCTGCATAACTGTGGTAAATATATGAAATGATATAAGGGCTGTGACATTTTTGAGTGAGTAGACTTTTACTGCCAGTAATATAAATGGTAGCGCTTTGGAAATGTGCTAGTTTGACGGCTCTTCAGAGACTCAAAAAACAACAGTTAGAATTCATTTGGCATGCATATGGCACAAGTTGCCAAAGCTTCTGTAGTTCAGGTGTTCTGTGTAATATTAAAGTTCTTTTTTCCTCTGACGCTGCAAGTTACCCTCCCACATGTGGTTGGGGTTGGGTTTTGGTAGGTTTGCTTGTTTGTTTTACAGACTGACTTTTATTTTCAGTGTTCAGTGTCAATAGCATACTTTTCTTGGCAGTTGCAGACAACCACAACCAGGCCTGTGAACATCTGGGGATGTTGCAGCGCAGGCACTACAGTACCCACCACAACGACCCAAGGAGGAGCTGCGCTTCGAGCACGTTTCAAGGAAGGGTAGATGTTAAGTAGTGTCAAGAAGTGACAGTATCGGAGCAAGGCAACAGGCTGCGTATGGTCAGCAGGTTCTGGTGTGTATTTTACATGCTGCACCAGACCTCCTTTCTAACTGGGCCCATGTCTTCTTTCCCTCCTTGTCCTAATGTATAGGATGCTAATGCTCTTTATGAGTCCTCGGACCTTTTCATTCTTGTCCCACATATTTTATATACCATTGTTTCAGTTCAAGTAGCACAACTGAAATACTGCTAGTCAAATGCAGAAGATAATTTAAGAGAGAGGACAAGTTGTTGGCCATCTAGACCAAGGGGGATCCCTCCCATCCCGATCCAACAGCACCAGACTGCTGCAATTCCCCATCGCCAGGTGCAGCTTAGGGGGCGGCTGAGCACGCATGAGTCCCCATGTATGTGTACACACGCTCTGTGCAGACACCACCAACCACCGCCGTCACGCCTGCAGGCAACCAGTGCCTTTACAGGCACCACGTCAGCGCAAGCAGCATGCATATACACATGACCAGCACAAACGGCCTGATCCTGTTCTTACGCGTCCGCAAATCTTGCCATCGGGTCACGCATACGCGTGCACACGCGACCTCCCCATGTATGTGGAGAAATGGGCCTCTCCAGTAGCTGATCCGTACCTGTGGTCTTCCCCACAGCAGGCTCTTGGCCCCGGTCCCTCCCATGTTGCACCCCTGATTACTTTTCCCCATGGGTTCCACTTCTGTGCTGTCTCCCCCGAAATTTGGCAGTTGTGAGACTGTCACCCAGATACCGTTAGCCTTACATAGTAAGACCGATGCAGTCCCCTCGGCACTGTTGGCCTTGCGAGTTCAGTTCCCCAAGGGTTGGTGGGGCTCCCCTCCGGCGTTGTCATCTTCCACATGGCTCCCCCTCGCCTGCCCGTGAAACCCAGCCAGCCCTCCCCGTGCTCTCTGTAACTTTCGGCACTGCGCGCTCTGCCATGTGTTACAGCCAGCTGTTTCTCTTGACACGCCGAGTAATTTTTCGTGGTCGATTAGCTGAACCTCAATCTCTCTGCCCATTAAAAAAAATAAAAGAAAAATGATCCATTTTGAAAACTGAAGTTACTTGTGTTTGCTGTGTTAGTCCCAGGAGGTGTCAATTCTAAATTCTATCAATAACCATCAAATTCTGGGAAAGAAAAGGTGGCACAGCATGTCATAAGATAGAAGAAAGGTTTTGGTCTCCTTTTTTCAGTGATGTTTTGATTATAATTTTGGATTATAACTGCTGTATTTGAGTCCGTTCTAACACTACTTCAAGAACTCTGATATTTTTATTTATATACTTTCTCTCTAGCAAATGAGGATTGCTATCGAAGCCAGATAATACAGTTCTTTGAGAAGATACACTGCTTTATGCATGTTACAAAATCTCAAAAAAACTGGAAGGAAATGACCAGGTTGTGCTTGCTCTCATTCCCTTTACAGGGGCTGCTGAACACCTCTCATCTACAGACCTTTTTAGCTATTTGTAACTTTACCATGCTTTCCTTGACTGAGCTGAATTTTTTTTTTTTTGTTCCCCTCATTTTTCCAAGACCTAATCAGTATTCTGCAAAACATCATCCCTTTCCTGGAAGAACTGAAGTTGTTTTGCCAAAGGTCATTACAAAGCTTGCTTCCCACTTCTTTGAGGCAGATGTTTGAAGGGTGACCCATATTGTGGCCTTTCTGCCAGGGATGTCATGTCTGATGACGTGTGAAGTTCTCCCATGTTAAGAGCCTTCCGAAAATTTTAGAAATTGCCATGCTGAGTAGAATGCAGAAACTGAAATCTCCAACAGAGCATTCATGCAGCGTGTCCAAAAATCGCATGACTAAAAAGAAGTGTACCAGTAATGACTGCTAGGCGTCAGAATGGAGAGCTGACGAGGAAGTGTAGGGGCAATACAATTTGAGGAGGAATCAGTGTGAATGGCAACACGTGGATTACTTGAGTACAAGACAGTCATTAAGAAAGAGGAGAGCAGGGGGATTAGATGGAGAAGAACTGATCTGACAAAGAGTCGGGATGTGGAAGATCGGAGGACAGAGGAAGTAACGAATGACATCTGTAATTTTTTGGTAACACAGTGGCATTGACTCATGATCTGGTTATGACCTGTGATAAGCCTTGCTACAGTTCTGCAGAATTTTTTTCCTTAAACATTGGTCTGGATGCTGTCTGGTTTTATTATAGATTATTTGCTTGTAAATTGTTTGTATTTATGTCTGTCAAATGGCTAAGAGCATTAGGTCTGCCACATTAATATTTTACCTTGCAACGTTAATATTTTGCCTTGTTAAATGCCCAAAACACATAGCTGTGTGTTATAAGCAGATATATAGTCTACATTATTAAAACATAATGAGAGTTCAGGATTGGCATGAGGTGAGTTAAATATTGCAGTTCTTGATAACTGAATCAAAGTTTGTCTTATAAAATGATATTATTTAGTTGTCGTAAAACGTGACTGCTAGTAGTTAGCTCTAATGTATTCATTTCATGCTGTGTTGCTACCTTTCACAGAGGTGTTATTAATATTTTAATTATGTATACCAGTGCCACTGGCAATATGAGGCCACAAGATGAATACAACAATATTCAGTCTGTCTCCTGCACAGACTACATTTGTGTTGTATGTTTTTATAGACCTTTAATTATAATTGTATGAAATCTGTTCTTGAATTTAGACATCAGTCATCATCATAGCACATAAGGAGCCAGATTCTCTGCCATAAATCAGCTTAGCTTCATTAATGTCAGCAGAGTCCCACTGATTTACACCAACAGAGATGACACAAAAGCCCTTGTTATATTTTACTGCCTCTCCCATGAGTTGCAGTATTGCAGTGTTTCATGACTCCTAGTATAACAGTTCATTTTTTTCCTCCTCTTTTCCTGTCTGTGCTTTCATTGTTTTGTCGGCCACTTGAGCTTGAAAATGTCCTCTCCTAGTGTAAGTGTAGAAGGGGTTTGGTATTGTGATGGTTTCCATAGCTATCACTGAGGCGTCTTAATTTTTACTTTTTCGTCAGAGATAATAGAGTGTATTTTGGGTTTTTGTGAATGCTAAGCTGGCTGCCTCTAGCCTTTTTGACTTTGTTCTGCAGTCAGCCACACTTAAATGTTTATGGATGTGAACAGACATCCCTCAGCCCCACAGCAGAACTCAAACTGCAAATAATTGAGCACCTACTTTGCTTAATTAGGCCTGCTGAGTTCGTTACGGGGACCTTGATGCACTTCGCTAAGTGTGTTATGGGGTCATCTTGCTGGATCGGGGTCTCGGTTGTGACTCGGGGAGAAAAAGGAGCTGCTCAGACGATGGGGATCTGCCGGCACTGCAGTCACAGCAGTAGTTGCTGTGGATCTTGTGGTCAGCGCATCCCAGTCAGCCTTAAATGAGCCGGCTCGGGTACCAGCACGAATCTTGCTATGGCAGCACCAAGCTTAGGCTGTTGTGAAGCTGGGCAGGTTAAACCCCTGCTCTGCTCTCCTCTGCTCTGCTCTGCAATGCAGCAGCCGGGCTTCCCACAGCACCCCAGCGCGCTGGCGGAAAACCGCGTATCGGTTTCAGGCTTCTCACAGCTCACTACTCAGGTCTTCACTTTTATAGATAGTTGTCCTTAATGATGGACTCAATTTTTTAGCCTGACCTACCTTCTGATGGGAATGCTCTCTAGGGATGTAGTAGTGTTTTCTGCATGGGAGAGTCTCATGGATTTTGTTACAGTTAACAGGCTCCGTGAGAAGTTGCAGCTATATTCTGTGAATAATTGGGTTTTTTCAGCTTGGTTGCTATTTTGGATCGAATAAAATAGAATGCATGTTACTGTTTCTTCTCTTCCTGACTGTTCCCTGACTGAAACAAAAAGTACTCAAAAAAAATTTGCTTTCTTCTGCGCAAAATAGCCTAATTCAGAGCTAAATCCATAAAGCTGCCTGAAGACAGGAAACTACGTTTGCTTTTCAAAGTGATTCACGCCTTCATGTTGGCCCGTTTTGTCCTTTGCCTGGTGAGGTCAGACCATGATTGTGTTGCCCGTGCAAGATCACCCATCGCTCGGCTTTCCTGGTTGTGATGGCACTGTTTCATGTTGCGTAAACACGAATGAAATGCTCACTGAAGCAGAGGTGGAACCAAGTATGACACTTGTCAGAAGAATAATTTGGCCTGTGGATAATGTTTTGATGAGACAATCAATGGACTTTACAGTTCAACCTTATCCTAAACGGGTAACAGTTGGTCTTCCTCTGGTGCCATGGGAGCTTGCTCGGTACCCAGACCCTGGGAAGCTGAGGAAAAAACTAGGTTTTTTCCAGTCCCTGAGACTGCTTCTCCTGGGCAGGGGTGAGTCCAGTCTGAGTCCCAGGTACTTCTCTCCTCTGGTGATCTGAGTTTTTAGCTCCTTACCTGTTGGTCCTCAGGACAACGCTTTACCAAGATGAAAATCTGTACCAAAACCCATGGCAGATAAAGCGGGACTGGGTCATTGCTTTCCAGGACTTTGGTTTTATGGGGGAACTGAGGGATTGCATCTCAGTTGTCCTCTCTTTTGTACTCTCCTATGGGGCATGTTAGGAGGCAGCGAGCAGCTGCGTCACTTCTTATGGATAACAATCAGAGTTGTTCACATGCAGCGAATGTGAAAATGCAGTAAGATCTGTTCTGACTCCTAGAGAAACATTATTTGCTACAGAATAAGCATTTGGTCATCAACATCTTTCTTTGAAAGTTCTTTTTGGAGGTTAAATAATTATTTTTCCATTGAGTAAAGTGGAACAAAACCCCACCTTTTAGACTGAAGGCAAGAGAGGAGTCTCAAATGATTAAAACAAAGTTATAAACTACCTTTCAACAGACTGTAGTTTCTTTTAATAAGCCTTTAACTGAGTTGCATTAAAAGACCTTGTTTTTAATTTGTCATGCAAAATTGCTTATAATTCAATGATTTATTCCACTTATACCCCCAAAACATTTTTTCAGAATTAATGTTGTATAAGTCTTTTTTACCCCAAACACTTTATTATTTCTTCATTTTTCACATTTGTTAAGTTTCTTTTAAAGTAACCACTAATCTTGTATGTGTGCTGTAAAGCCTCAAAGAGGGAATTTCAGAGCTTGTGAGTATGAAGTGTTTAATATTTATCCTAAGAAGCACTCATCCCTAGAAAGCTGAAAAATCCTAACCTGTGGTCAAGCATATCTTAATCAAGGTAAACATGAATAATAGTAATAATAGTTATTATTTTTTCTTGTTCTGGGTCCAAGTATATAGCTAATGGCTAAACAGCTTACACACACTATTACTTTTTGTTGCCAGCATCGTGTCTTTCCTTAGAGGATATAGTGTTAGGGAAATGAAGTTGTATATCTGATTTATGTTCATATACATACATACATATGTATATATACAAAAAGCCTGGCCTTTCTTTAAGGAAGTTAACTACGAAGCTGACCTGTTACAAAACCTAGTTTGGCCTATAACGAGCAGCAGCACTGTGCTCATACACTGTCTTGTATTTAATCTGTATCATGTGGCTTGTTCCATTCAGTTCCATTTATTTTATAAAAGTACTTTGGGCTGTATTGTTTGGCATACACAGAGTAAAGCAAGCTATTTTAAAAACGTGTATCTAAGGTTAGAGATGAAAATGTTACTACATACTATAATGCTTTGCATTTGCAGGAAGGCTGAATTCAGAAGTGAGTAGATTTTTTTTTTTTGTTTAACCTCAGTACTTTTATTGCCCAACACCTGTGAGCAGAAGCGTGAGATCTCTCTGTTTTCATTATAGGTTGCTCGAAGGCATTTTAGAGAACAGCAGGCAGTGTTCTTTATCTGCTTGTTCCCATGTTTAGCATATACGTAGTAAAGCCTTATAGGAAAAAGTAATCAATCAGAGTTATAAATTAGTCGCTTTTTAATTTGGTGTGAGACAGACTCTTGCAATATAAGCTTTGGGTTTTGCTGAGGAAAAAAATTTTTCCTTTATAATGCTCATCTGTGCATCTTAGGTAAGACTGCAAGTGCAACGTCACTGCTTAGATCAGAAGTCCATCCAGCCCCCGTATGGTGCACCTGACACCCGGCAGTGGCTAGCAGCAGATACTTAGGGAAGGAGTCAAAGAAAACTTGGCTGGCCAACCTGGTAATAAAAGCTTTAAAGTAGAAAAGGTGTGGGAGATTCCTCAACAGTCGAAGTGGTGAACATGGCAGGCATACCGAGGGCCTGGGGTGATGGTAACAGAAAGGCTGTGCCAATCAACACGAGGCTGAAGTAGAATCAGCTGAAGTGTAGGTGTGTAAAAAAGAAAGTGGCTGTGGGACAGCCCTTATGTGGAAAGCTCTCATGCCCTTTCTGGGGGAATTGACACACTTGGATGCCTCTCTGAAATGCCCCTGCACCCCCCCCCCCACTAATTCCCACAGCATGGGGAACCAGCAGGAGGAACAAGTCTGTATGTGTGTGCAGTTAGAGGGCTATAATGTGACCAGTGTCATGGAGACGTCTTGGGATAGCTCACACAACTGGAGTGCTGCAGGTGGGGAAGGTGAGGAAGGGGACTCGTCCTCCGTATGAAGCAGCAGCTGGGAAAACAAGGAGCTCTGCTGTGGGGATGATGGCGTGAGCCAGCTTAGAGCTTGTGGTTCAGGATTGGCAGGGAAACCAACATGGGTGATGCTGTAGTGAGTGCCTACTATAGGACACCTGATCAGGAAGAAATAGATAAGACCTCCAGATAACTGGAAGTAGCCTCATGTTACATGCACTGGTCCTCATGGGGGATGTGAACCACCTTGGCACCTCCTGGTGTGCGACACAAAGCAACAGTTTTGTGGCACAAGTGATTGGGGAGCCAACGAGGGGAGGTGCTTTGTTAGTTGTCATACTTAGAAACAAAGAAAGGCCAGTTGGGGATGTGAAGGTCGCGAGGAGCCTTGACTGCAGTGACCATAAGATGGTGGAGTTCAGGAGCCTGAAAAGAGGAAGCAGGGCAAGAAACAGGATCATAGCCTCAGACTTCAGGTAAGCAGCGTTTGACCTGTTTAGAGATCTGCTTGGAAGAAACACATGGTATCCTGTGGCCCTGGAGAGAAGAGCAGTCCAAGAGAACCGCTTGGTCTTCCAGGATCACCTTCTCCGAGTTCTAATTTGGTCCATCCCAACAAGCAGGCGTTCTGCATGGAGGTGAATACGGAGCTTCTGACTAAACTCAGATATAAAAAGGAAATGTACAAGAGCTGGAAGCAGGGACAGGTGACCCAGGAAGAATAATGAGACACTGCCTAATTGTGCAGGGATGGAGTCAAGAAAGCCGAAGTCCACCTGGAGTTGAATCTAGCTAGGAGTTTGAAGGGCAACAAGAAATGTTTTTTACAAGTGCATCAGTAATGAAAGAAAGAGTAAGGGAAACGTGGGCCTACTGCTAAGTGCTGCAGGGCCGCTGCTGACAGGGGACACAGAAAAGACTAGGGTACTCAATGCCTTCTTTGCCTCAGTGGTTTCTGGTAAGGCTGGCATTTAGGAATACCAGGCCCCTGAGACCAACAGGGAAGTGTGGAGCAAAGAAGACTTGCCCTTAGTGGGGGATGATCAGATTAGGCAACACTTAAACAAACTGGACGTAAACAAAGTCCGTGGGGTCTCACAATTTGCACCCACAAGTGCTGAGGGAACTGGCTTGTGTCATCATGAGGCCATTTAGTTATCTTTGGAAGGTCATGGGAACTGAGGAAGATTACTGACAGTGTCACTCCTGTCTTCCAGAAGGACAAGGAGGAGAATCTGGGGAGCTACAGGCTGGTCAGCCTCACCTTGATCCCTGGGAAGGTGACAAAGCAACTAATCCTGGAAATCGATGGAGGGGAAATCATGCTTAACCAACCTAACAGCTATCTGCAATGATGTGACTGGCTTGATGGATGGAGAGCAGTGGATGTTGTTTACTTTGACTTTAGCGAGACTTTTGGCAGTCTCTCATAACATCCTTATAGACAAGCAGATGAAGTAAGGGTTAGATAAGTGAGGAGGATGGAGAAATGGCGGAATGGCTAAGCACAATGGGATGTGGTCAATGGCACAAATTAAGCTGGAGGGAGTCACTCGTGACCCCCCAGGGGTCAATACTGAGTCCAGTATTGTATAACATCTGCATTAATGACCTGGAGGATGAGGCAAAGTGCACTCTCAGCAAGTTTGCAGAAGATTAAAAAAAACCTGGGAGTAGTTGATAGACTAGTTGGATGTGATGCTATTTAGAGAGACCTTGACAGGCTGGAGAAATGGGCAGCCAGAAACCTCATGGAGTTCAAGAGGGGGAAATTGCAAGGTACTGCATGTGAGAAGGAACAACCCTATGCACCAGTACAGGGTTGGGGCTGACCAGCTGGAAAGCTGCTAGGCAGAAGAGGACCCAANCCCCCACTAATTCCCACAGCATGGGGAACCAGCAGGAGGAACAAGTCTGTATGTGTGTGCAGTTAGAGGGCTATAATGTGACCAGTGTCATGGAGACGTCTTGGGATAGCTCACACAACTGGAGTGCTGCAGGTGGGGAAGGTGAGGAAGGGGACTCGTCCTCCGTATGAAGCAGCAGCTGGGAAAACAAGGAGCTCTGCTGTGGGGATGATGGCGTGAGCCAGCTTAGAGCTTGTGGTTCAGGATTGGCAGGGAAACCAACATGGGTGATGCTGTAGTGAGTGCCTACTATAGGACACCTGATCAGGAAGAAATAGATAAGACCTCCAGATAACTGGAAGTAGCCTCATGTTACATGCACTGGTCCTCATGGGGGATGTGAACCACCTTGGCACCTCCTGGTGTGCGACACAAAGCAACAGTTTTGTGGCACAAGTGATTGGGGAGCCAACGAGGGGAGGTGCTTTGTTAGTTGTCATACTTAGAAACAAAGAAAGGCCAGTTGGGGATGTGAAGGTCGCGAGGAGCCTTGACTGCAGTGACCATAAGATGGTGGAGTTCAGGAGCCTGAAAAGAGGAAGCAGGGCAAGAAACAGGATCATAGCCTCAGACTTCAGGTAAGCAGCGTTTGACCTGTTTAGAGATCTGCTTGGAAGAAACACATGGTATCCTGTGGCCCTGGAGAGAAGAGCAGTCCAAGAGAACCGCTTGGTCTTCCAGGATCACCTTCTCCGAGTTCTAATTTGGTCCATCCCAACAAGCAGGCGTTCTGCATGGAGGTGAATACGGAGCTTCTGACTAAACTCAGATATAAAAAGGAAATGTACAAGAGCTGGAAGCAGGGACAGGTGACCCAGGAAGAATAATGAGACACTGCCTAATTGTGCAGGGATGGAGTCAAGAAAGCCGAAGTCCACCTGGAGTTGAATCTAGCTAGGAGTTTGAAGGGCAACAAGAAATGTTTTTTACAAGTGCATCAGTAATGAAAGAAAGAGTAAGGGAAACGTGGGCCTACTGCTAAGTGCTGCAGGGCCGCTGCTGACAGGGGACACAGAAAAGACTAGGGTACTCAATGCCTTCTTTGCCTCAGTGGTTTCTGGTAAGGCTGGCATTTAGGAATACCAGGCCCCTGAGACCAACAGGGAAGTGTGGAGCAAAGAAGACTTGCCCTTAGTGGGGGATGATCAGATTAGGCAACACTTAAACAAACTGGACGTAAACAAAGTCCGTGGGGTCTCACAATTTGCACCCACAAGTGCTGAGGGAACTGGCTTGTGTCATCATGAGGCCATTTAGTTATCTTTGGAAGGTCATGGGAACTGAGGAAGATTACTGACAGTGTCACTCCTGTCTTCCAGAAGGCCAAGGAGGAGAATCTGGGGAGCTACAGGCTGGTCAGCCTCACCTTGATCCCTGGGAAGGTGACAAAGCAACTAATCCTGGAAATCGATGGAGGGGAAATCATGCTTAACCAACCTAACAGCTATCTGCAATGATGTGACTGGCTTGATGGATGGAGAGCAGTGGATGTTGTTTACTTTGACTTTAGCGAGACTTTTGGCAGTCTCTCATAACATCCTTATAGACAAGCAGATGAAGTAAGGGTTAGATAAGTGAGGAGGATGGAGAAATGGCGGAATGGCTAAGCACAATGGGATGTGGTCAATGGCACAAATTAAGCTGGAGGGAGTCACTCGTGACCCCCCAGGGGTCAATACTGAGTCCAGTATTGTATAACATCTGCATTAATGACCTGGAGGATGAGGCAAAGTGCACTCTCAGCAAGTTTGCAGAAGATTAAAAAAAACCTGGGAGTAGTTGATAGACTAGTTGGATGTGATGCTATTTAGAGAGACCTTGACAGGCTGGAGAAATGGGCAGCCAGAAACCTCATGGAGTTCAAGAGGGGGAAATTGCAAGGTACTGCATGTGAGAAGGAACAACCCTATGCACCAGTACAGGGTTGGGGCTGACCAGCTGGAAAGCTGCTAGGCAGAAGAGGACCCAAGGATCCTGTTGGACACCAAGCCAACAGTGAGCCAGGCGGATGCTTGCATCTCAAAGGCAGCCAACAGCATCTGGGGCTGCATTACAAAACAGTATTGTCAGCAGGTTGAGGGAGGTGATTCTTCTCTGCTCAGCACTGGTGTGGCCAAATCCAGAACACTGGGTCCTGTTCAGGGCTCCCCAGTACAAGAGAGACAGGGACTTGCTGGAGTGAGTCCAGTGCAGGACCATAAAGATGATTAAGAGACTATCATATGAGGAGAGGCTGAGGGAGCTGTGACTCTTCAGCCTGGAGAAGAGAAGGCGAAGGGGGATCTTACCAGTGTATATAAGCACCTGATGGGAAGCAATGAAGAAAAGGAACCCAGGCAGGGGTTGTGCCCAGGAAAAGAGCACAAATTAGAGCACATGGAATTCCCTCCAGATACAAGAAAACACTTTTCTGTGAAGGTGGTCAAACACTGGAACAGGNAGTTGGGGATGTGAAGGTCGCGAGGAGCCTTGACTGCAGTGACCATAAGATGGTGGAGTTCAGGAGCCTGAAAAGAGGAAGCAGGGCAAGAAACAGGATCATAGCCTCAGACTTCAGGTAAGCAGCGTTTGACCTGTTTAGAGATCTGCTTGGAAGAAACACATGGTATCCTGTGGCCCTGGAGAGAAGAGCAGTCCAAGAGAACCGCTTGGTCTTCCAGGATCACCTTCTCCGAGTTCTAATTTGGTCCATCCCAACAAGCAGGCGTTCTGCATGGAGGTGAATACGGAGCTTCTGACTAAACTCAGATATAAAAAGGAAATGTACAAGAGCTGGAAGCAGGGACAGGTGACCCAGGAAGAATAATGAGACACTGCCTAATTGTGCAGGGATGGAGTCAAGAAAGCCGAAGTCCACCTGGAGTTGAATCTAGCTAGGAGTTTGAAGGGCAACAAGAAATGTTTTTTACAAGTGCATCAGTAATGAAAGAAAGAGTAAGGGAAACGTGGGCCTACTGCTAAGTGCTGCAGGGCCGCTGCTGACAGGGGACACAGAAAAGACTAGGGTACTCAATGCCTTCTTTGCCTCAGTGGTTTCTGGTAAGGCTGGCATTTAGGAATACCAGGCCCCTGAGACCAACAGGGAAGTGTGGAGCAAAGAAGACTTGCCCTTAGTGGGGGATGATCAGATTAGGCAACACTTAAACAAACTGGACGTAAACAAAGTCCGTGGGGTCTCACAATTTGCACCCACAAGTGCTGAGGGAACTGGCTTGTGTCATCATGAGGCCATTTAGTTATCTTTGGAAGGTCATGGGAACTGAGGAAGATTACTGACAGTGTCACTCCTGTCTTCCAGAAGGACAAGGAGGAGAATCTGGGGAGCTACAGGCTGGTCAGCCTCACCTTGATCCCTGGGAAGGTGACAAAGCAACTAATCCTGGAAATCGATGGAGGGGAAATCATGCTTAACCAACCTAACAGCTATCTGCAATGATGTGACTGGCTTGATGGATGGAGAGCAGTGGATGTTGTTTACTTTGACTTTAGCGAGACTTTTGGCAGTCTCTCATAACATCCTTATAGACAAGCAGATGAAGTAAGGGTTAGATAAGTGAGGAGGATGGAGAAATGGCGGAATGGCTAAGCACAATGGGATGTGGTCAATGGCACAAATTAAGCTGGAGGGAGTCACTCGTGACCCCCCAGGGGTCAATACTGAGTCCAGTATTGTATAACATCTGCATTAATGACCTGGAGGATGAGGCAAAGTGCACTCTCAGCAAGTTTGCAGAAGATTAAAAAAAACCTGGGAGTAGTTGATAGACTAGTTGGATGTGATGCTATTTAGAGAGACCTTGACAGGCTGGAGAAATGGGCAGCCAGAAACCTCATGGAGTTCAAGAGGGGGAAATTGCAAGGTACTGCATGTGAGAAGGAACAACCCTATGCACCAGTACAGGGTTGGGGCTGACCAGCTGGAAAGCTGCTAGGCAGAAGAGGACCCAAGGATCCTGTTGGACACCAAGCCAACAGTGAGCCAGGCGGATGCTTGCATCTCAAAGGCAGCCAACAGCATCTGGGGCTGCATTACAAAACAGTATTGTCAGCAGGTTGAGGGAGGTGATTCTTCTCTGCTCAGCACTGGTGTGGCCAAATCCAGAACACTGGGTCCTGTTCAGGGCTCCCCAGTACAAGAGAGACAGGGACTTGCTGGAGTGAGTCCAGTGCAGGACCATAAAGATGATTAAGAGACTATCATATGAGGAGAGGCTGAGGGAGCTGTGACTCTTCAGCCTGGAGAAGAGAAGGCGAAGGGGGATCTTACCAGTGTATATAAGCACCTGATGGGAAGCAATGAAGAAAAGGAACCCAGGCAGGGGTTGTGCCCAGGAAAAGAGCACAAATTAGAGCACATGGAATTCCCTCCAGATACAAGAAAACACTTTTCTGTGAAGGTGGTCAAACACTGGAACAGGTTGCCTGGAGAGGTTGGGGAGTCTTCATCCTCAGAGGTGTTCAGAACCCAGCTGGACACTGTCCTGGACAACCTGCTGTAGGTGACCCTGATTGAGAAGGGGGTTGGACAAAATGATCTTAAAAAGTCCTTTCCAGCTTCGATTACTCAATGATTCTGTAACTTCCCTGACAGATTTATCCCATCTTCCAGCAATCTGTTAGTGTCTGCCTGTGCAGAAGTTGTATTTAAAGAATGCTTTTGCATTTTGACCAGAAATTGGTTGACTGTTACTGGATGTACTTAAAGGGTCATGTTTATAGATCTTTCTACATGTGATACTTCTACTGATGTAGAATGAGGTATGGCATGGTGGTACACTTAACACCCCAAAACTTCTGTTATTGAAGCTTTTTTTGCTGCTAACAATCAATTTGCACTAAAGCTGCTGGATACTTTCTCAAAAAGATCCTATTGTTTTAGACACTGATGAGTTGGAAACCTCTGTAAATTAAGCAGTATCTCATGATGTTTCCAGGGATGAGAACTTGATGGATCCATGCAGCTGAATTGTTAGAATGGTCCTTAGCGTGCTTTTTCATGTGCCACTCAACACTTTCCCAAGTAAATCCCAGGCATACGTTGGGATTCGGCATGGGCTGTGGTCTCTCCCCACAAGGCTTTTTGGACACAGCATCTTCTGTTGTGGAGTTAGAGAATAACTACAGTGAGAACTACAGTGCGGTAATAATGTTGGCACAGACTGTTCTTTGCTGCTTGCTCTTAATGCCAAGGAACAGCCTCTGGCATAATTAATTTATTAGTATTACCATAGTGACAGAAATGTTCTCAGGCCAATATTGCTTGCATATTATTTGGAAATACATAACGGGGAGGTGGGGGATACTAGGAGTCTTTTAGTCCATTTCCAGAACAAGACTGGTTATCTTTTGAGAAATACCCGGGGAATGAAAAATGAGTAAGTACTTGGAGAACACTTCTGTCTTAGTTAAACTCCATTTTCAGTTTTCACTATGTATGAATATCCATTTTTGTCGGTAATCCAGCTGGCTGAAGCTATTTTTTGCCAAAGGAGAGTTTCTGTTTCCTAGAGAACTCACGTTAAAGAAATTATTTCCTTTCAGGGCTTGATAATGGATACTTCAAACACGTGTTGCGTAAACTTGAAAAGGTGCACTATGTTGTCATTGAATCTTGCAAAATGTGTGTTATGTTGAAATAACCAAAATGTTATTACTGAATGCTTTTGAAGCTTTGCATTGGTTAAAAATTGCGTGGCAGCCTGCAGCCACTGTGGCCATCTGCGGAGGTGGTGCCTGTCAATACCTATTTGGGTGTCATACCTACTGACAGGGGTAGGTGTACTTAAAGGAGAGATTTATCATCTGAATGGCAGAGACAGACAGTGAATGGGTTTGTTCTCAAGCTTGATTTATGCACCATTGTATCTTGCGTGGCACCTTATTGTTATAATGAATTATTCTTTTAAAGTTGCTGAGAGGACTTTAGAAATTCCTTTAAAGTACGCGGGCATGTGTTGGCTCTGTATTTAGTCTCATGTTGAGTTGGTTATACCATAATTCTGATAAACATGAGCAAATCTGCAGGACTTTTGTATGGCAAATAACCCTTGTCATTGAGGCAGAAAATGCCTTCTGGTTACCTTTCAGTTGTGTTAAAGAGGCGATCCAAAATATGGCTGTCTGCTTTTAATTGTTGTGAGCAAGATTGTGGCATTTTACTCTTTTGATATGTGAAAGTAACCAAATCACTTGTAGCACCAGGGGTTGCAAAGCAAAGGAGCATAGAAGTTTCATCCATCGAGAAGCTTCAAAGGGTTGTATAGGAAGCTTCGTCTGCTTTCCATAGATGATTTGTCATGATCTGGAGCTGACTTACTGAACAGAGCAGCCAAGCAATACTTTCCAGCTGATATGTTTCGATATTTATGGTTGAATTTAATCTGATCTAAGATAAGGCAGGATAAGCCTATATCCAGTATATTATCCAGTACATTAAAAACGGTGAGTCAGAAAAGCCCTCCTGAGAAACAGTGAATAAATTTGTGCTGGTAGTGCTTTTGTAACTGTGATGGGTCTAGAAATAGAAGTGAGGCAGTGCTTGTTAGCAGAGGTAGTATCTTTTACTGGGATGACAGAGGTAGTTTGGAAAAACAAAACAAAACGAAAAACGTGCTTTTGGGCAACTAGATTTTCTGGTTAAAAGCAGCTACATAAACTGCTCTAATAACTTGTTATTAGGTAAACTGGTACTCAAAGTATTTTTCTGTGCCCAGAAGCTTATCTTTTTTCATTTACTGCCATTCTTGCCAAAGATACCATTCCTGCCTAAATAAAAAGGTACAATAAAGGCTTGCTGTAAAGCAGCATGCCTTCCAGTATACCTGTTAGGGGGTGATGAACTTGTTACAGGCAACATCATTCTTTATAGAACATCCATAAAGAGGTTTGTTCGTAAGGATCTGAGCACTCCCCAGAAGCGCATCAGGCAATTGCTGTTGGACTTTGGGTCTGTCTTCCAATGTACTTGATCAGGGGACAGGCACACGCCAGGGAGTATAGTCCTAGGGTTGCCACTGATGCAGCTGAGCTGTGCTCCTGGAACTGACTGGACTGGGAACCTGTTTTCCTGTGCTATAGGTAGACAGAAAAGTCATTTTAGAGGTTTCCACCACTAGAAGAGAGAGGCAAGATGGAAGCTGGTTGTCTTATAGCTTTTCCTCAGTGGATCTGCTTCCCCACAACTTGAAGGACCTACCTCCCAGTTAGTAAGATCTCAACCCTAACTTGAAAAGACTCTGAGAGCTTGCTGCTAGAGCCAAGGACATTGAATACTTGTCATACCAGACTTAGTGCTTAGGATTGACAGAAACCATGCAACGTGGGTTCAAACTTGACTCTACATGCAATGCATGCTCTATCTAGGACTTCAAACTGATGAAAGCAGCCTCAGGTGAGCTGTCTACTTCGTCATCTCCTGGCCTGTCCGCCTCGTCGTTCAAACACTGGCATGGTGCTCTGAACTCATCAGCATGAGTTCATTCCCTCCTGCAGGACCACTGCAATACAGTCTGTCTGATCATTGTGCAGTTGAGAACTGTGGAAATTTGTATGGATCAGGTGATGATGAGAGCAGCAAGTCGGATCGTCATTTGCTATTTCTGGCTTTTGTTGGTACCATGAAATAAGTCTTCTATATATTCTTCAAAGACTGCAAAGAATTTGGTAAGGAGGTCATTTTCTTTCCTAAGATCAAGTCATTTGTCTGTGATTTCACTTTTTTGGCACAGAATGATGTACCGCAACACTTAGCACTTAGTTGTATCAAAGTTGAGCTTTCAGAGTCTGGTCCAAAATTAGGAAGGACAAAGTACTGCATCAAATATCATTGCTTTCCGATCCAAGCATAGAGTGTACTTACACAAGATTATTAGTATGCAAAAAACCCAAATATGACTTTTTTAAAAAATAGTTATATTGAATATAGGACAGCCTTTTACCATATTTAGTAAATTCTGCCCATGTTGCTTTGTGCTCAACCCACCAGCATCATCCATAGGACAATAATTACACAAGGTAAGCTTTATTAACAAATTCAGATTTATATGATGGGTCTCCTTGCTCTGTAGACTCGCCTGCTTTGAAGTTTCTTCTGATCAATCATTAGCTATTCCCATATCTATGCCTACTGAGGAATTC
Source organism: Chionis minor (assembly GCA_013398295.1). Taxonomy (NCBI): domain Eukaryota; kingdom Metazoa; phylum Chordata; class Aves; order Charadriiformes; family Chionidae; genus Chionis; species Chionis minor. Next base: position 5,755 of record VZSF01003226.1, on the reverse strand, counting down.
TGGTTTTATGTTTTAAAGGACATGTCTTTCTGGCTCAAACCCCAGCCATTTTATTTCTTTAGTTTCACAGTTTTTATAGTACAGTCTGTCATCCAATTTAGTATTTATCAGTAGTAATAACTGACTGCCAGGGTATTTTCAACATTAATTCTGGGTGTCTGTGCACTGGATAGTCCTGCATTCAGAATTACTAAGCAGACCATGCAGGCAGACTCTTTGGCTGTAACTTGTTTGCTCATTTATATACAGGAGAATGGAGATGAATAGCTAATTTTGCTGCAGAGAGTTGTCTGCTCTGAATCCCAAACGCTCCATATTTTGTAACTCCAAGAGCCTGATCAAACCATTGTAGCAGCCTTCCACTGGTAGAAGAAATTAATTGTTCCAAGCTTCCTTTTCTTTATCCTCCCGCCCCCAACCCCAACTTTCAGTAAAAGAGAATCTGAACCGTGATTTGGAAAGCACATTAAATACTTCCAATGTGACTGACTTAGATTTTTTCTAGGGATTACACTTGAAGTGTAGTCTTGCCTGAAGAACCAGAAAGGAAAGCACATGCAAAGGCAAAGGATGCCAAGCACCAGCAGAGCAACTGAATGTGCAGATTTTCCCAATTGGATTGTGCCATATTGTTTTGGTGTAAGGGATTCACTTGACCCTAACAGTATCTAAAACACAGGTTTATGCCCAGCTGCAGCCTCAGTTTAGCAAGAGCTGGGCAAAATGGGAGTGAAGAGCCAGTCTTATGATTGCCCGTAGTTGCAGCTATTAGAAGATCTAAGAGGGAGATCAGAGAGGCAGGTTTTCTTTTTGCAGAAAGCATTCAGTTCGTGCTCATGTTTTATTTCATCTGGCAACACGTACGCAGCGTTAGGGTTGGATCAGCGACAGCTTTTCCTCTGAGGACCTAGGCTCTACTGTAGAAGATTTCCCAAGCAGTGTAGCCATTGTAGCTGTGAGAAAAGAGGACGCCAGTGGCTGTACACTGGGATCCCTACACAGTGGCTGTACTGAGGCTCATGTGTGCTGGAGTAATGTAATCCCTTTAAAGTCAGAAGTTATTTCGGTCTCCTTACGATGAGTTTACAGTGCCTTGCCCACGTTTTAGTGGAAAATGCCCTTCCAGTGTGACCAGAAGTCCATGGAATGCAGGTTTATCCAGCACAGTGAAGACAGCAGTGTTTGATGGATGGTGACATAATAGCCATTCCTAAGGCCTCCCAGTGTTTCTCTGCTTCCCACAAACACTGCCTTTGTATTGCCTGGACTGAGTTGCACTAGGGTGTTACTGTAAGTCAGGCTGCCAGTGGACTCAGAAGGGAATTAAATGTTGATTGATGTTTGCACTAAGCTGTAAGAAAGCGTCCTGGGAGGAGAAGAACAAGTCTTTTTTTGTCAGTCTCTGGGAGGAGGCTGGGAGGAGGTTATGGAAGTTATGGAGGCCTCTAGAAGTTTTGCCGTGTAATTTTCCCTGCACTGAGAGTCTGTAATGTCACAGGCATAACATGGAGTGTTCTCAGTAGTCCATAAGTTTGACTGTGAATTTAATTTTGGTAGTAGTGACACTTTTCCCACAGTATATACAATTAAAAATGAGGGGTTTGCTGATAAGTGGATTCTCCTCTGAGAAGCCTCCTTTCCTTCTCATTCCTCCTTCTGTTGCACACACTGTGAAAAAAAGTCACCCCAGACTTCGTATGTCCGCATTCCTTGGTTTTTTGTATCTGGGTTTTGGGTGTCGTTTGTGTCGTCCCCCCCTCCCCCAAGATGGTGCTAGTGTATTACCTTCTTAGGAGGATGGGATTCTTCTTCCACACCTGGGTACTCTGAATTGTTGCCAGGCACCTACCTATATTTTAAAGAGAAAAAACTTATGGTTTATTTTAAAAGTGGTTTCTTTTTCCTATCCTTCTTTCTTAGGAGAACAGAAGAGAAGAAAATTAATTGAAGAAGTGTAACAGAAAGATTTATTGCAGGACATATTCTCTTTTTTCTGTAGTTGCCATTTTTTCTGGTTTGTTTTGTGGTTTGTTTTTCTTAATGCTTTATGTATTTGAATCAGGCCAAAATCGGGAGGTAGAAGTACACTTCCTTAACTGGCAATAGAATAACCTACATAACTATACAGAATGTGGGTATAGAAGCTTAAATGAGACTTCTTCTAAAGCACAGATTTATTTTTTTTCCCCTGCTATTTCATCTATGGCAAAACTATAATGGTCAGATATAATGTACCCTGAATTGCTGATGGATCTTATTTTTTCCACAACAGAGAATAAATTGTAAACCATGTTCTACAAGGCTGTGAATCTGATTGAAAATGTTAAAACTTTTCCAGCATCAGCTCCTTGTATTTATGGAGATTTTGATAAAACAGTGAGTTAGGTTACTTATCCATCACTGGGGAAGACTTGTTATTTTCTTATATCTCTCAGATATTTCAATTTATTCTAGAAAATGGTAAAGCTTTGCCTTTTTTAATTCCAGCTGTTTTAAACCAGTTGTGAGAATGTATGACTCCGTTTCAAAACAGAACTTACAGTATTTCCAGATGTGATAGATGTGTTGGAATTAGATGATCTTTAAGGTCTCTTCCAACCTAAACTATTCTATGGTTCTATGTTTTTCTGTCCTGCCCCCAAATGTGAATTTTATAGTTCGAAGTTAAACTGCGTGTCAGAACTGAGTAAAACTTCCCTAATTGATCTTTCTTAGTTCTTGATTTCTGGAATAATGACAATTTCATTTGCATATTTTGTAAAATAAAATTGCTATATGACTAAAAGATGAAAATTGGTCCCATTCACAGACTAGACTTTATGTGATCTCAAAATACAAAGGTTGGTTGTTGGAGTAACTAAAGATGTGAAGGAGTGTTTTTGTTCTGTGGCATATGTGTTTCCTGCATATGCTGACCTCTTATTCTATTAAACAATGGTATACTAATTATCCAGAATATTTCCTACTTTCACTTTTTAGGCTGTGACATTACCAAGAAATGCAGTCCTGTTCTTGGTTTGTCTAGTTCTGGGCTCCCCAGTTTAAGAAGGACAGGGAACTGCTGGAGAGGGTACAGCGAAGGGCTACGAAGATGATTAGGGGGCTGCAACATCTTTCTTATGAGGAAAGGCTGAGGGAGTTGAGTCTTTTTAGTCTGGAGAAGAGAAAACTGAGGGGGGATCTCATCAATGTTTACAAATACTTAAAGGGATGGTGCCAGGAGGAGGGGGCCAGTCTTTTTTCAGTGATGCCCAGTGATAGAACAAGAGGTAACGGGCACAAATTTGAATATAGGAAGTTCCATCCGTACTTGAGGAGGAACTTCTTTCCTTCGAGGGTGGCAGAGCACTGGAACAGGCTGCCCAGAGAGGTGGTGGAGTCTCCGACTCTGGAGACATTCCCAACCCACCTGGACGCCATCCTGTGCAACCTGCTGTAGGTGGACCTGCTCTGGCAGGGGGGTTGGATGAGATGATCTCCAGAGGTCCCTTCCAACCCCGGTGATTCTGTGATTCTGTGTGATTCTGTGCCTAATTTCTGAAGATGTCAGCAAAGATGTTATATGTGTGTGTATTATATTGCGTAGATATTATATGTACACTGTGTACATGTGTACATATTATATGTACATTGACGGGTTTGTGGTGTTTAACATACCAAAGCTGAAAGAGACAGTGACCACTGTGGAGTTGGTGTAGTTTGGTGGGGTGGTGTTGTCCAGTGGGTTCCGTGAGGAGGTGGTGGAGCAGGGGGGCAGGAGGCTCGGTGAGTTAGGGCACAGGGTGGCATGAAGGCATTACGACCTCAGGCTGGTGGCTGAGCTGTGAAAATAGAGGATAAACCTTCTGGGCTGGGGTCAGCGTTGCCCCCGAGCTCCTGGTTGTACAGATGCTTTAGTGCAAGGGTCCATCAGAGACTGCAGGCTTAGAGCAGCTCTTCTGGCAAAGCAGGATTTAAACTGCAGCTTAGAAATACCGAGGGCCTGGCCCCCATTTCAGCCAAAGCGCGTTAGGCTGCTCTGACATCAGTTTATACGCCGTGTAAATGAAAATATAGCGCTCTGGTCCCCCTGGAGCAGCAGGCTCAGACCTAAGCCAGCAGGTTTGGCTCGGCTTTTCATTCCTTGGTGGAAATGCTCTTTACATTTACTTTTATTGCAGACATTTAAAACCAAAGTTCAGCATGCATTGTGTGGACACTAAAATGAGGCCACAATACATTTGGTAAAGAGTCAAGGGTTTAACTGATATAATTGTGCAGAGGATTCCCTCTTTTGCTGTGCCGTATGGTTTAAGTTCTGCCCTATGTTTTAAAGGCCACTGTGGTTCAGTGACATTATGTGAAAATTGAAGTGCTTTGGGCCAGGAAGTGTGATCAAACTATAAAACATTATTATAGAATACCCTGCTTAATTGAGACATAGTAAATTGGGGACTTCTTCACTGGAACGTTTCCTACAAAATTGATTTATCCTGATGGTAGAGACTGCAGCTTAATGGGGGGGGATAGTATTGTTCTAAATTTAGCTACTGCTATGTAGTCAGATCATGTCACAAACGATGTTTAAATAAGGGTGTATTTCAGCACTCTGTTATTTTCTGTTCTGTTTTAGTTTTGTGAGTTTCTTTGTTTAAAAAAAAAAAAAAAAAGAAAAAAGCCTTGCTGAATAAAGTATGGCTACCCACTAGCACTCCTTCCTTTTAACCCCGAACCCCAGAGCAGCCTGAGCCAGAAGGTGACCGACACTTACAAGCTGAAACAATTTACATTTACTGTTGATGGCTCAAATCCATCCTTGTTCTTAAGTTTAAGAAGATAAATAAGAAATAAGCATACTTCAGAACAATAGGGCTTACTTTCTTCAATCTTGGCCAGTTCTGTGAGTCTGACCAGTGTATGTACAGAGATTACCGTTTGTATCCTGTATTACACTAGGCTGAAAATATGTGTAGTGTCAGTGACCAAGTTTTTGTTTTAATTGTTCCTGGTTGTCTGAAAGCTTGAGTCTCTAAAGTCTTTGTTTCAGCACTGTATTTAATGTTAGAAATGCACTAGTGTTGTTTTTCGTCAAAAAAAAAATCAATATTACAAAATGCTTTCTGTATGTTTTCAGTTCTGAAACTTTGAAGGCCTTTAATTATGTTTTCTGTGAGATTGGGCTTCGCAGAATTCAGCGTCTTTTAGAATTCAGAGGAGAGTGATGTGTTTACGGTTTGACCAAAAGGCAAATTGTTCTGTAGAATTGTTCTGAACACCAAAGTGAGGATCTTCATAATTTGGAATTAAATGAAAACTGTGAGTCTGATAGAAATTAATGATAAATGTAGAAGTTAATGATAAATTCTCTCTGATAGGCAGGAGAGGCAGCTCTTCTAGACCACTGGAGCCGTTGATGGTGCAGTAACACTGGCTGTGGTTGTGCTCTGTATGCATGCTCCTGTCAGATCTGATGGGGCAGAATGTGACAATAACTTTCTCCTTTTTGGTGCCCTCAGTGAAAATCAAAGGGAAAAGTGAGCTCTCAAGACCTTGCAGAAATGCGTGGTCTTTTTATAAATGTCTCAGAGATGTTGATAGAAGTTCAGAGGTGAAGCTTGTAAAACTTAATCAGCTATCAGTAGGATTAATTTTTAGAAACTTCTGACATGAAGCATATTTATGCCACTTAACTCTCTCACATTCTTTGTTAAGAGTTTATTACATGTTGTTATGGTTTGAAGAACCCACTACAGTTTATTATCATTTAGACAATTAT
>VZSF01003225.1:0-73760 GCA_013398295.1 Chionis minor | reverse complement strand
GGGCCAGCGGCGGGGAGCGCCACGGCCGCTCGGCGGGGGGCGAAGCCCTCGGGGCCCGGCGCTGCGGGGAGCGCGGGGCACCGTCCCGGGAGCCGCCCGGGCTGCGGTGCCTCAGGGGCCCGCCGGGCTCCCCGCTCCCCGTCCCGCTGGAGCGGAGCCTTTTGCTGCCGTGACTCCTTCCTAAAAATACTTAGTTTGAGGGCTGGTAATCCACTCCATAAACCTTTTTTTTTTTTCTTTTTCTTCAAGAAAAAAAACCTACTACGGGCCGGGAGTTCCACTCAATGCACGTTTTGTTGTGATTAAGCAACTGTATAATTCTGGGAACTTCAACTCTAGTTGACCGAAAAGTGTTTTCCGAAGACGTGTTATTAAATTACAGGGGGAAAGATATAAGCCTTATCTGATGAACTAGTCATAGGCTCTTTGTTTAAAGTGTGCTTTAACTCCCCAGTTATAAAGCACAATGTTTGCCTGTTTTCAGTGGACTCTGGTGATTTACTTGTCCTTGGGACTTCTGGCCCCTACGTTACAAAATTTCGAGGAAGTGAAAGAAAACTTTGGACATCTGGTGGTCTGAAATGTGAAAGAATACCGGCACGTAGCCTTACCGAAAAGACAAGACAGGATTCAACCCTGCAGGGAGACGCCGAAGTTAAAGCTAATGTGGCACATGGACAGAAAATGCAGACTTTTTGGGAGGCGAGAGACAGCAGAGTGCATGCTCACTGTTTAAAAATATACCTGTGTCTTTAAAAGTTAGCTCCCAGGAATAAGTTTAAGAAAATTACGGATTTAAAAAAAAAAACTTTGAAGGATGCATTTTCTAGGTTTAAAAATGCCAGTAGGCTGTTACAGGACAAACGTTCTATCAGTTGAAGACGCATGATTTGTGAAAAATGATCTGACGGGTTGCAGACGCTTTCTGGTTTTATGCTACCTATTGTCTATAAAAATGGGGATCAGCTGGTGGTTTTGGATCAAGTGGTGCACAACTCATTATTTTAACAATACTGGCTCAGCTTGGGAGGTTGCCTAGGGAATTGATTTAATGCTTCTGTCCTTTCACCCTTTGAGGCGGGTGTCCCACGATGACTTTGATCAAAATCACCAGTATTTGTAAAGGAGAATAAAATTTTCCCTCCGTAAAAGCAAAGGAGAGGCCACCCGCTATTAACGGATCCCCGTTTTGCGTGAGTTGATCCGTAGTTTAAAACCCTGTCAAGAAATGCCCGTGGCAGTTAAACAGTTTTATGATGAGCATCAGAATGTAGAATGAAAATTAGTCCTATATTCAATATTTAGCTTCCCCTTATTTCTGGGAAAGGCTTTAACGCTGAAGCTGTGTATTTCTGTTGGCTCTACAAAATAATCTTCCTATAGATAGAATGGTTTTCCTTTAATGAAATCTGAAGAAGGATTTTTTTTTTTAGGTGTCACCCAAGATCCAATTAAATTTAAATTGATAACCTAGATGGCAAAGCTGGGGCCACAGGGCAGTGTGGTGGTGGTGGATTTTCATTTTGTTTTGGTTTTGTTTATTTGCTTTGGGGTTTTTTTTAATAAGTTTAAAGAAGTTTGAATGTTAAAAAAATAAAAATAAGTCACACACTCCAGATTACAAAAGCTGAGGTCTGTTTGCAGGCCTGTTAGAGACCTCCTGTGTTGTCTTTGCAGTTTTTCTGGCCCGTGGCTTCGGAGGAGGTAGGGCTGCCGTGCGTGATCGCCTTGTAGGCTCCCGTGGAAACTTCTGCTGTTGGTGCTTCAGACGCACTTGAGTGTGTTGAAGCGAAGGGGCTGTGTCAGCGCGGTCGTTGCAGTGTTTTCCCTGTGGCAGAGTAAGACAGGGAGTATGTCCTGAGCCATCCCCGTGGCTGTTGTGCTGGGAGGGTGTTGCGGGCACTGACCAGCGAAGCGTGGATCCGGAGGGCGGTGGAGCAGGGCCGAGCGCTGTGCCAGACGCTAATTGCTCTGAACCGCTGGGTCGGGGCTGCCCTAGGGATAAATCTGCTGCTGCTCCCACGTCCGTCAGCAGAAGGTGCTTCCACTGGACAACTGCTGAGGTTGGACACGGTTAGTGCAGACTGACCTAATGGTCAGGAGGGAGGAGTGTGTACTCTTGTTTGCTTGTTTTCCTTTCTTGTTTATTTTGGGAAAACTGGAATTGCTTTCTGTAACAAAGATGTCTGTCTTGTCCCAGTCTCCGTGGCTGCTGAGGGCATTATTGTTACTCCAGAGGTCTGAGCTCGTCCTGACTCTTGACGCTTTTGCTGTTCATCTGGCAGTGCAGGAGCACTATGTAGTTGTACCTAGGCAGCTGAGAGTGATGTGGAGCACGTATTTGAGAGATGGAAAGGCAGGTTGGGAGATCCAGAAGGTGGGGAAATACCCACTTAGAACGGTTCCCCCAGGGGCAGTGGGAGCACAGAGGAGTGGAAGGGAGAGGTGGGCAGAGCTGCTGACAGCGGTTTAGCAGCAGATGCCTGTTGCAGTGCTGGAAAAAGCCAGGGACACGGTGCTGGGGATGCAACGTGGGCCCCTGCAGAGGTTCAGGTCCACGGGTGAACAGTGCAAAAGGGCATTTGACCCCATACGTGAAAGTTGTGTTTCGTTCTCAGCAAGAGGTGTCCATGTGAGTGTCTTCAACCTGAAATAACCCAAGGTTGCTTGCAAGAAGCATCAAGTGGAGACAAGCTGTTGTGTGGAGCAGTCCATGCTCCATTACAGACTTGATTTATCAGAACTGACACAAAGTTCAGGTGCCCGTACACGCTGAGCGTGACCAAGTGTGTCCCTGCGTTGCGTATGGGATGTGTCGACTGTAACTGCACAGCTCTAAATCGGGCACTGCTGAGCCTCGTATCGTCGCGTTTCCCATATTCTCTGTTTGGTCTTAGTTCTGGGTGATGGACACACTGGTTGGTAATGTCCCCACCAGAAAAAGAATGGAAGAATATTGGCAATTACCAGCTGTGTCAATTGATGACAAACACAAAGGGTCTTGTGGCATAAAACATCTGCTCTTTATGGGGCTGCATGTCAACTGATAAGTAGCCAAATACCATACCAGATGCAGATCATCCATGTACATGCCTGGCTATGTTGGCACAAGCGCTTTCCAGGCTTCTTATTTTATCTTTGTATTTTATCACAGTGTTTGAATTATTACATGCTACAGCAGAGCAACATCCAGGGTTTTGTAGATTATAGCAATAGGTGTAAGTTCAGCAATAGCTTTTTCAGCTATTGAAATGGCAGTGTTACCCATTTCAAAAAATAGGGTCTCATATATTAACAGCGTGTCTGAAAAATGACTTGTCCAAATTATTAAATATTTATTCCTAGTGAGAGATGGATTCTTTCAGGTGTGAGCTGGTGTGCTGCGAACCACTTACTTTTTACAAGGCATGTTTCTGTTGATCTCTTGAGGAAGAAAAGATCCTTCTTAAAGCTGTGAAATGAACTGCAGGAGAGAAGTTGATTTTAATTTCTAGAAACAGAGTTAATATTTTCTGAAATAATGATGGGTAAGAAGAAAGTAAGCTTAGACTTCACGCTCATTATTGTGACTCTCCTGCTGACACTCTCCATAGGTCACCCTAGTCGGCATCAGCACTGCCAGCCCGCCTGCTCTGCACGGGCATGCAGCGGTGTAATTCACTGCAGTCCAGGGAAATTTGTCATCTCCTGTATGGGAGGTAAAGTTGGATTGATGTTGTTTGTTTGTTTTTCTCCCCTTGTCCCAGTTTTTACCTGGAGAATTGAGGCATGAGCTCGGAATCTCTGGGAGGTCATGAACTGCCTCTGAGATGAATAAATTGCCCTGACTGTGGGACCATTGATATTGGGGTGGGTGGCTCTTGGAGCTGACAGTTCTGGGCTTGCTGTGTGGTCCTCTGCCTGTTTTGAAGTGAGGGATAGTGTTTGTAGAAGAATTTGGAGAAAATATAAAAGAACCTCAAAGAGTGTAACAAGAGTCTGAGGATGTGCTGTTGATGCATAAAGAAAAAAATAGCATTGCCAATGTGATGAGTTTTCTATCTGTAGACGATGATCTCTGGTGTAGAAAGGCTCTTGTGCTCAATATCTAGAGTTTGAAAACCTTTGTGCAGAAAAACAAAAAAAATGCTTTGGATTAGTGACTTGGTGTGCAGAGTACTGGAGAGCTGTGTAGGGAAAACATTCCTGTACACTTGTTCCTATCTATCCGTTCCACGTCTGGTGGGATGGCTGTTACACTGAACACGGAGCGTGCAAGGTAGGTGTCTTCTGAAGCAGTGCCCGCTGAGCAATAGAGGCAACGGCGTGCCACGCTCCTGGAAATAACTCCTTAAAGAGGAGAAAAACAAATTCCATTTAGGCTTCTTGAGGAATGGGGAGCAAATGCTAATTCCTTTTCAGGGTCTGTTGCCATGGGGAGTCAGTTCAAATCCTTTCTCATGCTTTCCTCAGCAGCAAGTTGTGCTGACACATGCTTTTCATGACTGCCCAGAGAGAGCAGAGAAATGACTCGAAACAAAAGCTCCATCGGAATCAACGGGCGCAGGAAGGTTGAGGCTGGCTGTTTGCGAGCTGTGGGCAGGATGGACAGGGAAGTTGCCCATTACACGGGCTAATGCAGCCCCACTGGCCTCCTGCCTGCGCTGGGGGGGCTACAATGGGTGCTGGGTGACAGCCTGTGGTGCTGTGCAGTGACACCTACCTGCTCCTCTCCTGGGCAGTGAAAGGGCAGTTTGTGGAGCTAATTGTGGGCAGCAGTCCTCTAGCGTGACCCAGGTTAGATGGGGTTGGGGTGAAGCCCTCGGATGGCCAGTGCCACCGGGAGGGAGGTGTGCAGCCACGGCTGCCTGGTTTTTTCACCTGGCTCTGGCCAAAGGAGGATGGGTACGGGTGCCCCAGGGTCCCCAGCAGAGTGTTGGTGCTGGGACAAGGGACTGAAGTAGTGTAGGGGACAATGAAGAGAGCTGTGGTCCCCTGTGGCAGTAGCAAGCAATGGCGGTGATGATTACACTATTTCTGCCTTGCTGGTGTGGATAATTAGTCACTGTAAAATGAAGAAGAATTTAGAAGCAGCTTTTTCAAACCACTTAACTCTGACATCAGAGTGTGTCTTTGTCTGGTGAATGATGTATGACTCAGATTAGTGTTCAATGCTCCAATGGGGGAATAGCCAAAATACCAGGTTAAAAAAAAAAAAAAGAAATACAAAATCTGCATTTTCAGAAGCCTCATCTGTCTCAAGAGCATGCAAGTGCAACATCTGTCTCCCAAATCCAAACTCTTGTGACTTTTTTTCCTTTGAATACAAACTCTGACTTCTAAGAGTTTCCAATTGCTCCCAGTGAAATCCACAGGAAATTTTTCTTTGCTACCGCGCTGGCTTGCGCACTCGGACACCTCTATGGCCAGCGCTGTGCCAGCACAGCTATTCTGATGGCCTCATGGCACGTTGGATTGGGGAACTCATCTGGCAGAAAAATAAACCAAACAAAAACCTCATATTCCTCCAGACTAGTTCCTAGAGAAATAAGAAAAGGATCAGATACCAGATGTTTTTCCTTTCTATTACCAAGGATTATCAATAATCTTTTTTCATGCTGGTGATATTTATGGATAAATACTTGATGTTGAAAACAGAGTATAACTTTGAGGGTATTTTTTTAAGCTTTTTGTTTATATAAAATACTGTAACTTCTGGAAAGTATCTGTATATTTATCAAATAGTTTACACCACAGGCAGGTGAAACTTTTGGTTTTTTAAGTTATGAGTGACATCAATTTGTGGGGGGAGAAAACGCCTTTTTGTGTCAGCAGTATGGATCTTTCATCTGATGCAGGTAACGCGCATTGCCCGTTCTGTATGGCTCCTATATGTGTAACTTCAGCAACATTTATGCAAGTTATTTGGAGTGAATGTCGATATTTGGTGCTGATTGAAGTGGAGATTTGCACAGATGATGTGTGTAACCCTTAGAGCCTGGGTTGGTATGACAGTTAAACCTAAATCTGCATAAATTCAGCCCAGCTTAAATGCTTAGCAATATTTGGGTAACTGTTAGGAGCTTAGTGAAATAAGAAGCCCAAGACTGCAGATGGGTGGATCCCCCATGAAATATTGTCATATTAGGATTTTATAATCTCTTCAGATTTGCTTTTCAGGTCTAACTATGGCTGAGCTTTTCATCTGATGGCTACTTTGATTTGTGGATACTGTTTAAAAAAAATACAGACCATGCTGTGCAGCAGCTGGTCCCTGAAAGCGTGAAGGTTGTTCCACCAGAAGATTTGTCGATACTTTCTTTAGAAAGCAAAAATGTGAACTGGAAACAGCAGCTCTCTTTCTAATGTATCAAGCCTGGAAAGAAGTTCCTGTTGATGGCTATTGATAACTAACCTAAGAGCAGCATATTTTAACATGCTCCAGGGAAAGAAAGTTGGTGAGAGCATAGATTTTCCTGGTTTAATGTTGTGGTGTGAACAGAATTGCAAATGACTTCACTCCCTCTCTTCAGTATCTGTTATTTCATAATATTAGTGTAACAGAGGGCTGAGCCCATGGACTATCAGGAGCGTGTTCTAGTGTCTTGTCTGCTCTGATTGCCACTGCAATGTGTTTGCCAAGCTGCTGGGTGCTGATGGCACCCTTTGACACGATGTAGAGCTAGATCTGGAACGGATCTTTGTAGGAATAAGAGATTGTACAGAAAGACCAACGATCTAGTCTGGGCAGCCCTCGTTCTGTTCCTGAGGGGCACCACTCACTCTTTTGCCTACTTTTGAACCTAAGGTAAATCAGTTAACCTATCTCTGCTCTGATAATATACGTGGAGCAGAATCGCTTCGCTTGTGAATACCACCTCAGTATTCTCCAAGGAAAGTTTGAAGTAGTGTTTCTACCGTGATTTGGTGTTTTATTTTTCTGTCTGCAGTAACTGGAAGTGAACTGGGTGCACGCGATGGCAGTCAGCAGAGATTCTGGGTGCCTCCACCGCAGTCACAGCTGCCAGATTAAGGACGAGTGTTTCTCTGGACAGTGTATTCCTCCTGCTTAGTGCCAGCCAGATGGTCTTTCTGCCCTCCTGTACAGATGTCTCTAATGCTTATACGAGTGCTCTCTGCCCGTAGCTGGAGCTAATACAGTATTATTTCCAGTCACACACTTGGTGTGTCCTTTGCTTGACTCTGTATTGCTCTTCTCATTTCTAACCTATTCCTTTTTTTCCCCTTTATTATACTTTTTTCATTTATAGCATCCAGTATCTCTGAACTATTTGTCACTGTAAGACATATCATTAACAGGTACCTGAAGCAGGTGCAAGCTTCCAAAAATCTAGAATCTTTGAATATTCAGCTTCTTCTGGACTTTCTTTTCTGTTGAAGACAGAATTGCCCGTCACTTGGGTGGTGGGACTTTGGTAGGACTTTTTGCAAAATATTTGTTTTTACCATAGACCATTTTGTGCTCAGGAAAGGAATACATTTTTTTATAAAACATACTTTCAGACCGTGTTCACTGGGTAGGTACTGGAACAGTGAGCTCTGAAACCAGAGCTGTGGTTTTGCCAGAGGGAAGTGCTGGTGAACTGCAGTCTCTGTCCTGTTAGTAGGAACCATTGGTACTATCTGATTGACTTCATAATGTTATCTGTTGAAGTGCTTCAGAAACAAGAAGGGGAGAGGGCATCTGAGAAAAGGTGAGATTAGCAATCTCTCCACCCTGTATGCTTCTCGCTTAACTACCAATTCAGCTGACTCGAGAGAGCTGCTGCGCCCAGGACTCAAACAGATGGAGTTCCAGTCTGATGCTAAATGGACGCGTGCTTAATACCCTCTTCACATTTGGGACCTGCACAGTGTCCAGGTTAAATATTGCGGCTAAATATTTAGATTGTGCTGCTACTTTCTAAAATAGTTTAGTGCTAACCATAACAATCGGCGTGAGCTGAGAACTCTGCTGCTCGCCCTCCAGCTGCTGGTATAATGCATCGTGATTCCCTGGAATGAGTGTCCCACTTCTCTGCGCGACTTGGTACACAAGCATGGGCGACTTTTCATGCGAGGGGGGAAACTGTGGAATACTGTGAGACTGGGGGTATCGTATGTTGTGTTCTTGGCATTAAGCCTCTTGTAGTGAGAAGCATCTGTCACAACCTAGGCAGAGCAGATGCATCCTCTGCTGACTTCAGAAGTGTCTTACACATCTCTACAACTATTAAAATAAAATAATTTCATAAAGCATGCATATAACAAAACTTTCCTTGTGAGTTCACCCACTGTCTTGATTAAAAAACCCCATATTTATCTTATTCATCTATATCTACACAGACACATGTATATGCATATGTAAGTTTTAACTTACTTTTTGTATCAAATTTCTTTGTGCAAAATCAGTTTACTTCCGTTGATAACTCTTTTGTAAAGTACAGTTCAATAGAACTAATCATAGCTCTTGCTCTCCTGTTTGGAAGGACACCTCTTACGGAACACCGTACTCAAAGTACTAAAGTAACCCAGCTGGCACACGTTTAGTGGAAATAAATCAGAAATAGAAGATGCAGTTCCCCCATGTTTCTGCAGAGCAGATAACGGTCTCCCTTGCTCAATGTACATGTTAATACACTTTATCCAGATATAAAGTAGATGGATTCTTGACACACTGGAATAATGTATCTTTGCTCAAGTAGTGGAGCACCAGTTGCTTTACCTCTTGGGATGAATGTGCCAGGCTCGGGGCTGAAACTGCAGGAATTTTGCTTGTTGTGAAAGAGTGCTACCCCTAAGCCAAGAAACCAGCAGAGCGGAGAAGTTAGGAGGGTTTTCAACTCTCTTTCTGAATTGGTTGCAATATCAAGTAACTACACAAGCTGGTTTTGGACTCAAATGTATCTGTTCAGGATTTTGGTAACTTTTTGCCCAAATAGTTTTGGTGGTACAGTCCTTTCCTACTTAATCATAGTTATACGCTCACTGGCACTTTTAACTTATATAGATTATTCTACATGGATAAAATACAACCTGTGTAACATTCTGGTCTATGACATAAACAGGATGTTCTTTTTCTGCTATGTTGTTGTTGTTGAAGTGATGCAAATCTGTGTACAGTTAAGTTCCTTAGCACACATTCAATTGAAGCGATGGTATTTGGCCCAAAGTGTGTGCTTGGTTGGGTTTTTGTTTGTTTTTTTTTTTTTTTTTTTTTTTTTTTGGTACAATACAGTAGGTGGTGATTCTGGCCGGGCTCTCCCAGAGCTCTGTGACTGAGAAAGCAGGTAACTTTGAGAGTCCTACAAATAAGGGCTGGTGTTTCTTAGGAAGGTTTTTTTTACAGGATGTTTATGCCAGCTGATGTGGCCACTTTGGGATTCTGCCCTCATCCCTGAGGTGCCAGGGAGAACCTTTGTTCCGAGGGGCCACCATGGTGCTCGAGAATCCTTTGTGCAAGAACAAAGGAGTATTGTATCTGCATGAGCCGTTAAAGGGAGGGGAGGGGGCCGGAGGGTTTCTTCTCAGAGGCACTGTGCATATATGTATCTCGATAGCAACATTTTCCCCATAAATTTCCCCCCCACTCAGTGATGTGAGTTCTCTGTGGGCAGGAAATAAGATCTCTCTTAATTTTGTGTAAATTCTTAGTGATGAATATTTTACAGGGCTTTCTTACGTAAAATATGGTGCCACTTGTGTTTCTTACAGCCTATAGCAAAAAGCCTGGCAGTAGCCTGGACCGTGACGGTAGAACTATTCCTACACATTTAAAGTAACTATCAGCTTACGCCTCATTAATTAATGCTAGAAGAGTGGCCCCGGTTATGGCAAGCTATAATGAAAGCTTATGGCTGGCAAGGGCAAAAGTCCAAGAAATGTAGATGAGGAAGTCTGGGAGAGGTACCGGCTCTTACTGCTCAGTGTTCCAAACTTTAGTAAAATACGCCTTTAGTGTAAACAATACCTGAGCCATACCCCAAACACATACTGTGAGAGTTTTAGATAGAGCAAAAGAGAAACAGGCGGTTTTGGTTCAGATTGCGGTTGATCTTTCGGACCATCCCTTCTCTGCACAGAGGTGACAACGGAGAGGTGAATCCCACGTCTGCAGTGAACAGTCTCCTCACAAACCTGCAGCAGAAACATCGTGGACATCAGATCAGTATTTGCTTATCAGTCTCTAGTGCTTGCACTGATCAACAGTGCAAGTAAACAGAAACATCACTTCACGCTTTTTCACCGAGCTATTGGCTTTGGTCCCACGCCAGCTGCTTCTCCTGCCGAAGAAATCCTTGCCGCCTTCCCGACTGGAGCAGCCCTGGCTGGTGTGTCTGTGAGAGCCCATCCAACAGCTCTCTGGCGGGAGGAGGGGAAGCTGGCTTCCCTCTACCTTGCCTCCAGGTCGCAGGATGCTGCTGCATGGCCTTCTCAGGGCCAGTGTTGTTGAACCTTCTCTGAGCCCTTTCAGCATGCTGGCCCTCCAGGAACAGTCTGCTGCTCTTCCTGGCTTGCGAGTGGGATCAATGGAGAGGTGACCGACAAGCGGCAGGGATGATGGTGGGGGAGAGGAGATCTGCTCAGCCACTGCAGGGGACCGCGACAGAGGTGGGACTGCGGGTGTTTCCAGGTGGACAGGAAACAGCAGACATTTCTGGACTTTTCAAGGTCAGCGCTTTCACCTTCACCGCTGCAGGAGACAGCATTCATCGCACTGATGCACGCGCAGGGGAAAAGTTCTCCAAGTTCTTCTATTCCTTTGTAGCTGAGTACAGGGGTTGGGTCCCAGGAAATGACGGTAGCTAAATTGGTCATTAAGGGTAACATGAGCCATGTTGGCTATGATTTAAGATTGCTTGTTTTCCTTTTTGTTTTGAAACTGCTTGAGAAAAATGGATCCGTGTTCCTCAGCAGAGCTGCAATCCAGGCATCTCCAGCGTGCTGTGGTATTTCATCTGGGGGGATTCATTACTGGGCCCCCCGGCAGTGGTTTTATGAGGAGGCTTGAACGGCAGCATCCTTGCATCCTGCAGGTGGTTTGCTTGGATGAAGACAGTCGGCGTTGTTTGCACCAAGTGTGGGCGAGAAAGCAGCTGGGTTCACCAGAGCCGAGGTGGGAGGGAGATCAAATGGGAGACCAAAGCAGGCTTGGAACAGGAAGGGGTATCTGGATTGCTGAAACGAGAGCCTTGAACTTCAGACAGTAGCAAAGGGAAAAGGAGGATCCAGTGAAAGGATTTGGTGTCAGAACAGGAGATCAAGGAGTCCATGTGTATTTTGATTTTTGGTTCCTCCCCCCCCCCCCCCCCGGCACAACTATCAAAGCAATCTGAAATGCTGGTGTGTTTGGCTGTAACTGTAACTGTGCATGCTAAGTCTGGCTGGGGGGGATGGATTTTTGCAGGGTCCAGCTTGCAAAATAAAAGGCTGAAATTATTTGAATGGAAGTTTAATGGAATTACTCGAACAATACAGCCTTGTCTTGCAATATAACCGCCAGCTTATTAATGAGTTAACTTCTTCTGTTTTGGTCTCTGAAAATAATTGTTCTGATTGTTCCCATTGTCCCAGATTGCGCAGTGGAACAGCGAGTGGCTGTGATGGCCACGCTCCTGGGGCTGAAGGGGGCTTGTTCCTCACCTCACTCTCAGAGATTGGCTTCAGCCACTCGCCTTCCCTGCACTTGGCTGGTCTTTGTTTTGTGCTGGCTCGCTCTGCATTTCCCTTTTAACTGGTTCATAATATTATTGGCTGGATCCAAGAAGAATTGGCGGTCGGGGGCTTGGCCTAACAGAGCTTTGGGGCCTCTCTCCAGAACAGACTGCTCTCCCCTCCCAGCGCTTGTTGGTGATACATCTGTGACAGCCCACCCGTGAACAACCCACCTGGGAACACCGTGAACGCTGTGGTGGGCTTGTCCCTGGTGCTGCTGGCACGAGGGGCTGCGCTGTGGCGGTGCTGGCAGCCGCAGCCCTGGCAGGCGAGCAGGGGAGGCAGCGCCAGCGCGGACCCCCGCAGGGAAGGGTTGCTGTGTTCCCCTGGGAAGCTCCCTGCAGCCTGTCTCGGAAAAGAGCGCGGTGGTTCAGAACTGAATCCCAGGCTTCCCCCCGGGCAGCGCTGTGGGCTTCTGCCTTCTGATACAGACCCTCGGTTCAGGTGGCTGTCAAGGCTCCCAGGTGCTCTGGGGTGTCCTCAGCTGGTGGCATTTCCCTGGAAGGGCATTGCTCCCGCTTGCTCTGCTTGGCCCAGCTGGTGATTAGCTGTGTGATGGGGGTGTAACGGAGGCCAGGGAAGCAGAAAAGATGGTGAAGCAGATTGATTTATCCTGTGCTTCGGCAGGAGGTAGCATTGGTGCTCTGAGGTGAGAGCATCCCTTCCCTGGGCAAAGCTGGGACCCCTTGGGGCTGGAGGACACAAACTCTCCATGGCTGATGTAACTGTGCCTCCTCGAAGGCGCTGCTCAAACCGCCGTCCCCAGGAGAGTTCGTCCCCAACTCCCACGGGTGACTCTGCGAGGGGCAGGGGGCTCTGTATCCACGTAGTGCTACTCTGGTCTCAAAATCAGGAGGTAATTACCTTTGATTCGCCTTTTCTCCTTTTTTTTTTTTTGGTAACATTCACTGGGGAGAATTTACAGTTTTGTGGTGGTGTCTGATGTGCCTGTAGCTTGTTGAATATGGGACAGCATCACTGCATGGATTGGATTGATCCTGTGTCCAGGGCCCCACGGTAGCCCGCGGGGGCCGTAGCGGGTGTTGCAGCTGCCAGCTGGGGTGGGCTCGCTCCGGCAGCCTTGGACTTGCTGGTTGTAGGAGCCGCTGGCAGCTCATCCCGGCTGGGTCTGGGCGATCCGCCCGCAGCCTTCGCTCCTGCCCGCGGAGGCGGCGTGTTGGGAGAGCAAAGGACGGCACTTCACGGGAGGGTAACGCACAACTCGGCGTAAAGGGCTCCCGTGAATACTCTTGCAGTTGTTAGGCATCTCTTGCTAATTAACTCCTCTGCTAATAACCCATACTCTGTTTCCCTTCGTAGGGTCGCTGCCTTTGATGGTGAGCAGGAAGTCACCTTACAATGAGTTACTGGAGTCTGGATAAGAGAAGCTGTCTGCAGTACTGCAGGCACTTCTTGGTGGACAACGGGGTGTTTCACGGTAAGTTAGGACTTATCTCCTATTTTTGGCTTCTTGTGTTTCCTGCTGCCGGGTGCCACGGGAATTTCCGAGCGGCGCCTGTGGCCCTCGTTGGTCGTGCTCCCCCCGGTGCCCCTGCGGTGCTGCGCCGGCTGGGGGGCGACCGAGCCCGGGCGGGCTGTGGCCGCTGCGGGGGGCGCCGAGTCGGGCNGGTGTCCCTCCCCGAGGCGGGCAGGGAAAGGCTGCGGCCCCCCCGCCCCGGCCGGGAGGGGAGGAGAGCGGGGTGGCAGCTCGGGAGCGACAAGGTCTAACGGGGCTCGCGGGGTCCGGCACTGCCCGGCCCGACCCGTTCCCTGCTGAGCCGCTCCAGGGAAATCTGCCCGCGTGTCCTTTGTGCTCTTCACGGGCAGGAATTGAAAGCGCCAGGAGGAGCTTAACGTCCCAGGTAGTGATCAGAAGTTTGTGCAAAACAGATGTCTAACAACGATCCCTAATTAGTCGCCGATCAACTCCTTACATCCTAGTCTCTTGCTGTTACAGCTTACGTGCTACAATAATTCAGTTGTCAAAGTATCTTTCTGAGAACAAAGTGGGGAAATACTCCAAAGACATTTTGGTGTAAAGCACTTCCTTTTCAAGACCTCTTTTTGGACGCTTGAAACGTGACAAATCACCTTGAGGAGAGCGCGTGCATTCCCACGCAGGTTTCTCCCTGTGCCAGGCAGCTTCACCCTTGGGCAGGGGGTGAGAGCGGCGCTGAGCCCAGCCCCTGCTCCAGCCGTGGGTGAGGGACCACCAGGATTCAGGAGCCTTCCCACCTGGAAGAGGCCCCTGCAGGTCCAGTCTAACAGGGCAACTGGACTCCTAGCAGCTGACTTCCTAGGGCTCTTTCTGAGAGGCCCCATTCTGTGTTCCTGATTGCCTTTGAAGTCAGTGATTAAGAACTGTCGCTTTAGGGCAGATTTATGGCACTATTAATAACAGCAGGATGGAATGCCTATAAATTAAGCTGGAAATATTAAGCTTTTTCAAAAGCAGAGGGTTGTATTTTTTTCTTTTTTGTCCTGGGAAACCTGCATCTCCATTTTCATGGTGTCTGTCAGGAAGCTGGGGAACTTTGCAGCTCACAGAACTATGGTGCAACCCACTGAAAACCAAACTATATCTGCATTTTTGTTACTGTGGTTATGTCACTATCGATGAAGCTAATGGTTTAGTGGGAGAATTAATAACTTGTCAATTTGTGCATCTCCTTAACAAAGGCCTGTTCAGCGATAACACCGTTTTCCCCTGTGCTGCTTTTTCTTGTCCATAGTCACTGCTAGTTCTATTTGGGACACCAGAAGAATGTTAATGACTTTTCTGTAAGTCTGTCTGACAGTGGCATTGTCACATTAATTAAATCTCTGCACTACATTTGGGACATGCGTTACGGGGAAGGTGGCTCACAGGTCTGTCGTTGGTGAACCTGTCGTCCATCTCCAGGCACAACTGTTCTGCTCTCAGATGAAACGGAGATTCATTCCTGGGATTTATCAGGCCACTCATGCAGTCCCACTGATTTGGGTGGGATTCTGAGTTCTCTGTGACATTGCGGAAGGAGAGTGTTGTCTCCCGGATGTCTTCACCCAAGTGTCCCCTTGCTGAGTCTGAGCACTCTTGGGATTGTTTTGGTCAGTGCTCATTAATGACACTTCTCTCCCTGCAACAGTCTGCTCTGGAGTGTGAGTGTGTAACTGGAGCAGCTATGTTCCGGATGCCTATTTGCAGTTTTGCTGTTCCAGACCAAGTGAAAGAACAGTTGGTCCGTACTCTTTGACTTAAGGTGGTATTTTATCATAGAGCGCCACCATGTCTTTATGCTGCTGATGGCAGGAAGGCTGGATAATGATCCATTAGCCAGTAATCCATAAACAGCTATTGAGTGATGAGTCTGCGAAGTGGTAATTGTCTAAAGTAGAAGATGTAATTAGCAGGAATCCTAGACCAGAAAGATTCTATGGCTTAATTTATTTGTCTTTCATTCATGACCAGACAGGATTAATTATTTTTCCCTGACAATCCTTCAGGGCTTCCCATTTGTCTCTTCAACCGAAGCCAGACACTAAAGTGACAGTTGTTTTCACCCTGAGTATGTGGAGGGAGCTGAAGTCCCTTCTGGACAGTTGCAGAGGTGGCAGTTCCCAACAGCGTGACATAAGGAGACGTGTGCGTGTCCCCAGGAATTAGCGTGTTGCTCCTGATGCTTGAGAGAACTTGGTTTCTTGTGGGACTGGGCTGATACAGATGAAAGGGTAGATGGAGCTTCTAAGGATTTGCTTTTTGTCAGTGAGCTTCTGATCTGGTAGGTCCTGCCAGTGGGTGGGTGCTGGCCCCTGTTCCTGATGGCAGCCTCGCGGTTAGGACTGATCCTCCTTCCCTCTCGGAGAGACCAGCTGCGACTGAGCTGTGAACTTTGGGCTTTGCGTGACTAAGCAAATGCCAGACAACTACATTGGGACTTACCTGTGTCTGAGACCATACTTTCTCCAACAGACATAAGGAAATTGTACTTGCTTAAAACATTTTTACACCACTGGGAAATTAGGAAAGAAAATCTAATGTGAACTCTACGTGGGAAAGGTACTGTCTGTTAGCAGGGAAGGTGCTGTGATCCAGCCCCATGTGGTTTGCTGATGTTTCATTGTTTGGGCTGCATGTGTCCAGCTCTAGTGTCTATTAATTCTAATTTACTCAGCAGTTTAATGATTTTCTGTAATTATTACTATTACAGTTTCATATTCTGACATTGAGAGCATTGCTCTTCAGGGAGCAAGCACACAGAGGTGTTGATTAGCTTATCGTTTTACATTTACGAATGCTAATATTCTGTAATCGTTAAACAGAAAGAAGCTGTGACATGTTTAGCAAATAGCTGATTCTGTCTCAGCGGTTCTGAGAGTAGATGTTCATACTTATCTTATTAGAGTCAGTTACTTATGCCAATTATCTTCAGTTCTCTCAAAATATAAACCTTTTGTTTAAATTGCATTTCCATAATTGTAATTAATTCTCTCTCTTAGGTTCTAATTTTATCTTCTGGCCTCTCCACCTTTTTCCAGGCCTGTGTCAATAGGGATTTGGCCACTGTTGGTAGGAAGTCATGTTAATTCAGCCTTGCTCATATTGTCTAAGCTGCACTCTTCTGCTCAGAGCAACGGGCTCACTCAGTTGTATGAGGCTGGTCTGGAAGGTCACGCTACAGTGACACAGTTATTATCTGTAATTGAACCTGTAATTGGGAAGAGCTGTTGCACCTCAGGTCCAAGCCAGCCAGGTAAAAATACCCCACTGCATCAGCTGATGTTCTTAAAAAGCATAGGAACATCGTTCTCCATAGAGACTTTAGGACAGGGAGCATCTACAGAGGGAAATGATGTGAATTTTGCTGCACAGCTGCATTCATCTCTGGTGTTTCCTTCATACCCTTCTGGGACTGGCGTTGCTTTAAGGAGCTGAACAGATGGCATTCCATTTGTTCATCTCCAGCTGAGGTATCTGAGTGCAAGGAACTCCTGTGGACTGCATAAATGAGAAAGCTGAAGCTCTGTGTTTATTTGCTGTAGATTAAATATCTTGTTTTGGGCGGGGGGAACGCAACCGAAAGAAACCACAAACAAACCCCAAAAGAAACAAGCCAACCCCCAAAAATAACCCACAAAACCCAACCAAAGGGGGGACACCCCCTCCCTCCCCCCCCAAATTTAGAGAGAAAAAAACACCGCAATGAGACTGCAGCGCTGCAGGTATAACCTGTTGGAGTGCATGGTGCCACTGTGAATGCCGAGGAACCTCAGTCGGAAGACTGGCAGTGAACACTTCTGCTCCGGTGTGGGAGCCATCGGCTGCAAGCGAGGAGGTGGTAGAGAACAAAGCGTGTGAGCACTGAGCCAGCAATATGCCCTTGTGGCCAAGAAGGCCAAAGGTGTCCTGGGGTACATAAAGAAGAGCGTGGCCAGCAGGTGGAGGGAGGTCATCCTGCCCCTCTGCTCTGCCCTGGGGAGGCCACAACTCGAGTGCTGTGTCCAGTTCTGGGCTCCCCAGTTTAAGAAGGACAGGAGAGGGGACAGCAAAGGGCCACGAAGATGATGAGGGGGCTGGAACATCTTTCTTATGAGGAAAGGCTGAGGGATTTGGGTCTTTTTAGTCTGGAGAAGAGCAGACTGAGCGGGGGGGAGGGGAATCTCATCAATGTTTACAAATACTTAAAGGGAGGGTCCCAGGAGGAGGGGGCCAGGCTTTTTTCAGTGGTGCCCAGTGACAGGACAAGAGGGAACGGGCCCAAACTTGAATATAGAAGTTCCTCCTCGTGTTCAGGTGGAACTTCCTTTCCTTTGAGGGTGGCAGAGCCCTGGCAGAGGCTGGCCAGAGACATGGTGGAGTCTCCAGCTCTGGAGACATTCCCAACCCGCCTGGACGCCATCCTGTGCCACCTGCTGTAGGTGGAGCTGCTCTGGCAGGGGGTTGGACCAGATGGTCTCTAGAGGTCCCTGCCAACCCTTAACTTTCTGTGATTCTGTGATACAGCAACAGGAGGGCAGCACCCTGCTTGTGTGATGCGTTATTGGAGGCGGATGCAATTTTGGCTGTCGTGGAATAAGATGAAGGTGTCAGCGCTGCGAGTCGCAGCCCACTGCCGTTCTGGTCAGCAGTATTTGAGTAAGGGGCGTGGGGAACAGGCAGAGAAAAGAGCTACAGAAGTGGAGACGAGTCTGGTTGGTTTAGCTTGGAAAATCAAAGATTGAGAGGGGATGTGACTGCTGACTATAAATGCATTGTGAAGGGAAATATCAGGGAAGAAAAGGATTATTTGAACTGAAGGGGGAAGTTGGCACAAGAGCAAATTGAAAATTGTCCACAGACACGGGAGAAACTAACGCACCTTGTAGATGGAGATTTGTTTTGCAAAGTTTGCAAAAATTGTTAAAGCATCCTGTCTGTGCTCTTGCAGTGAAGTAAATGTAATTAGTAGCAAGCAATATATCGACTAAGGTGAATATAAAGCTGGAGAACTATTGAAGCGGTCCCGATTTAATTCCTGCGTCCAGTGAACCGCAAACACAAACAGCGATATTTCCATTCCATTCTGGAAAATGTGGCTGTACCCAGATGGGGCTGTGCTCTCCACGTTCTAGTGACACTTTGAGGTGCTCGCGTGTTGTTAGGTGAGGAAAAGTATTGGTACATAACTACGTGCCTTTCCACGGGGCTTTGACGGGTTGTCTCGGAGTAACGAGTGAACATTCATACGTGTAATGAACTGCTATATGCATCAAAATTGCCTAAGGATTTCTCATAATTTTGTAATTTTATTAGGAAAAGCTGCTAATAGCTGCATTTGCAGGACGTTAAAATTCTTATCTGTTTATGTCTGAAATTTTTGGTTACAGAAGTGGAGGTTGCTGCTGTGTCTTGTACTCTGGGGAGTCTTATCTGCCTAGAAGCAAAAATGTCAGTTTTCTTCAGTAACAGCGAGATACAGCACTCTGTGCACACGGAGAATAGCAAACTGAAGACAGATCTGGGTTTAAGCTATTTTAGCAGTTTCTGTAGAATAGAGCAGATAAGCAATTATAATGTTTGGAATAGCCTTGAGGACTCTGTGAACCTACTTTCTTTTCCTTCCGGTTGCAAACAGTGCCAGAACACAAAGTACGTCATGCCCCTAGGCTTGGAAGAAGATTTTTTTTTTATTATTATTTTCTCAGGGTTTTTAAGCTGTAAAAGTGGATGATATTTTGTTTGTTTGGCAATAACAATGTAGGAATGGCTGTGTTGTCAGGCCAAACATCATCTACTTTGCTAGCAGATGTTTGGGGCTAAAAGTATAAAGGGGGGGAAAAAATAGTAACAACCCTTCCTGTGGCACACGCTCCCTACATGTCCTGGTCAGCAGCACAAGTACTTCCCCAGCCAGAAGCTGCATCTAGATCATTGCGTTTATTAACTTCACATCTGAGAAGGTTTTTCTGAAGAGCTGCTTTTTTTTAAAAAAAAAAAAAAAAAATTTAGTCACACTTTTGACCCTCTGTGGTTATTAACTCAAAAATTCATGTTGGTTGGTGTAAACCTTCTGCTTGAAGGGAAACAGTCATTTCCCACACCGTGCCACGTGCAGGCTGTACTGGATGGAGCAGCCTTCGTTGTCAGATTCCTTCAGCTTTGGACGACTGTTGAGCGGGTGTCCTGAACCGAGGGCCAAGCCCGAAAGGTAGATAGCTACTTGAGTATGTTAGGCGTTTTGGTAGCTTTATGTCTGTATTCTAATGTTTTACCACGGAAACGAGCGTTGCGGTGATAACCCTTTCTTCTGGGAAGGGGAAAGTGGCAAGAGTGGGAACGGGAACTTCATTGTAGGCTTCACTGTTGAGGTGGTGAGCCAGTGCAGCGCAGCTTTGGTCCCGTGCTGCCGTGGGTATTGGTACTTCCACTTAATTCAGGTGGCACTTTGAGATCGGCCACTCAAACATTTGTTTCGTTCTGGCACTAAGCAAACAGTATTTTTCAGTAGTTACTCTGCTGTCTGACAATGTGCAGTGACCAATGAACTTGGAAGGGGAACTGCTGATCCGGATCCCTGCACGTGCTCTCAGTCTCTTTGTTTCGGGAATATCCAACTTGCCCTTCAAAAGGTTCTTCCAAATCGCCTACTTAGGTACGTCCCAAGTTGAGCAGGGGTGAAGGAGACTTGGTACAAGGCAATTGCTTATTTTGAGAGATCGTCTCAAAGATTTCCCAAATGTGATGGATGCGATTGTGCACCACCTTTGTTAGGTGAACACCCGCTGCTGTGCCACCGCCAGTTTTGGACAGCTTCACAAGGGATTGCTTACGGCGGGTGTTCCTGCAGTGCTTTTCTATTCACCTCAGCCTGGGAAGCTGAGCTTTTGTGCAAGTTCTCGTAGGATTTTTTTTTGTTTTGCTTCAGTGATCTTGAACTCCTGCACCCAATGAAAGGGAACATAAAATGCATTATGTTTTACTTTGTGCACAGCAAAATGGTCTATTTTGGTTATTAGAGCACAAGAGTTTTGGGGGAACAATATTAAATCTTTGCAGAATTGCACGTATCTCTTAGGCTTGATGTTTGCTGATGGGCAATGCTTTATAATTAGCTCTGCTGAAGCCCCATGCAAGCCCTACGCTGGAGGCTACAGCGCTGAAGATGCCAGATGTAGACTGCAGAATTCAGGCTCGTGTCTTAATAGTCAACTTCAATTTCAGTTTTATAATGATGCTTACAAAAGCAGGACAAGTTAATAGCGCAGTAATTTATATTTTGGTTTATATTCTGATTTATGCAGTGAAATACCCATAATTCATCCCTTGAGACAACCAGATGTAACTGAAAATGTATATGCAAAAAGAGCACTGAAGAATTTATTTATTAAAGTTCACATGGATTAAAAAAATGCCTAAGATGCCTGAAGAAACTGCTTCTTGGTGCTTTGTTGAGTGTGAAACCACCTTGAAGATCACTGTGTCTGTCACTAGATGCATCCTTTGGTGAAAGGAGAAGTTTCATGTGTGGGATCTGCCTTGAGCTGCCTGTATCAGGCAGTTGAATTCTAAGCCCAAGGATTTTTCCGCTTCCATTTTGGTTCTTTGGAAAGCTGACAAATAGACATATCTTCATTAATGACAAATGAGTAGAGTTGGTAAAAGTTTTAATAAAAATGACCAGTTTTTCACGCAGCTAATATAAAGCTTTATTCATTGCGAGCTGACTTTTCACGAGGCGGTTGTATTACAGTTTAGGTCTATGATTAAATTTGGGTGATGAATATGAAGATGTTGTTATCTTCTTATTTCATTATCTATTTAATGTAAGAGGTAGAAGTTCTCTAATCAGCTTTACTTGCTCTGTAGCAGAATTAGTCTTTGTACCAATTTCCAGCTATTTTGACAGTGAAAAGGGAGAAACTGATGAGCTGTAAAATTAGTATTATTCTGATGCTGTAATTTTAAAACTATTAGTTAAATCATATTCTCATTTATTGGAAAATGAGTATTTTGCAATAGATCTTGCACTGTTGTGGCTCTGTCCAGTATTCTGAGCCTTGTGAGGTATCACAGAAGGGTCTGGGTTGGAAGGGACCTTAAAGCCCCCCCAGTGCCACCCCCTGCCCTGGGCAGGGACACCTCCCACCACGCCAGGCTGCTCCAAGCCCCGTCCAACCTGCCCTTGAACCTCCAGGGATGGGGCAGCCACAGCTGCTCTGGGCAACCCCGGCCAGGGGCTCCCCACCCTCACAGCCAGCAATTTCTTCCCAATAGCTCAGCTAAACCTTCCCTCTTCCAGTTTGAAGCCATCACCCCTCGTCCTATCACTACATGCCCTTGTAAAAAGTCCCTCCCCAGCTTTCCTGGAGCCCCTTTCAGACACTGGCAGGGGCTGGCAGGTCTCCCCGGAGCCTTCTCTTCTCCAGGCTGAACCCCCCCAGCTCTCCCAGCCTGTCCTCCCAGCAGAGGGGCTCCAGCCCTCCCAGCATCTTCATGTCCCTTTGTGACCTATGGTTTTTAGTGTTCAAAAACTAGGCTTCCATTTTTGACAACTTGGCAAAATCTGATGCTTTTGGTGATGTTTCCTTTAATTGTGACTGGGGCTGTGGCAGCTACCTGGTGGCATGGGCAGGCTCCCGTGGTGTCTCGGGGCATGGGCAGGGCTGTCCCACCACTGGTTCCCCAGCAGGTACCTTGGAGTGCGGCCACTCAGCTGTTGGCTCTCAAAAGGGACCTCTGCGTGAGCTCCTGTGGGTACCACCCTGTGTGGCCTCTCCGCATCCCCTCCGGCCTATAGCAGCAAGCAGGATGCAGGTTTTTTATTCTGGAATTGCTGGTTCGGGTTTACCTGGCATACATGTATCTTCTGTGCTTTTTGAGGGCGTTTTTAGCTGGTTTTGTAGCCCAACAAGACTTGAGCATAGTGATTCCCACAGCTGTCTGTCCCGTTGGTCATCCACATTGCCGGGGGAATATCCCATAGGCGATTGTCTCGCATGGATGAGCTGGGAGTGCCTTGGTGACAGGTTTAATGTCTCTTTTCTTCCAGGGAACTAAAAATATCAGCGTTAGTTTGGCAACTACACCCCAAGCCAAGCCAGCACTGTTTCATCCCTCTGGCATTGCTTTCGGCGCAAAACAGGCCGCATTTCCCTCACCTCAGCCAGAAGCTTTGAGCTGAACAGCAGTGTATTTTAAATCAAAACGTATCTGTAACTATGTGCATAGAAGAGCAGAATTATTTGCAGCTGTTACAAGAAAGCTTTAAGTCCCCTGTTTTAATGAAACAGCTGGGATAGTGCCTTGACACCTTCTGCTTTGTACCTGGAGGTACTTGTTGTCTTATCTCCAAATAATTCCAGTGGTTTAGTAACAGAGGTTTTTTTTGAACAGCAAGTTAAGAGTACTGGAAAATAACATTAGCCTGGGGGAGATGAATTTTGAGTGAATGAACATATTTTTAATAAATTCTAGTGCTGCTTTAGCTGAGATTGTCAAAAGCTATCGGTGAGATGAGGCTTGGAAGATGGCTCATGTGTTGCTTGAAACCAGCTTAAAAAGTTGGGAAAAAAAAAAAAACCCAAAACACCAACCCCAGACTTTTCTGCATGCGAGGCATTGGCAGGGCTCTCGCAAGGAAGGGTGTAGTAGTAGGAAAGTGTAAGAAGGAAAAACAGGCGTCCAAGTGAGTCTGTCACCCTTCCTGACAAACCTTGTCTTGGGATTGCGCGGTGCCTATGAAACAGCAGTGGCTGTTGAAAATACGTACTGTTGTCTTCTGGTGATCATTGATGCTAATCAAGTTTGGGTAACTAATCAAATTCGGGAAGCTTGCTTGTTGTCATCAACTCTGAGACTGTGTTAGAACTTTGCATGCGGTGGCTCCACAGAGCGTTCCCCGCCGGAGCCTGTGACCCCTCCGAGAACTGGGAATGTATGGGAAAGCGAAGCAAACTGGAAAGGTGTGAGGGTTACTCGGACACTGCTTAGATAAGATGTAGGCGCAGTGTCGGATGGTGTAAAGTGACTCGTTGCCTTTTGACCTTTCCCTGTGCAGACAATCAAACTCTAATGTAGTATGTCTTCAAGGACGTGCCATTTTCAGATTTGACTGACTTGGATGCAAAACCTAGCTTGTTGGTGAAAAGTTGTCACGGTGACTGTTTATTTGTTGGAAGTTGAATAAACCTACAAGTATTTTCATACCATTTGGCATATGTCTCCTGAATGATGTAAAAGTCTTCATTTGTTTGCTGTAAGGCTCTTGCTAAAGCATATAGCGTGCGCTCATTTTGAAAGCCACGTAGCATTTAGGTGCTTCCGTTTTTAAATTTAACTTCATTTTGAAGACAAAATAATAAGGACTGTATTAATGATTGGGCAAGGTTTCTTACAGAGCGGTTTTGGTGTCAAAGATGCTTGTGTAAAGCTCCTCTCATAATTAATAGAATGACAGGAGTGTGGAGTAATTTGCCCTTAACACATTACCGAGTGTGATCTGATATATCAATATTTAAACTGTAGAGTGGTGACAGTTTATTTTTTGTTGTTGAATTGCAACTGTAAGACTTCAAATAATTTGAATGTAAATGTATTGATACCTATCTAGAGGCTTCAGAGTGATGACTTTGTCCGTTAATCTTGTGAACGGAGGTGTGGACCAGGGCTGGGAATGACGTGGCTGTTCCATTTCCCTCGGTAGAACCGAGAGCAAGGGGCGCTTCTCCTGCAGCGCGTGGCTTCTGCCATGTCCTGCCATCCTCAGCTCAAGGTGTGGTTAGAAGCACAGACTTCAAGTGCAGCCAGGAGCGATCCTACCGTGAGTTTGGGGGGCTGTTACCTTTTTATAGGGTGCTCAATATAGGCAGTGTACACCTTGCAGGGTGCCGCTGTCTGTCGTGACACGTGGTGGCTGTGGGAAGTCTTACCCTCTGTGGTAGCGATAACTAAGAAATAATGATTTCTCAGTGAGTAAAACATGTCACCTCCACTTCTATCTTTTCTCATCTCACTCAAGTTCTACAGGTGTGTAGAACTATGGTTATTCTTCCTGTGGTTTCCCCCCCTCCCCTTCTCAGTTTTTTCTCTGTCTGTTGTGTAACTTTTTCCTAACGCGTGCTAGACAAATTCTGTCCTCTTTTGTTGCTGTCACAATCTTTGAGAATACAGCTGGGGATTCCTTTAGCGCGCTGATGTAAATGTCACTGTGTAAAAGCCAGCTGAGTAGTGAAACAATTAGGAAATGCAATAAATCAAAGATGCAAAGCGTTATATATGGAGCCTGGTTTATTCTTGCCGTGCTTTCAGCACTGTGCCTCCTTGGGCTCCAGCATAAATAAGCACAGTTTATGCAAGGCTGGATGTTTCTGCCCATTGTTCCACGCTGACTATAAACCTACTGACTTCAGTAGCGTTGAGTTGGATTAAACAAGCTCGGTATTTAGCCAGTAGCAGGGTAATTTTTTATAGCTACCGGGAGAGTTAGTGCTCAGCATCTCGCAGGAGACTACTTGTTCTTACAAAATCAAATGCTCAGTGAGGCACAGACTGAACCATTCGCGTGCTTTGTGCTCTGACTGGCCTGATTCTGCAGAAGGGCTGTTCCGCTTGGAGGTAGTGAGAGAGGCAAGAGGCGGGGCACAAAACCTGGGGAAAAGGTCCACGGAGGTTCTCTCCTTCCACCTCGCAGGATCCTGTGGCTGCGGATGCTGGGAGTTACTTTGGAGTGAGGGTGGTTTTTTTCTCTTCTGCATTCAGCCTGTGTCACTCTGCCATTCTTTAGCTGGAGTATGGTAATCCGTTCCTGACCGGCCTCCCGAGGTGCCAGCGGGATTTCCTTGCGCTTGCCTGTAGAGCTGCTCTTCCCAGGCGTTACGCACACTTAATGCCTGGAGCCTCTTTAATCGCTGTGCTCCGCTTGCATGTCTCACACCAAAAGTCGTCGCTGCTCCCGCAGCAGCAGCACAGAGCAGATGCTTCCAGCTGCCCTCTCGGGCTGCGCTTTTCCGTTTTGAAGAAAGTTGCCCAGTATTGTCTCTGGATTTGTGCTTTCCTGGCTTTGTGCTATGGATCACGAAGATTTTGGCGTTCAGCGTAAAAAGCAGTGCTGGCCATGTTCTCCTGTACTTCTAAGGATTGCTCTCCACATGTTTTAGCTCTGGAGAAATGAGGATTAAATCGAGGCTTTCCTGCAGTGAGAATTTCCAGTCTACTTGCCAATAATGCATGAGTTACAAATTTAATGGCAGACCTTGAAGTATATAAAAATTTAAGTCCAGAAAAAGGTAAGGATGTTTGAGTTTGGAATTACTGTAGGAAGAGCTCGTAACAATTCTGGAATTGCTTATAGAAAAACCAGGTAACTTTATCCTTATAATTGGTAAGTTACATACAATATTTATGTGGGCATCATTAATATGAAAAATGTATATATGTATTCCTGAATATTTAAGAGGGAAAACTTGGTATTTTTGTATCGACTTGAAAGTACATTTCTCCATGAAAATGTGTATATGAGATACTGCTGCTATGGTATGGACAAACTGCATTTGTGTGTGATCTTAAATTATTACAAATGTATTTTTAAAAAAACATTCTTGACCTTTTCATCAATTGGTCATCTTGCTGTGGCATAGCTTTTTATGGAAAAGAGTTTCTGGCTTTTCTTTTCCTGGTAGCATTTATGAATAGTATAAGACATATGCAAATGATGTGTGGCATTCTGATCAAACAGCATTGGATGAGGAAGATGTGTCTTTTCAAGAATTTTTAAGAGGATGATGTAAAAAAGGAAGACATCTTGAATAACTTTCTGCAGTAACTTGTAGTTTGTAATGTCTGATTTTTCTTCAATTTGTCAGTGCTGGATGGAAATTGGTAATTAGTTTAAGCCTCTAAGTGGATATAGCGTAAATGCTGTAAAGAAAAGGAGAAATCATGGTAGATAAGGTTTAGTTTTTTATTTTGCTTATCCTTAATGATGTTGGTTTATGTGATTTTTAAAGAAAAAACTTACAAGATACATTTAGCAAAGAGCCAGCTTGTCGAAATTGGGTAGTTCAGAAGGCATTTTCTGACAAGATTATCTATAATTTAAAACCAAATAAACTAATCTAAAGTAAAGCCACTGAAAGTCATGGATTGTACTTGTAATTATCATTTTGCCTGCTGTGAAGCAGGTTAAAAAAATAAGGGCCATGTTGGAGGTTGATATAGACTATTTTTTTCTTTGTATTTAGCATGGATGATTTTATTTGATAAATATTTTTTTTTAAATTAGGGAATGTTACTGGAAATAGACATAGCTATTGTATAAGAAATTGAGACTATTTTAAGAAAAAGTCAGTTCCTTTTATATTGTCTCGGGGAAGGGTCTCCTGTGTTGGAGTTGGTATGCTGTAGTTCCAAACGCTGTGCTTTTATTTTGGAGGTTTTGGTTACACAAAACTCTACATTAAGCTTTGATGCATATGGTTAGGTAAAGGAGACCAGGTGTTACTTCATCTGCTTTCTGAGAAGCAGAAGGTAATGGATATGTCCCCATTTAATAATTTACAAGAGCTAGCTTATTTGAAGGAGGTTTTTGGAACAGTCCTAGAAGAGCATCAGGTTTAGTTTTTAAAGCTCATGTAAATGTGCGTGTATGTGTAGATAAACACATTTCATACCAAAGTACTCACCTGGTGGTGAAATTTTGTCTGAGGTAACTTTGCAGCCTCTTTTCCTTAGCCAGATATATTAGCAACTGCCAAATTTCTGTTAATCTCTCCGTCAGCAGCACTACCACATCTGTCTGGTGGAGGTCGGTAAAGGCTGCAGAGAAAAGGAGTACGACTCCGTGTGCCTTGTGTTCGGGTTGGCCTGTTGGGTGGCACTGCAGCGGGGCACGTGGGGTCATGCTGGGCTCCTGCGGTGACACGGGACCGCGCAAGCACAGACCTTGGGTGTCGCGGTCTGTAGGCACAAATGTGTTCCCGTGCCGGGGTGGTGGCAGCTGGCAGAGCGCCCAATCTCCCCAGTGCTCGGGCTGGTGCACTGATAGTGGCGACAGCGGGATCACACCCCTCGGACACCCTATGCGCGGAAGAGTCCTCGTTAGACAGCGCCCGGGCACAGGGATACCCGCAGGAGTGGGTGCCGTCGCCGGCCGACTGTCTGCCTGGGTTCCGCAATGAGCGCTGGCGGGAGGCAGCGGCTCCGCGCCTGCCGGCGGTTCGACTGTAAGTTTGTAGGCAACTGCTGGCCCCTGAACAGGCAACGCGCCGGTGCTCACAGGGCTATCGGCAGTGGGACCTTAGTGGGCATGGCGCAGAGGGAGCGGTACAGACTTCCCTTGGTTATGGGTCGGGCGTTTGGCTGATGGGTGGTGGTACGCTGTAGCTGTCTCGTTGTTGCCGCTCCACCAGAGCACTGGGGTTGGGGTCGGTACAGCTGAGCAGGGAAACAGCAGTGAACTGCTGTGCAGTTCACTCACAGCGAGTGTCGCAGCAGCCTTTTTTTAAGGCCGTTATTACTACCTGTTTGGGACTGTTGTATCTTTAAATCTATGCAAGCACCTGTAAAAGAAGAATTAAGTCCTCAGCAGAAGGACCACGGAGCTGTTGGAGCGGGGCCAGAGGAGGCCCCGGAGATGCTGGGAGGGCTGGAGCCCCTCTGCTGGGAGGACAGGCTGGGAGAGCTGGGGGGGTTCAGCCTGGAGAAGAGAAGGCTCCGGGGAGACCTGCCAGCCCCTGCCAGTGTCTGAAAGGGGCTCCAGGAAAGCTGGGGAGGGACTCGGGATCAGGGAGTGGAGCCACAGGACGAGGGGCAACGGTTTTACACTGGCAGAGGGGAGATTTAGCTGAGATACTGGTGAGAAATTGCTGGCTGTGAGGGCGGTGAGCCCCTGGCCGGGGTTGGCCAGAGCAGCTGTGGCTGCCCCATCCCTGGAGGTTCAAGGGCAGGTTGGACGGGGCTTGGAGCAGCCTGGTGTGGTGGGAGGTGTCCCTGCCCAGGGCAGGGAGTGGCACGGGGTGGGCTTTAAGGTCCCTTCCAGCCCAAACAGTTCTATGAACTATAGACTGTAGCCTGGTAAGTGATACATAAAGGAACTGGCTCAGAATAGCATAATGTTCTAAGCAGATGTTGAAGACATCAACCTTCTGCCATGGAGAGCTTTGTCTTCCACAGGTTTAATTCCAGTAACAGCTTAAATCTATCACAGCATTATATGCCCTCGAGGTAGATTAGTATCTGCACATGGCAGATTTGAAAGATTTCATAGAGTCACAGAATGGTTGAGGTTGGAAATGACTTTAAAGATCATTTAGTTCCAACCCCCCTGCCATGGGCAAGGAGACCTCCTACTAGACCAGCTTGCTGCAAGCCTCATCCAGCCTGGCCTTGAACACTTCATGGGGCCTCCACAGCTGGGGCAGGTTTAAAGCCTGGGTTGTTTGGCAGGTTCTGAGGACATTACCCTGTGGGAAGAGAAATGCCTCCCCTGCCAGCCTGAAGGGAGTGTCGCTGTGGGGTGGCCCTATGGAGTGCTGGGTCCTTTCCCTGGCACCCATGTGGTTTCAGGGGACGCTGGAGCTGGGTGCTGAATGCTCCTTGTCTCCACGAGAGGTATCTAATCTGCTTCTGCAGAGCCAAGGCCGCTTGAGACCAACTAGTAACTAGGTTATATGCCTGTTAACTACTTTGTATTCTTTTTTTCTTCGTGCCTATAAATTAAATATACTCTTGTTTCAATACATTTGTAGAACACTATCATCGTGTGAAACTTAGAAGGCTCTTGGAGTTTGCTTGAAGCATTGTGCCTTTGTGAAATGATGTGGCATAAGGTTAAAACTGTTAAAGTAACTCTTCCACTGCTTTGATGAAGACTACAGTGGCCAAATGCTGTATTGGGGGCAGTGCTAATGGTGCCATGGCATGCTGTAGCTGGGTGAAACCAGGGGGTGGTGAAGGGACCTTGCTGCAAGAGAAGTTCACAGCTGTTTCCAGCACTCAGCTCAT
This sequence comes from Chionis minor, assembly GCA_013398295.1. NCBI lineage: Eukaryota > Metazoa > Chordata > Aves > Charadriiformes > Chionidae > Chionis > Chionis minor. Next base: position 44,608 of record VZSF01003225.1, on the reverse strand, counting down.
CTGCAAGAGGAAATACGTGTCCTTATTCTTCCTTTTTACCATGTATTTTTGAAGTAGTCCCTTAGGAAGCTCATGTCTTAGAGGACAGCCTGTTGGTATGCAGGCAGCATTTTGTGCTGGTGCGTGTGCTTCTGGGATGACTGAAATTAAAGTTATGGGAAACCAGAACTGGGGTTTTTTATACAAGTGACAGGAAACCCAGCTGTAGGTGAGGAAGTTTGTGCCTCCTCTATGTCAGGTTATTGGTATCCTCAGCAGTATAACAGATAACTGGTTTGGAGGCATTTTCACATGTTACCAATAGAAACATTGATCAACGTGAAACTCAGATGCACAAAACATCATTCTTTTCAGTAATAAAATTACCTCGGTGCTTGAAACTGTCAATTCATTGTTTGTCCACAGATGACTCACTGTCAGTGACTTGCACCCAGGTAATTTGAGAATAGAATAGATAAACGTGCTGCTTTAGCAAAATGTTTGTTTCTGAGGAGTGTGAATAAATTGGTTTGTATCACCAGTTACACTGTAGTATTCATTCATTACTTTTAAAGGTTAATTAACTCCACCTTCAGTTCTACTCTGCTTTTTCCCCTCCTACTTGCTAATCGAGCCCCAGATGTGGATTTATTTGGCAGCCTGAAGGGGAAGCGATGCTCCCTGCAGCCCAGCTGCTGTCACAGCCCCGTGTGACGTGTCGGGTCCTGGGGACTGGATCCCTCCTCCACCCACTTCATCCTGCAGCTCCAGCCGCTCCTGTGCCCTGTGATTTACTCCCCTCCCTGGGCTGCGCTGCTGCACAGGTGCCCGGGTTGCCGAGCCCTATTGCTATTTGCTGATGAATTTGCAGACATTAGAATTCACTGTTTGCGCTGAAGCTGGGACAGTTTCTCCTCCGCACGTCTCCGGTGCGGAGAAAGGAGCGAGCGTTACGAGGGGTATTCTGGTGGGGTTTTTCTATTTCTGTTTTGTCGGAGAAGTTAAGGGTGGGATAAGATATAAAGGAATGGTACATTTTTGGGGGGAGGCATGAGGAGCCCTGACCCAGGCTCATTACCTGTTCATGGAGAACAGGTCTTATGAGGAGCGGCTAAGAGAGTTGGGATTGTTTATCCTGGAGAAGAGAAGGTTGAGGGGAGACCTTCTCACTCTCTACAACTCCCTGAAAGGGGGTTATAGCCAGGGGGGGTCAGTCTCTTCTCCCAAGGAACAAGCAACAGGACAAGAGGAAATGGCCTCAAGTTGTGCCAGGGGAGGTTTAGGTTGGATATCAGGAAAAACTTCTTTACCAAAAGGGTTCTCAGGCATTGGGACAGGCTGCCCAGGGAGGTGGTGGAATCGCTGTCCCTGGAGGTATTTAAAAGCCGGGCAGACGTGGTGCTGAGGGACATGGGTTAGGGGTGGGTTTGGCATAGGTTTATGGTTGGACTCGATCTTGAAGGTCTCTTCCAACCCAAGTGATTCTATGATTCTATGATTACGTTGTGGTGGGAATTGTGTTTCTTTGAAGTCCTGGGTAGTACCTAAAGGATCGAGGAACAGGGATGACATTTAATACTGTACGGCAAAGGCAGGCTTAGAACAAGACATGCTTGGTTCTCGGGCGTATGATCCTTCCTTATGTACTTTTTGATTTCTAGAGGGCAGACATGGGATTCTGGAGGAGAAAGCTTGTGGCTTACTGTGTTCCACCGACCTCTGCCTCCAGAGGCGTAGCTCCTGGGATGCCCTTCAGGCTGTGCTTTGTGGGCTGCTGCGAGGCCTCCCAGGAGCTGCTGTCTTAGCGCTGCGGGGGAGCGCGGGGGTGACTCCCCTCAGCTCCTCTGAGCCATTGCCATAAGGGGAGACCCTGCGTGTCTCCAAAGGAAACGCGCCGCAGACCCACAGCACGACGCCCCGTGCTCCTTGTGAGTGGTTATGGCAGCGTGAGGATGCTGCCCAAGAAGCCAAATGCCTCTCTGCCCTTTGCCTGTCCTGACACCCGCCGCTGAGGCTGTCACCGCTTGTCCTGCTTGTGGACAGGTGCAGTGGAAACTGTCCTCCTGCGTTTCTTTGTCTGCTGCTTCTTGCACTCGCTCTGTCGCGTCGTGAGCGGTTGCTGTGCCCTCCCTGCTCAGGGATCCTCACGCAAGCATGAGGCTCAGGATGTGCAAACTTGTTAACGGTGTTTGCTTAATAAATCTATGTTCCTTGTTCACTCTATATTGCTGTGACAGTGCATTTTGGCAGTTGGCCATGTCTGTGGTTAAGTGGTTGTGCTTTTCAGCGTTGCTGCAGGACTGCTTCCATAGTCTTAATGGAAAACTTACAGTCCTCGGTCATGCTGGGTTGCAGTGGCACCAGGGCTCTCAAAACGGACAGCTTTGCAGTCTGTTCCTGAAGAAAAAAGAGATGTCAGAGATATTTATTGTATTTCAGGAGCAAGTAGCAGTAACATCCCCCTGGGGGCTGTCACACGGTTGGTCTCTTGGCCCTGCGTTGTCAGGCAGTGGCCTGCGGAAGGTGCGTCTTTATGGACAAGGCTTGGAGCTGGAGCTAGCAGAAGGAAGGCATCCTCGAGCAGAGGTGGAAAACATGCATTACTCGCTGTATGTCGGGGCCGCGCTCTCAGACTTCATTGCTGTACCGAAGTGCGGGTCTCAAGAAGGGGACCGTAGGCCCTGTAAATGAGCACTGTCCTGGCAAGTCATCTTCTACTTTGCACAGTACTCTGTAAAAGGTAGTCTTGCTGTAGGAACAGAACTTACAGTTAAGGATCATTAAGACTCTCTTGGGATTATATTGTAGTGCCGGGTCTTTGGTTTGATGCTTCTGGTTCCCTTGTGATGTCTAAGTGTAAAAGAGGAGGGGGCTCGGCCTGGGAAGGGACTCTGGGTGTTCCCATGGCGTGAATAACTCATTACTGTCAAGGATTGGCTGTGGAGAAGGCATGGAGCCAAACCCTTCCTCTTGTAAGATAAAAATGAGTTAAATTGATCATAGCATTAAGCTAGCAGTCTCAATATGGTAGGCTGAAATGGCAGTTCCTATGAAATATGTATTGCTCAAACATAACTTCTAGGAGATGCTGCTCCCAAGTTTTTGGTTTTTCTTTCTTTGGGGAGGGGGGTAGTTCTGTTGTTTTGTTTTGTGTGGGTTTTTTTTGGTTTGTGGTTGTGTTTGGTTTTTTTTTTTTTAAAAAAAAAAGACACCACCAGACAGTTCCCTGACCTACAAAGAGTTAAAACTATGCTGGTAGATTTTGGATTATTTTTTTTTCTTCTTCTGGGTGGTAAATGTTCTTAAGCTTCATCCCTTTTTTTGTTTGCATATCATTTAGTGAATTTGCAAGCATGAGTTGTTTCTCAGATTTTCGTTGATTGTAAACCAGTCACAATTGTTTTGAGCAGTCACAGTTTGTATTTGGCTGGTTACTCCTTTGGATTCTCTGCCCCCAGAGGGTTGAAATGAAATACCTGCACCCTTTTCAGCTGGGCCTTGCAGGGACCAGCCCCAGCCCTGGGTGTCTCTGCCGGTTGTGTGTGACTTCCTTGAGGATTTCTGGAGATTTGCGGAAGTGGGAGAGATTGTCCATCTCATGTCCGTGGACTTCACAGAGATTGTGATTAAATCCACTGTAAGAAGCTTAATGCAAAATTCCATGAGGGGCTGGAAGAGTTGCTGCAAAGCAAATTAAAATCTGGCATAAAATATGAGATGTGGCTATGAAAAATGGTCCTGACTGGGGCCGTGGATTCCCCCGGACCTGCAGCTGCAGCCTCTGTTCCCTGGGCCCTTCGGGCGTTGTGTAACAGAACGGCAATCGACAACGTGGTGGCATTGTGGTACGCGCCGGGGGTGCGGGATGCTGGTGCTGTTCTGTGGGATTTAGATACAACATGCTCTCGGGGGGGTGGAGGTAGGGAGCAAATGGCTTTTAATGGCGTTAGCGTAAAGGCAAACTCACAGCGTACTTGTGATGGATAAACGGTGCGAAACAGAGCGATGGGAAGAGTTTAGAGAACTGAGGATGCTGGGTTTGGTGGTTTGTGGGGTTTGGGGGTTTTTTGGTTCAGGTTTTGTTTGGTTTCATTTTTTTGTGATTGCATCTGGAGTATCTTCACTACTTGGATGGTGACAGTTTAGTTGCGTACTGTTCTCTGGTTTGGGGGGGTGTGTGCTTTCTTTCCTTCGCACATTTCTTTGATGTCTGCTTCTGGGAATGTGCATCTCTGTCAGTAAAAATTGGACTCCAGGCTGGATCCAGGTACATGATTCCAGTGATGGGAACATGCTGTGACTCCTTTGTCAACCACCAACCACCTACTTTTTGTATAGCAGCCTCACTTAGAGTCCACTTTCTGCAATTTTGGGGTTTTAAAAACTAAGATTTTGAGAGTGTGGTGGCATTTGGGGGTTTCAATAAGGTAAGCCAAAGCCCGCTTTCCAGAGCGTAAGGGCGGTTACACCAGGGTGAAGTGCAGGATCCTGTTCTGGTTTTCGGGATGCCACAGCCCAGTGAATCACAGGAGATGCCTGGAACGGTGTGGGTAGGAGCAGCACGTGGTGGTGATGATGGGGGCATCTTTTGGCTCTTCCCTCTGAAGAGACAACAAACAATATACCTGCAAACTGTGCAGTAAAACCAAAAGTACTGAACGTAGGGGAAAAGAGCTGTTGTTGCAGCTGAAAAAGTTACTCCTGCGTTTTATGGGTTTCTTCTATCTCAAGCTTAATGTTGGCTTAATGCGGTTTGCATATAATTTAGAAACACAGTTTATATCCTCTTTCATAATTATACTTCTCATTGTTTTATAATGCTCTTGATACATTATTTAATCTTTTTGTTTTGTTAGATGGCTGTAACGTTAAGTCCATAAAAGCAAGACGTGAGACCAAACCTTTTTTGTTACATTTTGAAATACTCCTTTCTTAGCATATAGTAGTATATTGGGTGGGGGGGAAATAAGAACGAACTGTTTTTGTGAGCAGCAGTCAAAAGATTCATTTGATCTTTGATTAAGATAAAAATCTGTGTCAACTTCAGGGGCGTAATCTTAATAGTTGTAGGACACTGTTCCTAAAGCTGTTAAATATATTCACGTTCTGCTGTATCTGTTTTGCTGAGGGCCAGCTGTATTGATTGGCTAAGGGTTTGCTGTGAACGCTTGAACTCTCTGCACGTAGCAGTTGCACACGCCGTCCCTTGCAAAAATAGGTTTTTATGGCTGTCCTGAAATTGAATTAATAACTCATTTAAATACCGATGTATGTTGCCTAATGGCTTTCTTGTGCTGTCTCGCAGAAGTTGGGGTTGTGCTCAGGGGGAGCCGGGAGCCACGGAGGGCACAGTGAGACCAGGAGTCCGGGAGCTGGGGTAGCCCAGAAAGCCTGGGGGTAGCCCGAGAAGCCTGGGGGCAGCCCTGGCTGTCGCCTGCGGGCCATGGGCCAGCTGCTGTGGCTGCATCCCAGCCACATCCCAGCCGGCATCCTCAGGGTGCCGGCGCTGCTCCCGCACGGTGCCTGCCTCTTGGCTCCAGTTGCCAAGTGACCAGTGTATTTATTTAATCTTCGATGAACATGTTTTATGGGGAGTGGATGTTTGTTTTGCTGCTGTGATGTGTCCTGCGCATCAAAGCGCATTTCAGTTTTACTGAAAGTGCTGCCAGGGATAATATTTTAATTCCCTAAATATTTTCCTTCTAGTATCAACTAAAGAGTCCTGCACACCTTGAAGGCTATGTGGTAAAGCACACCAGCAGGCAGATGTGCGTGTCATGACTATCGCTACTGAGAATTAAACTAAATTAATTGCAAACTATTGAAAAACAAGGCTTGTGCGGGGAGCGGCTGTTAAACCTGTGAACAGAGCTGTAACTTTTTGCGACAGATTCTCGCAGGGCACAGTGCTAAGCTATTCCCTGGTTATTAAAGACCTGATTGCACATGGGGATAGATTAGAGCGGAGTTGGACGGAAGGTAGCGTCGGCTGATTTGGGGCGGATTAGAGTGCTTTTTGAACGTAAGGCCGCGTATGGTTAGTGGTCAGAGTTCCAGCTTAGTGTTCCCAGGCAGCAGCTTGATTCATTCCGCAGCGAGGAGCAGTGTTGTCAGGTAGAATAAACAGCATCTGCCTAACACCCAAGATTTCAAGTATCGTCGGGACTCACCGGGGGCTCGGATGGCTTTCCTGCTGGCTTCGGAAGTCTGCCATGTGCTGGGGAGCGTGGCCACTTCAGAAAAAGTCCAGCTGGCGCAGATGGGTTTGTATCCGGTTCACCATTCGGTAGAGAAGCAGCTCCTGGAAAGGAGACATGTGTTCTACTGAGAATGGTCATCCTTGCTTGAACTGAAAATTAAGAAACGCTCTTTGAATTCAGATCTGGTTTGCTTGAAATGGCTGTTTTGTGAGGGGGGGGAAAAAACTGGACTGGTATTTCAATATTATTAAAACCCATTAAACTACAGGATGTCTGTTAGGATGGTTTTAGACTGTCAAGAGTAAGTTTGCATAACTCTGGAAACAGAAGTGACTTTGTGGTTTCCAGGGTTTTTCATTTGGAAGTAAAGCTTTAAATGTGCAATACCCAAAAATAATATTTTATTTGACTTTCCAGATTAATTAACATTCTTTGTTCTTGTAACACAGAAACTACATTGTATTCTAGTTTAACTTAATTAATTTTCAGACTTTTGGCAAAAAAGGCACAGCTAGTCCTTGTGTTAGAAAAAATACCATATAATGGAAACGATGCCTTGCTTTTTCAAATTTTAATATTCGTCTGTATCGAGGAGCTGTTTCATTTACTTAGCATTCGTGGTTTATCTAGAGGATTAAATGTTTTTCTGGAACCAGTTTCCCTATTTTTTAATGAAAGCATTCTTGAGTTGCTCTTCTGGAGCTTTAATTCTGAACTGCCTCTGTTCAATAACTTCGGCTTATTCAGATGCTAATGTGCAGTGTCTCTCTCTTGTGAATGTCTGGCTAGAGACTGAAATTAGCATATTAGGAACAGATTTGAAAAAGACTCTGTTTCTTTGTGTGCTTATATTTTATAAATAGCTTGAAGGAGAGGATGGTGTATTTTGTAAATGGTTTCCAGAGTTGAAATCCAATGGGCCTTTGAATGGTGTGGCATTTCTATTACCGTAGTCTGTTCTGTAAAGGGGATTCTTTCTGTTATTAACGTGTACACAGTAGGGATGATGCAACAAACTTCCTCCCACGTTTACTATTCTTATTTAAAAGTTTGCATTCTGGTGGTATTTTCTTAGAACAGGAAAAGTGCAAGCAGCAAAGGTGATCCTTGCTTGGGCACGAGACTTACTGCAGGTGGCATTTGAGAAATTGAGAATGTTGAGATATTTGGTGGGAACCGGATTTTTCCCACTTGTGTCTGTTAGTGAAAAAAAGTGTTTAAAAATCTATTCCCTGTAACTTTGATTCTGAAGTCTACCTGAAAGCGTGTATGTGAAATGCATCTATAACAATTACAAATGCAATGTAGAAATATTTCGGCAATTGGAACGGTGAAGAAGAAACAGGATTGCCTTTTATGATTCCTTCCCCTCCGCCCCCGGGTTTTGTTTGCTGTAATTACTGATTGTGGCCCATTTTCTGCCTTTTTTTTTTTTTTGCGTTAAAGAAATGTAGTTCTCTTTCTTCTGCCTTTTACTAGCAACCCTCAACAACACCGTAATGAAACTAGGTTTTTTTTCTATGACAACTGAGCTGATGATAATAGAAAGACTTACATGAGAATTAGCTTTTTAAGACTTTTATTAATAACTGATAGGCTTAGATGCAAAGAAGCAGATTTTCTGTGTTGAGTTACCTTGTGGCTAAACCTCTCCCTGAGCTAAAACCCTGTTGCGATCCGTCACTCTAATAGTGAAATAAAAACCTGCCTGCAGTTCTTATGCCAGGCTAACGTAGCAGTTCAAATGGCATATCCACACACCCCTGTACAACCTTTTCCTGTGGAGAGCCCCGTTTCTGTGCTGGACGACAATTCTTATTTGTTAGGTATGAATCCAGGGCAAACTTGCACTAAACTCAGTTCCAAAGTGAAAGGCTCAGTCTCCTGGGAGAAGGGCTGGGTGTGCATATATGTATATATATATGTGTATGTAGTAAGTTTTAGAGACTTATTTTTGTGTCAGTTAATCTTTCTTCTTTAATGTGCTAGTTTTCCATCCCTAGTGGTGTAAAGGCACATATTCCTGGTACTCTGTGCATCTTCAGATAGATACAAGTCAAAGCTGCCCCGGCCAACGTGCGGATACTGTGTAGTATCTGTGTCCCGCTTGGTTTATGTCACTTCCTGAGCTCATCTTAAAGCGATTCCAAACCCACCTACCCATTTGGTATGTGTGATGATCCAGGGAAGGCTGTATATTTATGGACATAATAACGGACAAATTTATTGCACTCATGCAGTTCTGTGATGCTTTCAGAAGTTTTGGCTCTGTTCAGCTCGACCTGAGTCCTCTCTTTCCCCCAAGGAAGACGACAACTCAGCAAAACCGTGCCTTCTGCTGGAGCTGTTAGATGTGGAGTTTGGCTTGCCGGAAAAAAGGGGTTTGTGCAAGGGAGCTGGGGGAAGTTGTTCCAGCGACGCCGGCTGGTCATCCCATGTTTGACTAATGTTTAGGGTGACCACGGTCAACCCGGAGGCGCTTTGGAAAGAGCAGTGGGCTTGTTTGCCTTCATTGATGGCCTCGGGGTGGTGTGGATCTCCTGCAAGACACGTGTGGACCACGCTGCTGCTGTGGAGATGAACTGAGCGGGGCCACCATAGCAGGCAGTGTGGGCTTTCAGCTGGCCCCGGGTCCACTGCTCCCTGTGGGAGCTAAGGAGATGTCAGGAGCCGAGAAAAATCCCAGCCCTGGTGGAGAGGAGTGGGAAGGTGCATTAGTCTTTGCTGCGATAGCGAGAGGAGCACAGAAGGGAGAAGTCGTGAAGAGAAAGGAGATAAGAAGACATAAAGACAGACACAGATAGTATTTGGGAGCCAGCCAGAGTGTAAACAAATCACCTGGGAGGTGAACTTGGAGTGATATCAAGTGAGGAGAGGCTGTGAATGGATAAAAACAGGAGAAGGTAATTTAAGAGCATGGATATATACCTAGATCAAGAGGAAGTGTTATCTTGATCCTAGTGTTTGGAAAACTGTAGGAGGGAAGATGTGAGGTGAAATGGAAGAGATGGGTGTATTTTAGTCAAAACATAGAGAAAGAACGGCTTATCGTCCGGGATGGAATGGGTGGATAAAAGAAAGTCATCACAGTATGTGCTTGAAATTTGGTAGCAGGATGGAGAGGGTGTAAATGCGTGTGGTAAGGAGGAGGGATTTGTATATTTATAATTCTCTTAGCAGTTCTGACAGTGTCAAAAGCACAAGATATAAACTAGAGGATTACTGAGCCCAAAGGAATGTGGAGTTGAATGATAATCTCACCATTCAAAATTTGTGGAGTGCTGGGATTTAAAATGACAGTAGCAGTTATAATAATATAAAAATATTTAAATGAAATAAGCATTGAACCAACCATAAAATATTTTCCTTCAACATATGTTAGAATTTTCTTTGCCTGCTTTGTCGTGAAGGCATTTTGACAGATGATTTTTTTTTTCTTTATTTTCCTCTGTGGAGAAGCTAATAGTGAAGAAGAAGAAGAAATTGCTGTGTTGCACACAGCAATTACTAGTTTCTGTCATTAAAGGTGCAAGTCAAAAATTTGATATGCTTGGCAGCTGTTGGAAAGCCAGTAAGTCATTCAGTGGAATTTCTCTTGTTCTGCTTCGCAGTTGAAAGATGCATGAGTGTTATGCAGTCTGGGACCCAGATGGTTAAGCTGAAGAGTGGAACCAAAGGGCTGGTTCGTCTCTTCTACCTGGATGAGCACAGGACCTGCATCCGATGGAGACCCTCCAGAAAAAGCGAAAAGGCAAAAAGTAAACTTTTAATATTTCTTTTAATTTCGTGGGCAGTTCGGTATTAAAATGGGAATTACAGAGGGAAAGGTGGGCAATGTTTTTGGGATCGATTAAATAAATGCTTTTTGATGCTTATTTTAAATGTGAGGTGATACTTAACACGAAGGTTTTCAAGGATGAGTAGGGTTTCGCCACCTACTGAAAGTTTCAGATTATGAAAGGAAGGGGAGTGTTGTTCACTCAGATGTCAACATTTTCCATCGGTTTATATGAATTGTGAGCAAACTAAAGAGTGACTTGATAACATAAGTCCCTCCTCCTTGGCTGCCCAGAGAGGTGGTGGAGTCTCCGACTCTGGAGACATTCCCAACCCGCCTGGACGCCACCCTGTGCCCTCTGCTCTGGCAGGGGAGTTGGACCAGACGGTCTCCAGAGGTCCCTTCCAACCCCTAACACTCTGTGATTCTATGACTAATGTACTATGCTGAATTCTTTTTGATGTATACATCACAAATTTAAATACAGAACCTAGAAAAGTTTAGACTGAGGTTTCTTAATCTTAACTGTGATAATTTTCTTTAGGCGTTACCACATCTTGAAGTTAGTGTAGCGTTATTTCTCATTGAAAACTGTTCCTGCTGCACTGTTTTAAATTGGAAATTCAAATTAGTGGTTTATTAGATAAAATAAGGACTAGAAATTCACGGAACTGTAACAGAAGCTTGAGATTAAAAACAAACAGGTGGGAAGGCTACAGACAGTGACAGTTGATGTTTTTGGGCCAGTGTGTGTGGTGGCTAAGAGCTGCTGCGTTGAACAGTGTAGCTGGTTGGCGCCACAGCCCTGGGAGCCCTCGCGCAGCCACGGGTATCCCTCTCTTCCTGCCGTAGAAAGCACGGCTGTGATGGGAGCAGTCCCATTGGACTTACGCAGTGTTTCAGGGATTGATGGAAGACATTTGGCCTCAGACTCCTCGTGCTGCGCTTTGGGTAGCCTACAGTCCTCTGACGTAGCAGGGAGCGCGTGGAGAGCTTTGCTGTAACCTGCCCGTGCCTGCGCTGGGCTGCCTTCGAGGCAGCTGTACTGTGCACGTGGCGGGGCCAGAACAAGGGTAAGCCTAGGAAATCAAAAAGCCCTGTGGGATGGGAAGATGTAATGTTAAAAGCGTTCAATGACTTTTAGCCTGAATAATTCAGAATTGCTCAAAAGCAGAAAGAATCAGTGTAGATTTGCAAGCATGTCAGTTACTGGTTTCCCTTTTCCCCACAGTTGTCATCGATTCCATTTACAAAGTCACCGAAGGCCGGCAGTCTGAAATCTTCCACCGCCATGCGGAGGGGAACTTTGACCCAAGCTGTTGCTTCACCATTTACCACGGCAACCACATGGAGTCACTGGATCTCATCACATCTAACCCAGAGGAAGCTCGTACCTGGATCACAGGACTGAAATATTTGATGGCTGGAATAAGTGATGAGGACTCACTCGCTAAGCGACAGAGAACACATGATCAGTATCCTTTTAGGAGCCTGAGCTCCAGCTTTTGATTCAGTATTTTTGGCTTGTTTTTTAGTGAACACAGCTTAGGGTGCCCTTTCACCTTCTGTTAAGTGACCAAAACCCTTGCCATTGATTGCAACAGAACCTTGAGTGACGGGTTTGACATGGACACTTATCTGTGCAATAAAACATCAGCCATGCCTTAGGGACTGGATTAAACTCCACTGAGGTCAGGGGATAATCTTGTATTCTTATTGAAGGGTCAAAACAGTAATTTCTGGTTATCTCAATAAGTACTAACCCCAGCGTGATTTCAGGATTTCTGTCATCTTCTGCTTGCCCAGCTGTGCTCTTATTCTGCTGCTGCAAATTGCCAGGTCCGTTAGGAGATGCTGTTTTCAAGATATTACTTACTGAAAACTGGAAAGTTTGTTAGCCTCTGCACAGGTGAAACCCTAATGTTTTTGGGAGTCTACCAGTAAACTGACTTGTAACTCTCCCCATTGTTTTGTCCATTTCTCTTTCTCTTGATCAGTGTATGTCCAGTATCTGTGTGTGCTGCTCAGCCTCCATTGATTGTCAGGAGCACAAATCTTTAAAGCTCCTTAAATGTTTGTTGTAGCCTAGTAACCAAAATGAACTTCTTGTAAAGATCATGTCCATTGAATGTTTTCTTGATGTACTTTCTCTCACAACAGTGCTGAGTAGTATGTTAAATACGAAGAACATTCTTCCTCCTAAACAAAAAAAAAAAAAAAACCAAAAAACCAGTCAAACCCATCTTGATTAAAATTGTAACTGGTCTCTTCTGCTACATGGAAAGCTTCAGTGGTCACTTGTAAATACTCCTCCTGGAGAATATATACACTCTTAAGTGTTTTTAATTTATATTTTCAGTATTTAATTCTGATACAAGATAGGCATAGATCCGTTTGGGGGATATATTGCATGCTCCGTTGCACACATACTCAGCTTGCTATAGTTATCCATGACTTTTCCGAGCTGCACATATCTGCTGTACGTTCTCTACTGGTGAAGCATCACTTCAAGTCTTGTTTGTGTTATCAAATGTGGCAGCTGGGAGACTGCAGACAAAATGACCCTGTACCAGTCCCAGCTAATGTAAGAACTTAGCAAAAGCTACAAAGGGGGGTGTGTGCAAAGGAGGGGGAGCAGGTACTGGTTAGAAAGGGGAGAAGTTCAAGCAGAATGAAGGGAGAAGTGGACAGAGATATCGGGGCAAGCTCTGCAATGTTTGAAAACTTAGAGTGTGTTCTCGGAGGAGAAGCTGGTAGCAGAAATGAGAGCACAAAGGCGCTGTTTTACCTCAAACCAGCACATGAACCTAGCTGTAAATAATTGTCATAAACCAGTACCAGTACTAAGCATTTGAATGAAACTGTAGCAAAGGCAGTGGGAAAAACTGATTTATCATGACCTCAAATCCATGTGAACCTGCAGAACATCCCATGAAAGGTTCTGTTAGAGATGAGCCATAGACTGTGTGAAGAATCACCTCTTGTTTTCTGAATTTGACAGCTCCTAGCTTTATTTGATGCAGTTTTGTCCATGTGAGTGGAGAAACGGCAAATATGTGAACGCTATCCATTTTGTCTGTGCAACTTAGGATTGTGTGGCACAAGGTGAGGGCAGAGATACTGGAGAGAAAATGGTGGACAAAGAAGTTGTCCGGAGATAGAAGAGTTACAAATACATGGATGAAAGAATGGTGTGACTGTCTTGGAGGAGAGAGCATGGAAAAACAAGACTGGTTAATCTTTAATGACGTTCTTATGGAAACCACAGGCTGATAATAATGTACTTGGGCTGATTTCACAGTCTTCCTTATTCCATCCTCTTGCACTAGGTTAATGTCATCCCTGATGTAGATGGCTATTGAGCTTGCTTCCTTTGAGTGGAGTCATGAAACCAGTAGCCCTCAGATATAACTCCATGGAGGTCAACAGTCTTAGTTGCACGAGGTAGGAGGTACAATAGTAAATTGTACCAGAAGGGGTACAGTAGTAAAAATGCTTTGGTTTGGCACTGATGTGTGTGGGACCATGTAGATACCACTGAGATCTTTGCCAGCAATGGCTTTATTTCACAGTGTATCCCAGTAATTCTAATGCAAGCTGTGGGAAGTCGTAATTCAAATGTTTTGCCCAGATGTGCTGATTTGAAGAAGACACGTTTGTGAAAGCTGGATTGAATAATGCTCAGTTCTTCTCCCGGGAAGATGTCCAGGTCCTCTGCTAAGGAGGATTATCTCCCTGCCTGGAAGGGTTGGGGCAGAGTTTTGTTCTCCCGAGTTCGAGTCTTGTCCCTCTGCCTCCCTCCTCCATGAGGAAATCACCCTCTCGTACCTTTCCTTGACACATTTGCAGCTGGGTCAAACAGACCTTTGAGGAGGCCGACAAGAATGGAGATGGCCTGCTGAATATTGAAGAGATCCACCAGCTGATGCATAAACTAAACGTTAACCTGCCCCGCAGGAAGGTCCGGCAGATGTTTCAGGTTGGTGGCCTCTAACACAGCGTAGTTGTGGTAAAATAGTGCCAGTTACAGTCTGGTTCTGGACAGATCCAGAATAGGGTCTGCAAGTTGGGACTTAAAACTCTGTCCTTTCCAGCACCTCACAGATGTTTTCCAAGCCTTACCTCTTTGTAGACAATGATGCATCAGAACATTGTTTTAACAGCGTGAACTGTGTAGAAGACAAATTATTAATACTACTTTTTCAGATGCATTATTGTTTTCATCTCTGAACTGAATTGTTCTATGCTGGCATTGACAGACAATGGAGTTACTCTGTTTCTATTGAAATATTTCTTTCATTTCCTTTATAGAAAAATATTTAATACAAACTAGCTTTATGAAAGTAATTATGTTTTTTAACAGCTTCCTCTTACTTAGCCAGAAACCATTTTTTACTTCCGTTGTCTGAAAACAGTCACCATTTTCCATCAGCCCCAGTGTTTACTGTAGGAAAGGAAAGATAAGCCAAGGACATAATGGAGCGCAAAATAAAATGTTCTTGACTCTTCAAAAACAGTGCCAGCCAAAAGCTGGTTTGCTATAAAACGGGGAAGTTGAAGAATCTTCTGTGGTCAAAAGTGCTTTGTTTGTCTGACATAGAATCTGCATTAGAGGTGCATCTGTGTGGTATAAGTTACTCCCCAAATACTTAAGAAATGTGGAAAGTGGTGGGGTTGTGTTGTGGAGGTGAATTCGGGTTGTTCTTGTTCCCACAATTACTCCCACGAATTAGAAATGTCGTTTAAGATATGTAGTAGATAGAACATGATTTAAAATCCCATTTGACACCAGCTAGGAATTATTTTCTTAGCTGACTTGCTGTGACCGGAGTTTATGGTGCAGATGACAGTAGCACTAACAAGGTGGAATGAAGTGCAGCTTGTCAAGATAAAAAAAAAAATGTACTTCTCTCTGCACTTTTAGACTGTCTAGGAATGAAGTAGAGCACTCTAGCAACTTTGTATAATCAGAGGCAACTTTTGGTTAAAAATAAGCTACTTTGCTTATTTTTATTTTGTTGCAGTTGCTGCCAGCCTATGCCTGAGTTAATATCCCAGACCTCACAGGCATGGTTGAAGTTATTCAGGTCGAATATAAAAGGACTTCTGAAGGTTTGTTTGCTGTTAGTCGTTCAGGGCTCAATCCAAAAGGCCTTACCCCACAAGCAGTGCTTTGTGCCAGCGGTCCTATGGACTTCCCGGACTTTGCGCAGGGTAAAGGCAATGGCAAAGTGACTCTGGGACAAATCTGTGCCCCTACACCTAGGGACTCTGTGCTGTTCTTGCACTCGATGTGCTCAGCTGGTTCTGTTTGCGTGACTCGGTGTTAGTTTGGGACACGGCGCAAACAGCCCCAGCCTGGGGGAGAAGCTGTGGCTCCACAGGGGTGCCAGGCTTACGGAGCAGTCCAGGTCCTGCCTCTGGAAATGGAGTACGGGGCTGCTGCTTTAGTTGTGTGTGCATACTAGGAGTCACTGGTGTAAAGGTCGGTTCCTGTTCGAAGAGATGCTTCAAAGTTCAGTGGAGTGGGTTTTGTGAAGGGAAAGTAAAGCTGGATCCCTGGAAAGCAAAGCAGGCCAGGGATGTGTTCATTCCATCTGCTGTTGGACAAGCTCCTCTTGTACAGAAGAGAGGTTGGGCACCAACTGAAGAACTTTCCTGAGAAGGAAGAAGTGATGGCAAGATGAGGACGCCCTCCGTCTGGAGCAGAACTTGGATTTGGTGTACCAGAGTAGAGACAAGCCAAAAGGTTCAAAGCCAAGGGCTCTGCACAGAAGGGTGTTCTGACCTGAACAGAAAGAAGCACCATTTTTAACAGAACATGACTGGGGAATGGCAAGGGGGGTTGTAACTACGGAGAAGAAGCATAATATACAGCTATGAACAAAGGACATCACTCATGGGAACAACAGCACATTTCTAAACCTTTATTTTGCTTTGTCTTCTCTGTCTGGTTACGGCCTCAAACTTCGCAAGAGTTGTAGCTTCCCTGAAGTTTGTTTTTTGTGGAGACCTACGTAATGTTTGACAGCAGTTCTCCAGAATATATTCTTTGTTTTGAAAATCCAAAGCAATCCTCTTAGGCAGATGTTCACAGTAAAAAGCTTGTATTAACATGCATTAAGTACTGTTTTCTTCTCTTCCTACCTCTGAGGATAAACAAAAACTGCCATCAAGACTGAGGATATTGGGCATATATTTTGATGTGGAATCTTATTGGTGCTGCAGACTTGTCACCCCTACAGAGTGCTGACAGGGGGCCAAGAGTGTTGCAGTTTGAATTAACGTAAATTTAAGACTGTGGTATTGTCCTGAATGTTTTAAAATGTCAGACTCTGTTAAAGGAAGCCGGGGGTGTAATTGTTATGTTCCTTGCTATGTTTTAATCCAGGATAACTGCAGGGCGTACAGGAGAGTAACAGAGATCAGAATAAAGCCCAGGGTGAGCCTCTTCACATAGGAAGCAAATTCAGAACTAAAGATGGAATTGAGGCTTTCATAGGCAACCTGTGGCTCTAGTGTAGTAAGTGTTTAATCAAAAAATCCAATAGATGGTATCATAATTTTGCAGTTATCTTAGCCTATTAGGATTTGCGTCTGAACAGAATCTTGCAGACTAGGATTTGTTAAATTTCCATTTGTGTACATAAATCCTGCTCTGCTTTGTTCCCTCAGTTCATCTGTGTTTAGCATGCTTACCTGAGTGTCTTTATCTCTTAGGAAGCAGACACAGATGAGAACCAGGGAACGCTAAATTTTGAAGAATTTTCAGTGTTTTACAAGATGATGTCCTTACGTCGAGATCTCTACTTACTGCTCTTAAGCTACAGCGACAAGAAGGATCACCTCACTGTTGAAGAACTTGCTCAGTTTCTAAAGGTGGAACAAAAGGTATGGGAATACTATGCACCTATATATATGCACACATCAATACATTCAAGTAGGTGGAAAGGATTTTATGGAAAAGTTTAGCTTGGGGCAGGGGGGAAAGAACAGATGTAACATGCTTCTAGAAAGAGTTTGAACTTTTTCGGCCTCTGGTAGAGGAAAGGCAGGCGGAGGGCAATGTGGTTAATGTTAGTTTATAGAGGCGTTCAGGTAACATTCACGCTTCTTAGTTACAGCTGATTATCTTGTGTCTTAGCATGGTTGCTTTCTCTTGCGGAGCTTGTCGGAATTGTTTATTGGTGTTGTGGGGCAACGTTTATATTTCCAGGAGATGCCTTTCATGAGTAAAGGTCTTTGCAGATTAGGATGATACGTGATACATTTTAAAGCTAGAAACACGTGATAAAAGAAGAGGACACTATTTACGATTATCTTCAAATGGTTTCCCTGTGCACGGCTTAATGCACTAACACGTTGAGATGAATCTTTGTGTTCACATATCGCTTCCTGAAAGCAAAGTTGAATCGTACAATATTGTTATATATCCCAGGAGTTCCCAACTATCACTATTAGTAATAAGGACTGCTGCTTTTGCTAGTAAGATAACAGTTTAAATATCGACAAAGAACAGCCTCTTAAATGGGGCCTAAATCTTTATTAAAATTTTAAGGAAAGTTGACACTTCTGTGATTTAACACAAAGATGGATATTGTGAAGAAAAGAAGCAAAGTTGGGTCAAGATCAGAGATTTTCCCCCAGTATGCTTATGAACAAAATTGCTGAACAAAAAAATGTCTAGCTATTCTTATATATGTTGCGCTAGTGGAGATTTTCATGTCCATCTTGAGACTAAATTACTACAATAATTGTCTATGGAATCCATGGAGAGAACTTGTACACCGGACAGTGAGGAGCACAGAAAGAACCTTGTGATCTCCAGGACTCCTTTCTGCTTCTGGCAGTTGATGCTGGATTGTTTGCTCAGCCTGTGCGTCCTTGCAGAGTATTGCTCCAAGACAACCTCACAAAAATAAATGCTGACATCCAAACCTACAGGAGATTCCTGGGTATAGATGCTGTGCCTGCAGTCACTGGATGATCTCCTGTGCCCTTCTGGGATCCTGCTGCGATGACTGCTTTCTCTGCGTTATCCCGAGCATAAAACATCAACAGTCCATACTGTTTGTTGCTGAGTTTCCCCTTGCTGGCCATTGTGGCAATTCCCTGGCGTGTACAACTCGCTGGTTCCTCCGTCCTTCCTTCCTTCCTTCCCCCTTGAAACATGGAGCACTATCACACCGCTAATCTTGCTGCGATAGCCTCAGCACACAGATTCTTGCAAGCAAGCTAGTCCTGGCAATTCTGCTAATTACAGCTTTAAAGCACAAACTGTTTTTATCTTTTTCCCTTCATGCTAATGCCCTAAGTCTTCTGAACTCACTGCTTTTTTCCTTGTTTCCTTTTTGATCGCTGCCTTCTACTTGGGTGCTCCTCAGTGGAGCACCCTTGACAGCAGCAGCAGCAGCAAGGTTGACACTGAGAAAGCAAAGGAGTGCTCCAGGGAGGACGTGTTCATGGAGATGCTGAAGGGCCCAGGAGCAGCTGAAGAGCAGCGGTATGA
The DNA here is from genome assembly GCA_013398295.1 of Chionis minor. Lineage (NCBI taxonomy): Eukaryota > Metazoa > Chordata > Aves > Charadriiformes > Chionidae > Chionis > Chionis minor. The sequence continues at coordinate 26,142 of VZSF01003225.1, read as the reverse complement.
GGGGGCACTCAGGGACCTGGAGCAGGAAGAAGAACATGTGAAAGAGGCAGAAGAGCTGTCTTTGTGTGTGCACAAGGACATTAGGAAATTACTGATGCAGCAGAAAAAACAAGTTGACTGTCAAAGCTGGCATGCTGTATCCCCTCCTCTGCCTACACGCTACTCGAAACGCTGAGTGCAGACAGGGCTATTGGCTATAAATGCTCTGCTCAACATTACTCCAAAAACAAACAATGAAAAGAGTAAAAACATGATCTCCTGTAGATGAACCTCTTGGCAGTGTAGTTTAGAAGCACCTTGCATTTCCTTTGCATCTTCCCTCTGGCCTTCCCACTTCCCGGTATTAACAGCGTTCGAGCAGATTTACCCTCTAATGTTCTCAGAACACAGACGTGGTAACAGTGTCCTCGGGTAAAGCAAGATTGCCTTCCAAAGCTGATAGTGGTTCAAATCATAATGCAGTTCTCAAGTGCCTTCAACCAAACAGCATTTCACTTTTGCTGTCTGGCCGCTTGAAAATCTGTGGACAGTCTGTCCAACTCCATCTGCTACTCTTTTGGCAAGACTCACATATTCTACAGCTTGAGGATAGAACAAAAGGGATTTGGGTTTTTTGTTAGCTTGCTAAGCTGGCTGCTTTTTTTAGGAGAGCTCCCTGTTGCCTTCACCCCAGAGCTTGTGAAACAGATTATTTCCACTTAGGTGCAGTTAAACTCAGCTCGTTGCTGTTGAAATTGCAATTACATGGCTTCAAATGTCAGAACAGCAGAAAATAGGCTGGTTTCTTGTAATGACTGCTGATCCTGCAGACCTCTTAGCACCAGTGGCTGTGAGGGAGGAACATCCCTGGATGTCCAGTCACATCTGTGTGCCTGAGTGTTGTCTCTTTGGGAGTGCCCTCTCCTAATAAACCAGTATCAGTGTCTGAGTTGGTCCTCCCTGGAAACTGATCTGCTGAATGGCAGATTACTTCCACAGCAGGATCTCCAGGCTCTTTTGTCTGACAGATCTTGGCTCATACTTGTCTTTGAGTAGTGGGGCTTGGGTGAAAGAGGCTCTACAAAGTTGTTCATCTCTGAGGAGCAGCTTTGCAGTTGCTGGCCATTCTGGACCTGCACTGTAGAGTGAATGGCCTCATTCTGCCCCATCGCGATGCTGCCCCACATCCTGTCTGTCCTTCCCTTCTCCCTTCTGCTGTATCCATATCGCATCAAGGGCTTTTATTTCAGTCATAGCAGAGACCTCTTTGACACAGTTACCAGGCTGCTTTGGTGTTACAAACCTGAAATGTTTAGTCTTGGTTTTCTGTGGGTGAGGTTTCCCGCATGCCTGCTTGCCACCTGCTGCCTTACCACGGATCAGTTACTTTGCAATACAGTTTTCATCTGTCTCGAGGAAAAGGACGGCTGGCTGAGATCATGCCTCCAGCAGCGTTCTCCGCATGCTCCAGGGAAGCGCTGCGTCTTGTGTGATGCACACTGTCGTATTCCCGAGTGACAGGAACCCGATGGAAATGCTAATACTATGCCATCGTGTCAGTGCCAAACCAGTATCTTCTAAACGGAGTGCTTCCACCTGCAGCCCAAATGAAACTGGTGGCAAAATTAATGCCCTCGTTCATTTTAATTGAACTGAAGAGGAAGTAGCTTAATAACAATTACACCCTCGGAACATGCACATATAATTATGTAAAACTTTTCCTTAATTATTCAATATGAGTTAGCGCATTTTGAGTCGTCTGCTTGAGAGAGTAAGTTTACTCCTGTTACTTGTCTAAGCTAATTATACAGTGTCAGAGGAGTAACTAGCGATGCGGTGAACAGTGACAACGTGACAACAAGTGCGAGGTGGGGATTTAAGTACACTTTTAGAAAATGAATGTTTTGAAACAACTATACCTGCTCTCTTGGAAGAAATTTTAAAGGCTTATAATGAGATAATCTATGCCAGGGAATGTCAGTATATGTTAGGCTGTGGTCTGAAACAGGGTGTACTGAAAGATGTCAGGAATTGGTATCCCAAAAGGAATAGGAAATTATAAGAATGTCAGTGTTGGTACAAGGACTTTGAAAAGAGGAGAGATTGTGGAGCTTGTTAGTATCAGAGGAGGAGGACAATACCAGATCATCATGCCTGGTCAATCCTTGCTGCTTTCTGCAAAAATACCCCACCTTTTTGTGGCAACAGAAACTCAATTGGAAAGCAAGCTGATGCCTTCCTCCCTCTCTCATGCTTACACAGAAGGGTAATCAGTGCAACCGATTTATGCAACGAGTCGATATGTCATGACATTTTACATTGGCATCTTGCACTGAAATTGGAAGAATGTCATTGCTTTGATTGTTTATATTTTGATTTTTCTTATGGAAGGCTTAACTGTGAACAGCTAAAGCCTAAACCATCAGAGTGCTGTTGAGACACCGGTGGGTTGGCATCCTGTTTAGGAGCAGCTGTCGTTAGCATTGCGCTTCTTTTCCAACTTCTCCTTACTCTTTTTCTTTTTTTCTTAACTTCTCTTCTACTTTACATTCCTTTCTCTAATTTCCTTTCCCATGAGAATGGGAAATGAGAACAATTCCCATTCTTCGCTTACGGGCCTTTACAGAAGAGGGCTCTCCCATCACCTGGCACCACCGCAGAGCGCTGCAGCTTCAGATGATGTTAGATTTGTGGCAATAGATTTGCCCGACCTGCTTCCGAGGAGGCAGGTGAAATCAAAAGTGATTTCTCCCTTCTTTCTCCTACTTCTTCGCTGCAGATTAGGGCTAATTTTGTGGGATCTCATTTTAGCAAAATTAATTGCTAGTTCTTTTACTTAAAAGCCAAGATTTTATTGGTCATTCAAAGGCCGATGCTCTTTTAAAGAACATATCTGCATCAAAATGAAAGCTTGTAACCCAGAATACAGAGAGTAACCAAAGAGATTCTGGAAACTCCATTATTGCCCATCTTCAGTAATCCATGTATCTAAATAGTTGAACCATCAGCAATGATCATTACAATAGTAATGATCATCACTATTGAGATATTATTTCTAGTGTAGTACTTTAAAACTTAATGAAAACAAATTTAAATTAGTAGCTGAAGTCGTTGTCTCTCTTCAGCTTCAGTTAAACAGCACAAATCAGTGGACTCTTTCCTAGTGGCTGCAGCTTTGGACTAGATTAGGCGTTTTCTTTCCCGGAGCGCACAAGTACTCTGCCACTCAGCTGTCCAGGAGCCAAGTGGGATAATGAAAAAGTTAATTCTAGCCAGCTTGTGCTGGAGAAGGGCCTGCTATGGATAGTGTTCGCAATCAAACAGCCACATCTACTCGAGCTAGGATAATCAGTTACTTTTTCTCTACTGAATTGTTCTCATTCCCATTATCCTGTGTAATTCCTGCAGGCGTCTCATATTGTTGGCTTAGCTAGCAGAGACATACAAAATGTTTGGAGGAGGAAATGGACAGAGCCATGCTTTCCCTGGGAAAGAGAAAAAGCAGGGGAGGGTGAAGGGGAGAAAGGCTGCAAAATATCTCCCAAGTTTCTCAGCTTGAGTCGCTGTGTGAGTTGAGCTGCTCGCTTACTTGCCTTCTGCTACTGTACTTCTAAGGTGGACGTAGCTTTTTTTTTTTTTCTCCCCTCTGGTAGTTTTTCATACTTAGGCTGTCGCCGTTTAGGTGTTACGAGATGTGGTCAGTCATGACACCCACGTGTCCTAGGAGGAACTCGCCACTTGGCAGGATCAGGCCCTTAGAGAAGACCGGATCAAGAGAGTCAACCTGCTTCTGTGTCTTCGTATAGCTGAACGCTGGTGCTGGGAATACTGAGCTACAGCCAATAATGGAAAGCACAAATTCATCAAAGGCTACAGACAGAGCAGAGTAAATGGAATTGGTTTTGCCATCTGAAAGAGAATTCCATTAGTAAGAGAACAGTTCACAGAGGGACCATTTTCGGATTTAAACAATAAATATTATGTAATCTGCAGGATGACTAACCTCCCTCCCGCATTTGCCTGAAGCAATCACGTTAACAGAGATGACACGCTATCCAGGAGAGGGGACTGCATGTTCCTTTGCTTCCAGACTGCTCAACGTGTCCGGGTGTTTGAGCTGGCTTTGGCAAAGGATGCAGAGTACAGACAGTAAACAGGATAATAGTGCAAAGAAGTTGCCAAAGGTTTTGGTGTCATCATTGCCACCGTGTGATATTATTAGTGGAGGAAGTGAAATACACCCAATCTTAGTTCTTCCTTTGTTTCCCTAGAACTTGAGCGGCGCAGAGGGGTGAGAAAAGATGAGATGAGCAACAGAAGCGTCTTCTTTCCTTTAATTTTAGAGGAACTATAAGTGTTTGGTGATACTCTGGCCCTACCAGTCAGTTAGGACTTCAGTTGTGGGGTAGTTGAAGCTGATGACAGAACTCTTACTTGTTTCAGAAGAACTGCTGGTTTTCATTTCAGAATCTAATTATTTATCTCAAAGCCTGCATATAACCGCGAACTCTCTTGGAAGTAATGAAATCACAGAACTGGAAAATGGGTGAAAATGAAATCAAACCCTGCCAAATCTTTTTGCATGTTTAAGTAGATTATATTAAAGAATATAACTTCATAGTTCTCATTTCAGCACTGTTGCTCAGTACGACCATTATTAAGTGTGCCTAACAGCTAATTTTCATCTTTAAACTAAAATGACACAACTTTTAAGTGATTGCTACCTCTTGCTCCTATTTTTCTCCTCAAAAGTATGAACCATGAGGCTTGTACAGTGCTGACAACTATCAAATCAAAATCTTAAAGTCCTTTTACAGTAGTAATACTGACTGTGCCCCATCCGTATTTGTCTGAACTCAATGTTTGATCGTTTTTTCAACCAGACCCAGAAGCCTAAAGTAGATTTTGACATACTGGTGACATGGTAGAAAATATAAGTGCACCAACACTGTCATTTTTGTGCAGATGAATAATGTGACGCCAGAATATTGTCTTGACATCATACAGAAGTTTGAAGTATCAGAAGAAAACAAGAAGCAAAATGTTCTTGGGATTGAAGGTAAAGTTTTTTTGTTTCAGTATTATTTTTTATCTTGATATACTGTAGTGGAATAGAAAAGCTTTAACAGCATTTAGTTGTAGCTTATAGTATTTGACTATGACAGAAAGTCACAGAGAAGATCAGCAGTCAGCGTAGGTGCGTTTTTGTGAGACATGGGAGAGATGAGAGTGGGTGGGATGAATTAGTAGCTGGTGTTACACAGCAATACATCGTAGTCATCATATACTAATGTGAATGCCTTAGGCTTGCATGAATTTACAAATAACTCTCTATTTGTAAAACACAAACAGAAAACATTCTATACCATGCATCTTATACTGTCGCCTGTTCTAACTGAAGGAATAAATGCAAAGTTTTCATTCTCTTCTGTCTCTGGAGGTCTGGAATCGCTCCCGCACAATCTTTTGAGTTATGCTTATGTGAAATAAAGTATGGATAGTTGCATTTTCTTTGGCTTTTAATACCTTATTCACTTTGTTTGCTAAAGCAATTGTAGATGGTATATTTACCCAGAATCCAGCTGAGTATCAAATCAAAATCTGAATTGGAACGAAATAGATTAAATGCTGTGGTGTGTTAATTTGTCTAGAATAGAGCTTTCATGAAACAACGTAATTTACATGGTGATTTTGGGGTCGAGGGGAAGGTGAAATCTTCCTCCGCCTGGTGCTTAAATCCTGGGTACGACCTCAAAGATCTTAAACAAGCTCCTGGTGTGACCCTGGGCACCGCACTCAAACTGAGATAGGGAAAGCAAAATGAACAAGCGATGACATTTAAAAAAATACTTCTGAAAGCATTTTTGTTCCTTTAAGTATTGCTGCTGCTTCTTTTATGTTTGAGTTGCTTTCAGGGTTGTCACTGTTTGCACTACCCTTTGGAAATATTTTACATTTCTCATTCTCAGAGGAGGTATTTTTTCAAATTGTCTCTGTTCAATGCTAATCTGATTTATAAGGATATAAACCAAGTGCCATCATCTCACACAAACCTGCAGTATAGAGAAGACTGTAAACTGGAGTGAAATGGGCTAGGTGGGCGACGTGGCTAGCAGGGGCCCCCGCGCTCTGCGGCGTTGCAGCCCTTCGGTGGCTGCTGCCCTGTCTGCTCGGGGTCTGCCACGGGCAGTGCCTGTTTACAGCAGGAGAGTGGTGTTGGGATCATGCAGCCTCGGCGTCGGCGACACGCTCGGGGGGCAGGGAGGGGGAGAGCATTTGCTTCCAAGTCAGGGTGCCAGTCTGACTCCTGTCTCTGTCCTGTGATCGGTATAAATGGTCAGATCTTTCTTTAACTTAGGTAGGAGTGTGGGTGTTTTTTGTTTTGTTCCTGACACCGTTGCTGCTTTCTGAAGATTGCCGCTCCGCTTGGGACCCATGAGGCATGAACAGCGGCATGACGCGCAGAATACAAACCTCTGCTCTTGCAGGCATCGTACCCTACTTCTCTGCTGCCCAGTGTTTGAGGGATTTCCTCTGCCTTCTCTTATTTACGAGATGTGCCACATGTGACGGAGCAGATCAGAGTAGCTCTGACCTGTTACTATCACCAGGGTCCACTGAGGGAAACATGATGCGCATCTCAAATCCTTTGCATCTTGCTGAACGTGAGGCCGATGTTCCTCCCTTCCAGCTACCCAGTGTTATTCCTCTAAGCAGGTCACTCGCCCTCCAAGGCACAACTCGGCATCCCAGGAAATGTGGACTGATGCTGCCCAAGTATTTGACCCAGTTTCACCCTTATACCGATGCTTTAACAAGAATGAAGAGGGATAGGGGATACCACTTGAAGAAGGAGGAAAAGACAGTTTTTCTGACAGTGATGACTCATGGTTTAGCTGCATATTCTCTGTCTGCAGTAGCATCTAGCTGAAGGGAGCGTTTTTATCGCACTGAGTAATTGTGAGGGAAGATATTTTCTTCCACTGATTCTAAGAAAACTCGTAACACCTTCTTCTGTTCCACTTATTAGCGGAGTGGTCTTGTCTGAACTGCAGAAGGCAGTTTAGCGCACTTGTCTTAGCCTGTGTGCTGGATTTTTTGTAGGGAGCTTCTCCGGGGTTACACAGAATTTTTACATGTGCTTTTTTGTCATCTGCCCCTTTTGAGGGTCTGAACAAAACATCAGAACTGAAAATAGGTTGGGCAGTGGCCATGTCGATACGTGGGGTTTTCCAGTTTTCTCATATAGCTGCTATTTGTTACTTTTATGCTCCTCTTGAATGCTGTTTTCTTTTTTTACTATTGGCTGTTAGTTGTTTTCTGAAGAAGCTGGGTTCAATGCCATGCTTTGCAAATGCTTTTTTTTTTTTCTTTTGACAGTCATAAGTGTGTCTTTCTAGATTATATTTGCTTTTCTTAGTTCAAAGCTGTTGGAAAATTGTCTGGGGACAAGGGGTGGATCTTGGGAATGTATTCTTCTCAGAGGTGTCAGAACTTCCACAACCTTCAAGCAGAAATACCTGTGTGTGTGCCAGCAGCAGCGGCCTGAGTCTGTGCAGCCTCTTCAGTCTGCAGAGAGCCAGGCAAGCCAGAGACAGCAGTTAACACGCTGAAAACACGGGCTACGGGAAGATTAATCCCTGCTATGTGATTCAGGTTTTGGTTTTGGCGACACGAGTTAGCGCTGACAAGCATAAACAGACCAAAGTTTGTTAGAGTGCACGTCATTTGCTTGGTAACGCGTACTGCATCCGTGCCAAAACGGTTTCTCTTTTTTCAAAGGTTTCACCAACTTCATGCGCAGTCCTGCTTGCGATGTATTTAATCCACTGCATTGCGAAGTGCACCAGGATATGGATCAACCCCTGTGTAACTATTTCATCGCTTCATCCCACAATACGTACCTGACGGGAGACCAGCTGCTGTCCCAGTCCAGAGTGGAGATGTACGCACGAGTGCTGCAGGATGGCTGTCGATGTATTGAAGGTATATTTGTGGTGTAACTTCCTGGTCGTGAGAAGTTTGATGGATATTTCTTTCAAGTGCAATGTCAGTGGCAAACTCAAAGCGTTAATGCTTCACTGTCCGATCGACTTTGGTGGTAAACTCCTGTTTTCCTGCTGTCTAAGCAGCAATTTTTCTGTTGGGAAGGACCTTCCCGGACAAACTTCGTCAACGCCGCTGTTTTCTCCTGCCTGCTGCCGCGTTGTTACGCTTTTCTCAGTCAGTGCAAGTTTTCTGTTGTCCCATGTTTGTGTGAGGGGTTATGTTGCACAAGTCCCAGTAAGGCAATGGACCGGCGTCTGCTTGGGGCCCCGCGGTTCCAGCAGAGCAGCCCAGCTGTTCCGCTCTGCGCTTCCCGCGAGCCGGAGGTTACCATTTTGCAGGAGGGCTTCCTGCTCCGGGCTGTTCAGAAGGAGCTGAGCCAGCAAAAGACTTTTTCTTTCATAAGCTGAATGGAAAAGTGGGTGTTTGCTACGCAGTTCCTCCTGCAGGTGCAAAGGGAAGATGAAAAGTGCCTGGAGGAGGAGGAGAGGTGAGCAAATAGTGTTCTCTAGCCACACAGCTGTGTGTCTATTTCTGTCACCATCCGAGAGCTGAGAAATTTGGGTTTGATCTGCTACAATAAAGAGGCAGGGTGCTGTTCCGTTGGCTGCATGCTGGTGGAAGAAACAAGATGCTGTTTGCCTGGTAGCCCGGAGATCGTGTTGGATTCTTGTTGAAGTTCTGCACGGTTTAAATAATAACAAAACAGTAGGGTTTTCTTCTTGATTCTGGGTGGAATAAAGTTTTCAAAGAATTTTGACAAACTTAAACTCAATTTTTTTTATGACTACTGTTACAAAACTCATCTCTGGAATGAAAATTGTTAATCTGAATTTAAAAATTAATTGGAGAAAGTGAACCTGAGAAAATTGGGTGGTCTATTACTGTACTTTCCCTTCTGTAGGGAAGTTCAGTAGAACACACAGTAGCCTGTTATTTTGCTTGACCTCAAAACTCTTGTGGACGCTGTTCAGCCTAGGTAATAGCTCTGTAGCTTTCCCTTTGTGAAGTTTTTAACCTTCCTTTAGAGGCAACAATAGTGACAAGTTTGGTGTAAATCCAGAGTACAGTACTCCAGTAGGAAAAGTATTACTGTCCCAGTCCATTCTACTTGTGATGGATTTGGGGCTACTCTTACTGTAGCCAGTTGTAAAGCTGCAAGTTTAATTGGAAGTGGAAGAAGGTTAAATGGTTTCTAAGCATTTTGTCTTCAGCAGCAGAAGCTGCTTTCCAAGAGATAGCTGGAAACGTTATTTGACCTATTACACCTTTAACTTATACATGAGGGAAAAACCCCTCAGTCTAATATAAGGGGAAAAACCAGATTTAGGTTGCAGAGTTCTCATTAAGAGAAGACTGTCTTGTTAGTCTTAAATCAATTGGTAGGTCATACTAGATTGAACGAAACTTGTTGACACCTACACGGTTTAGTAGCGTGCGTGAGTTCTGCTGGCAAGCAAGACCAGCAGAAATGTGTAAGATCATGGGCATCTCTTAATGTATAGCGTTTTTTGTCTTAATAGTGGATTGCTGGGATGGTCCAGATGGAGAGCCGGTAGTGCACCATGGCTATACTCTTACTTCTAAAATACTCTTCCGTGATGTGGCAGAAACTATCAATAAATACGCCTTCATCAAAAATGAGTAAGTGTAGAGTCAGTTTTGAAGCGACACCTGTCTGTTTTGTGTAGTTAATCCCGTGTCAAAATCAACAATCAACATCAGGAAGTATGTATATTCTTTGAGAAATTATAAAGTTGATTTTTTTCCTCCTGTTTATAACCTGTGTCGTATTTATAGTTGAACTGCATGAGCTCTTTCAGTCAATCAAGCTGAAAAGTTCAACCGAAGTTAGAAAGACCTTTTGTGGATGGTAAACTCAGTAATATTTGGAACAGGCTGAGACTATTGAATATCTACAGATTGTTTTGGTCCTTTGTTTGAACAGAACTTTCCACTCATATCCACAGGGAAATTCTCCTTAAAAATCAGTATTGTACTATTCTTTAACTAAGGAAAATACTTTATTTCAGTAGGAAAATTAAAAAGCTGTCTCATACATAGTATGGGGAAGTACTGAGACGTGGTAATGTTCAGACTCTATTTTGCTTGCCATGGTACTGTAACGGTTTATTATGAAAATCATGAAGTTTAACCATGTATATACACAACTCTCAAATCATGAGTGTGTGTATAGAATTGTGTGTAGTTTAGAGAGAATAAAAGGAAAATGCTTATTATCTTTATTTAAAAAAAAAAAGTGACCTGACAAGAGGCATGGGGCGGGGAGGGAACCCCAAACCAAGACAAAAAGCCCCACAAAACACCCAAGCCCAAAAGCTTGCTATTATTGATTAGAAATGGCAGGTGATGATTTCTTCATTTGGTGTGTAGTTGGTATGTGGGGGTTCTTTGCCATAGGACGCTGAAGCTGCCAAAAGTTTAGAAAACAATGGGGCAAATTTGTGGAAGAAATAGGGTGTTATATAAAGAAACAATGTCTTTAGCTCCAGAAATTTAAGCTGCAAATTCCTGGAGCTTGGGAGAGAATGGTGGAAGGCATTGCCAAGTATTTCTCCTTCTCCAGAGCCTGGGCACCTTCAGAGATTTGGTCTGGCTCGCTGTAGCCACGCTTATTAAGAGAAAGGCAAATCGTTCCTGCAGCTATCAGTCTTTGGAAGATGAGCAGAGAGGAGTTAGCAATTCCTTCAAATCTGTTCATTTCAAAACGCTTTTCTCCAGGAGCAGCATGCTGATTGCTTACGGCTTATGAAGGCTTTGTATGTGGTTTGCAGAGAAAAAAGTGTACCTTCTGCTCAGTCACGTAGAAGAGCAAGGAGTTGCATTGCTGCTGAGCTTTAGTGCAAGTTTCTCTCGCTGTGCCTCACGCTTGGCGCTCGTCGCTTCCAAATTCTGTCACCCTGTGCCCTGGCGGGGAGGGTCAGAGGGACAGGGCAGAGACGCCTGCAGGGACCACCGGAGGGATTGGGACAAAGCCGGGCTTTGGGAGTCCCTGTGCAACCACAGCCAGTCTGTCTCCAGTACTGACAATGGGAAAGCAAACTGCTTGAACCAGTTTGTGTGGTCAGTGTGCAGGGCTTCTCTCTCAAACCACGGTTATGACAATGTCCAGGGGTTTTGTTTCTAGGTTTCCAGTGATACTGTCTATTGAAAACCACTGCAGTATTCAACAGCAAAAGAAGATCGCTCAGTACTTGAAGGAGATATTTGGTGACAAACTGGACTTGTCATCTGTAATCACTGGAGATTCCAGACAGCTTCCTAGCCCTCAAAATCTGAAAGGGAAAATCCTAGTGAAGGTAACTTGCTACTGGCGGTGTGTTCAAAACGCAGCGGGTGTCAGCGTGTGATATTTATCACAGATTTTCTTTGGCTTTGGAGAGCCAGTTCAGCAGTACCATGTGGAATAGTACAGATGTAGCGAGCAAGTAAAATTATGAGCTTTTCAGAGACATTGAAAAGAGTTTACCTTGGACTTGGCGAGGGTCCCAGAGTAATTCTGTAAGTGTTTTGACAGGGAGGTGATAGCAACAGCAGTGGAAGGAGAATTCTTTCTGCTTCTTCAGCATCTTACCTGTGAGTCTTAAAGTCAGAGGTGCTTACTTTTAAACATTAGCACCAAATCAGGAGAGCAGAAAAATGATATAAAATGAGGGAACTGTGACACAATTATCTGAACCCGATATTATCTTTTTTTTTTTTTTAAATTTGTCTAATTTGTTATTAGTGGATATTGTTCTGTATGGTTCATATCCCTGTAGTATTTAAGCATTGTCCTCCAGTCCCTCCTCCTTGGACAAAGTATTTTGCAGTAATGCAAAAGCATCTGAAAACTTCTTGCGTTTTCTTGCCTTTCCCCCTCACCCTGCTATGAGCAGTAGTTCATGAAATGAAGCTGTTCTCCTGGTTCACCAGCTGTGTTTATGGCAGAAGAGCACTTCAGAAGGTGGCTGTAAGGAGCAGCGAGGGAGGAGGCCCTGGGGCACTGAACCTAGTGTTGTACGCAAGATTAATTGTTTGAGCCTCTCAGTATTAACGGATTTGCTCTGAAAGGGATTTCAAAGACCAAGATGGATATAGTAAGAAAGAAATGTAAGGCAGACCTTTGAAAGGATGATTAATAGAGCTGTGGCTTATTAGATTCTCTAATTTACTTTGACACATGGGGGCAATTACTTCTCTGTGAGCTCCTGAGATACTATTTCCCCCCTCTAGCCTCTGTACTGAGCTGGCCACAAAGATTCACGGTTCTGGTTTGATGTTAGTTGGAACATATTTCAACGTACAGTAGAGAGCTGACTCTCTGAATTGGAAAACCTTTGAGTGCTCAACTGCGATTTTGAATTTCACTGAATCGGTTTTCTTGTGTAACCCCTAGTTAATGAACTGTGCAAGCCTGTAGTGTTGGTGTTTTAGGGAGTCAAACAAAATAGTATGTAATGTCAGTCATGCCACAAAACCTGGCTTGAAATACCATCCCAACGCACAAAAGGCAAGAGGGTTTTGGTACTGCGCTGTTCTTACACGAACTTCTGAGCTGGTCTTCCTAGCACGTTTGAGTGTGTAGCTTTAGTTTGATTCTTCAGCTAACAGTGCTGAAACCCTGTCAGTAGTTAGAATGGTGTGGAGCCGAGCTAACATTTTTAGCACGAGGAATACTATTTTCAGCATCGCAGTATCTTTTCACAAAGCCCTATCTCCCATCTCCTGCTTAATTTAAGCAGCGCTATTGGAAAAGATAAAATCACATTTAGGAGTCAGCATCTTGTTGAGAAGTAAGCCAGTTTCTCATCTTTTTGCTATTATTTTTGCAATTATTTTTGCTCTGTTTTATACATTATCCTTTGAAAGGCAGTATTGATTCATTGGCTAAACAATTTCAAGTAATTGGTACAACTTTCATTTTGCTAGTGTATATAAAGAGTAATTCTAATGATACTCATGGATTTAAGCCAGTAAAAGGTGCAAGCGTGAAGCAAACTTGACCCACTTGTTATCAGAGCAGGATTATTAATCTTAAAATGCAGTCTGTAAATCAATACTCAATTTCTGCAGAAATCTGAGTGTACTTCTCATCTACCTCTGTCACTGATGAAACTGGGAACATTTCTGCATTCAGTGAGGAAAACACAGCAGTAATAACACAGAAGTTTAATAGATGATTTATTAAGTAGCAGCTGGTAAAGCAAGAGGCATTGGCCACAAATTACAGCTTGGGAGGTGCAGCCTGGATGGCAGGAAAAGCTTTTTCAGCGGTGGGTAGTGCAGCATGGAAAGAGGCTGCCTGGAAGGCTGGGCAACTCCAGCCTTGGAAGTTTTGCAAGACTTGGCTAAGCAAAGCTCGGCTAGAGCTGGTGACGATCGTCCTTGAGCACAAGATTGGACCAGAGACCTTCAGAGGTCCCATAGCCAACATTTATAAGGTTCTGTGACTGGGCTTTGCTCTAAGCGATCATACAGGAGAATTAAAGATGAATGCTCTAAAAAGGATAATTAATCTGTTGGAGCCTTTTTTTTTTTTTTTTTCCCTACCAGAAGTAGCCAGTAACCTCTGCTTGATGCTCACCACTCTAATCAGATGTTGGAAACTAGACATGGAGTTAAAGTAGTTCCTTTCTAATGTAGGTATATGACATTCACAGCACTGGATTAGCAACTAATTTTGGATTGCTGACTACACTCTTGCATGAGCACGCAATATTAAAATAGGCTTTGCTTCCTTCTTATTGATGGCTGCTTGCACCGAGTTCTTCTGTGTCTGCGTTTTCCATTCTGACGCAGAGCCTATAACAAAATCTCAGCTTCTGAGTTTTAGTTTTATTTTGGGTATACAAGTATACAACTATATATTTTAAGTATACAGTCTGCTTGCTAGGGATAAGCCTGAAATACCTGAGAGTCAACTCAAAAAAAATCTTCTGGACACTTGCTGTCTTGCTTCAGAGATGGGAGATGGTATGCTTTTTTGAAAGAGCTTGCAAAGACCTTTCAGTAACAAAGTCTTCCAGAAATATGTAAATTATCACCTGTGATAATCTGAGCCTTGAACCAGTTTGCATGAGCCTCTCTGAAAACAAATTCTAAACTCTGGTCACAATGTACATAAGGAATAGTTGAGGAATGGGCTATTTTGGTCTTTGCACTAAATAACACTGACCGCGTGTGCATTTATTGTGAATACTTTTTCCTCATTTTAGGGTAAAAAGTTGCCATACAGTCTTGGAGCAGATGCTGAGGAAGGAGAAGTTTCAGATGAGGATAGCGCCGATGAAATTGAAGATGACTGCAAGTTAAAACCCTGCTATGTACGTGCATGTACACACTTCCCTACACTTCTTAGGGGCATATTCCGTAATCCTACTCACAGTTGTTAGCAGATTAGAGTTTTTAACTTTGATTTCTAAGTCAGGTCCTGCAGATGCAGAAGCTGTATAATTCCACAGTTAGATATGGAGCAGCGTTGTTCAGAAATGCACACTTTGTCATTTAAATCATAGAAATAACAGATTGAAGTACCTTAGGTATGCTAGACTGAAAACATTGATGCCACCACTCAAAGCGTGCTAGACTTTTTTCAGGTACAAATGGGTAGTACTCAAAGCAATGGCACGGTGCGATTGCTGCACTATTTCCACATGAGAATTCTCAAAGGAGACATACAAATGAAAAAAAAATTGAGGTGTGAAACTTTTTATTTTCAGTCCCTCTGTTTCTTGTTCTTTCACACTGAACTTTGCTTTCTCTTTCCTTTATTTCTTAACTCCATGTTTATTTCTCTGCTATTAATTTTATTAATGCAGTTTTTTGCTACAGACTGAAACGGGTGTGCGATGCTAATAGACGTTACCCAGCAGGTGTGTTTTTTCTAGTCAGGAGGCAGCCTTGCTTCACCAGTTAAAACTTTTGAACACAGAAAATACTATTTAGGGAGATGCAGAAAGAATAGATCAAATTCAAATTAATATTCAGCAAGTATAATGTTTATCTCCGCTTTTGAATGTAGCCTGAGGAGTTTGCCTTCTCGCCTCACGGAAACACCTTTCTGTAGTTCTCATTAACTGGTTTTGGTTTACATATTGAGCTCTTAATTTGTCTGTATTGTTTGTTCCTGCTATTAGCAACTGAAAGATTTTCAGAATAGCTGGAATTTGCGTTACAGGTAACAGAAGTCCCCACCTGAGCTGGTTCTGAGGAAGTACATGTTTGTGTCGGTTCTTCCCCTCCCCTGACGCTGCTAAAATGCTAGTGTCAGCAACCTCTTTTGTGAGATTCAAGTACACCACACAGAAGGACTGATTTGAATTAATCTTTTTTTCTTTCCCTCTTAGATAAACAAACCCTCTTTATGCTATTGGACAAAAATCACGATTAATTAATTTCTTAATTATTTAGAGGTTAGATTGCAGTGGATCATTCAACCCATATGTTCCACAAGACAATCTCATACAGCCTTGCAGTAGATGCTTGAAGCGTGGGATAAAATCAGCTTGCTCGATGACCTGGAATGTTATATTTTTGTATTTACTACAGAACTGGAAATATTTGGCATTAACTAGTTTATGGGGAAGCTTGGAGATTCCCAGTCCCGTAAATATTTAGGAATATCATTGGTTTAAGTACAGGTGCAAACTTCCACAGGTGTAAGTTTGGGGAGGAAAAGTATATATTGAGTGAACACAATTCTAATTATGGGTTTAGTAAGATGACATAAGATTGCTCAACCAGTTTTGAACCGATATAACGCCGGATTTGTTGGCGCGGTCTGTTTCATCCATGTGTGCTTTACTAATGTGGCTTGAGCACTTCTGATGAGGTCGTGCTGTCTTTAACAGAAAGACCTAGGACAAAGTTTGGCAATCCTAAAGCCAGTGTGAAACACAGTATATGCCTTTTGGGGCTGGAAATGGAACACGTTAGGACAGAACAGTTGCTTTCCTCGCCTGTCCCCAGAGGGACAGAGGGATGCTGGGTGCACACTGTTCTGTTCAATCCAGTTTGATTTTAAGCGCATTATGCAAGAGGTTGGTTTGTGTCTGTGTAGTCCATATGACTGTTGTTAACAGTTTTGCTTCCTCTTTATTCCCCTCTGGAGCAGGAATCTGAGGCCAGGGTTAGGTTCTGGCATGATTTAGGAAGTGGACTGTGCTTTGGTGAGACCGGGGAAGTTATGTGTCAGGAGGACTAAAGAGGAAAATGGAAATGGCAGCAAAAGCCACCTGCCTGGTTTTGCCAGGATTATGCAAGAAGCTTTTTCTTGCACAGAGAAAGGAAATGTTGGGAGCGCTGTGTGGCCTGAAGCGTGTGTAATGCTCCCTCAGGCTGTCCCAGAAGTAATGGACATAACTATGTACTTCAACTGGATTTCTTCGTGTCTTTCAGAGCAACGGTGCAACTGAGCACCAGGTAGAATCTTTTATAAGAACAAAACTGGAATCTCTGATAAAAGAATCCCAAATCAGGGACAAAGAAGACCCTGACAGCTTCACTGTGAGAGCTCTGCTAAAGGCAACTCATGAAGGCTTAAATGTTAACCTGAAACAGGTATGTGGGGTTTTCCCCTTTGTGTTCTCTGTTGAATATTAGATAATGCAATGTGTATTGCACGTTTTTCAGATGAGAAAGCTGATAACTTATGAATAACTTCAGAGAGCTTGTTTTGGCCAAAATGAAAACTTGGAACTATTTCAGGAAGATATCTAATCAGAGAATTCAAATGGTCAGATGCGAGGAGTGTGTTGTTTCAGTATGTTCTAATCTGGTTTATTCCTTGTAAGACTTAGAAGTGACTTACACAGTAAGTACCGATGTTGCGAGCGTGTGTGAAGCAATGTGGTTTGTGTCGAGGTTACTGGGGAAAGAGCCCTTTCCTATTGCCTTAGTCCTACCTGCCTGGCCGTGATAACTGGGAGCGTCGTCTGCCTGCAACGCTGATGGCTCTTTTGTACAGCAATAAAACACAGGATTGCACTTTTACTGCCCTAAGCAAGGTTCTAATTTTTCATGCCCAGACGGTTTTATATCAAGAATGATATGCTTCTTTTCCTGTTTGACATCAAACTATTTTTGTAAAACAACTAAACATACTGGAATTTTGAGTACATCAATAAACAGTTAGCACTTTGAATCCACAGTTACCGTACTTTCACCCCAACCGGATGCAAACCCTGGGTATGTTAAATACAGAGTGAATTGCTCTGTGGGGGATGTGCCTACTCCGTAACTGGTGTAGTCTTAAAGGTCAAGTACACGTAGCTCTGCTTTCCACATGTCTTCCCACTCTGGGGCTTACGTAGTTCTTGTCAGTCTCCGAGGCCGGACCGATGAGACCTTTGCCTGAAGCCAGGCTTGACTACAGAAAACATACGTGGCTTGTGCTGGTGCCCCAGACCCCTGATTGAGGCTGCGTTGGGGTGGGAAGAGGCTGTAAGAACGCGCAGGACGGAGGCATCTGACCCGACGAGAAGCCTTATTTTTAGACTGTGGCTTTGCAGTGCGAGAACAGAGTCAGCTTGCCTGTTCCCTTTGGCATTCATGGGGTCAGAAAAGTGGGGTTTCAGAGAGCAGACTCCCAATGTTAGTAAATATGATCAGCATCAGCTGGTTCATTGTTATCTTGAGTGAGAGTAGTAATTAGACTTGGTATGTTCTCTGGTATCCGGAGGAATGCTTGGCCCCTGCCTAGCGTTTGAGGGGGCAGGGAGTTTTGTTTAAAGAACGCAAATTTCCATAAGGTGTTTGTCTTGGATATGATGCCTGAGATTACCCATTACGTGTCTTTGACACGACCAGAATTCTGAAAATACTTCAGTGCTGCAACTGCGTTATTCAGGCATCTGTCAGGTGATAATGTGAAGTGATAGATTTTTCTAATTGGCTTATTTTAAGTTATTAAGGGACATTTAGAGATCTCTTCCCTTGTGGCAACACTCCTGTGTGAATGCTGATTGTACATGACCGTTGTTTTCAAGGGTCTTAAAGTAATACAGAGCTAAACAATTAGTAATAATAAGTTAAAACAACAGGAAGACTAATTTATATCAACTGTTGACCTAGCTGGGAGAAAACAAAGCGGTTAAATGTTGTGATGGTTTGGTAATTCTGTAACTCATTAGCTGGCTTTGGTGGTGCTGTACGGCTCTTCTCTAGTCGTTACTGTGTAATTGAAGTACCAGAACGGGATCTGCTGGGACATTTTTCTACTTTTTTGCTAGTCAAATTTCATTTTTCTTTACTTAGTCACTGATACGCCTTTCATTTTCCCACAGTCTCGCTATTCTTCAAAAACAACAACAAAAAAAGCATTCACAATGCAAACTTATGTACTAATCTTCAGTAATTACCAATTGGGTTTTTGTGGGGAGGGAGGAAGGCAGTTTGTATGGCACTGTCTGTCAGGCCTGATACTAGTTTGGATTTGCTGTTAAAACTGTCAACGCTCACTCTTATTTGAGGGAGACAAGTACTTTGTCTGCTAAGGTTTCCATCTATGTATTATGGAAACTTTCAGCCTGAGCTAGGGAGAAATCTTTGACTGTAGATACAGAGGTTATTGACCATCTTCTTGGGCCTGAAGAAACCATCCAGAGCCATTACCGTTACAATAGCCAGAAGTAAATTCCAACAGCACTGAACAGGGAATAACTGGAGTTCACGGGACTTGCTGAAACGCTGGGGGAATATTCTTCAGCACCTTTTTGTTTTGCTCTTTGGAAGATGAAGGGATGAACTTTTCTGACAGCAGAAGCTAGATGCTGCCAGAAACTATCAAACTGATGTCTAGGGGCATGGCTATAAATGTGAAACTCTGACTTCAGGCTGCCTAGGAAAAGTCCACATTTATCTGTTAGATTTTTTTTTTTCCCCTCTTCCTTTGTGGCTATTTTCAAGTACGCTTTCACGTGTTCTTGTGCTTTGGAGTTGCTTGCCTGGTTTTGCTGGACTGCTTTTTCTCCATGGTTGGTTGTTGTCTTGAGTGTTAATATTTTTCCTTACTGTTAGAAGACTGCTGAGCTGTCAAGTATACAAAGAAATTAGAAAAGGCCTGTGATGAGACTTTTGAATTTCAGTTTGTGTTTACAGATCAATATGTTGCATTTAGACTTTAACTCACTTTTTTCTCATGTGCAGTCACTATACTCTTCTAACAGTGAATCAGGGTGACATACAAGAACTTATAGGAGATTGAAACTCTCTTTTAGAGATTGTGGCAGACTTCTTAAAGATACTTCTGAAGGCATCTAGTTACACTTTTTATTGCATTCTCTCTGCACAGAACCTGGATACAAAAGAAGGTGGAAAAAAGTCTCATAGCCGATCATTAATGGGCAACTTCGGTAAACACAAAGTAAGTCAAATGCGAGACTCGGTTTGCTCTTCTAGGGCTGGCAGCATTCTAGAGACACAGGTATGTTTTGTTGCTTGAGACAAGCACGGTGTGTGTGGGAGCAGTGAGGAAAGACTGTGATTACACTTGGTATAGTCATCGTGGTTCAGAAGGCTATAGCTGCTGGAGTATGGAGAACCTTTTAAAAATGATCACACAAACTCCAAAAATCTTACCTGACCAAAATGATCATCTTTACTGGTGATGTAATTGCTGATTGCTGTGATTGCTGGGTCAAACTTGCAGCGGCAGAAGAGCAATGCAGGCAAATGCCCTGGTGTTTTCCAGACCTCTGTCCACACAGCTGACGAAGTCGGTTCTGTTTGGGGTCCAGTTTTACCCTGTTTCATACCCTGAGCATGCTGCTGTTGTCTTTCCACTTGCTGTCAGGGACTGCTGTGACTGGCTCTGGGCTCCTGCTTTGTAAAAATGTGGGGGTTTACAATCTATTCATGGTTTTGCATAGAGAGTTTATATGTTTGTGTAGCTATTAGGTCAGTTGTCTGCTTTGCTGGGTCTTCATTGTGGCAGCTCCACTGAACCAAGCAAGAGCTAATAACATTCAGATGAGTGTGAGGTTTCATTTTACAGCTGGACAGGTAGCAGCCACGAAAAGGGCCAGTGCCCCCGTGTTTCCTCCTGTTCCCCTATCCTGACAAATGTGTTCCTGTCATCCCCTTCCCCTGTTCCCACACTCCCTCGGTGCCTCGAGGCTTGGATTTATTGAACGTGTAGCCTCAGCACGAGCCGATTCAACTGAAAGCTTCCTCCTTCCCGGAGTCGATGAGCAGACAGCCGGTGAGTGAATCGGCAGGTAGGCTGCTCGTGAGAGGCACGCGGCAGGGCTGCAGCCGAGGCACGGTGCCCCCAGCGGGACCAGTGTCCCCAGCAGGACCCCTGCCCAGCCTGCTCGGCACCTGGAGTCTTCTCAGCCCCGTCCGTGGTGAGAGCTGCACGCAGCAGGGAGCACGCTCTGTCACTGATAATCTGAGCAGCAGCTTAGGAAAAACAGCAATTGCGAAATACTTCATAGAACTTAATTAGCCAGCAGCTCATCTGCCCTGAAGCCAGCAAGGAGCCATCAAGAACTCTCTAGGCAGACATTAACGAGGACGCGTATTTACACTTTGATTGTAAGCTTATATCAGCTTGAAGCGGTCATGTTTCTTTCAGCAGCTTTAGCTAAGCACACGTTATTCACTTGCTATGGGGCGATATCTGCAAGTACCTGCTGTGTGTTGTGGTGGGCACTTCGCATTGTAACCTGTGCTCGCTGGTGGGAAAAGAAATGCTGTGGAATGAGATGTCGCAGGCGGAAGTCAGCCACTACAGACTGCGGGTTACGCTGAGGGCTGGGAACTATGTCAATAATTTCATTACTTAAACTAGTTAGCCTAATGGATGTAGCCGGTTGGTAAGCCCATTTGTTTCATCTCTACTGAAAAAAATAAGACAGAGGATGTATAGATTATTTTATTCTATTTTATTTCTAGATAATGATTGTATTATAGGCTGAGGCAGCAGAGACATCCAGTAACTTCTCCATTATGCCTTTCCAGCTAAAGGGATGCCTGGAAAGGGTGGTTACTATTGATATTTTTGAAGGTACAGAAATTCCTACCCCGGGTTATTGACTTGTGTTGTTTTTCAGACAGCTCTTGTGCCAAATGTATCCATGTATAAAAACTGTTTAAATACTGCCCACAGAGGGATGAAGACAGTAAGGCTGGCAATTCCTGCAAGTTAACTGCAGGCAACATCCACAGTCCAGACCTTCAGGTTCCAAGACTGAACCATGCAAATGATTTCCAATATAGTCAACTTTATTTCAGCGCTAAACACAGCAAACTAAATTATGTGCATTATTGGCGCACAGCAGGAGAAAAGAAATCTGTGCTCAATTAGCCATATGAGCAAAAGGATAAGGAGCTCTCAGTTATATTGTTAATTACCTCTTGATGAGAAGGGAATTAAAGAAACTCTCACTTGAAGCTATAGTTAGCGTTACAAAAGATGTAATGGTGGAATTGGAGACGGTATTAAATAATAGGTGCTTAAGAAAAAAGGTGCTTTTGAGATTTTAATCTTTTTATCATGGCTATCTTCTTTACTGTATACTGTAATAATTTAGAATAACTTGAATGCTTGTATGTGTGGCTCAAAAGGCAGCAGAAAGACTATGTTTGAAAACTTTGCCCAGACTCTGTTCTCAACTTCCCAAATGCATTTGTTAAATTTTCTAAACTGGGGGGAAAGCATAGGTAGGTCTAAGCAATGCCCCATCCATTTAGATCCTCCTGTGTGCTACTGTTGGTTAAATATGATGCGATCCATTAGAATTTCAGCAGGGCCAGTGCCAGTGTACAGGGACAGCGGAGCAATGTTACCCTTTCAGGTCAGGATGGAGCAGGGGAGGGAGAATACGCAGTAGCCTGCAATGGGCTGGCCAGTTAGCAGAAATAATTGTCTTCAGGTTTGGATTTGTCTGCCAGCCGGCGGGTAAACCTGCTCCGCGGCTGCCAGCTTGGAGCCTTGCAGTGAGATGGAGTGAGATCAGGGCACAGATGCTTTGTGTCGGCTTTCCTCCTCTGCACATGTGGAAACGCTTGACGTACTAGCAGGGTTTTCTGCTCTCGAACCCCCGGGTGTCATTCCACATCCTTGTGGGACACCGGTCGTGTGCTGTAAACCTGCTGTAGCTCACCCACCCGCCTGACCTGAATGAGAGTAATGTGAATTTATAGAACCACCCCAGAAACCGACGCAGCTCTGCTTGATTCTTTCCCAACAGAAAGCTGTGAAGGCAGCATCCAAATACCACGGTGCGTCGGATGATGAAGAATGCCAACAAAACTCTTCTGGAAAGGAAACAGGACAGCTCCACAGGTGAGCTGTGATCACCATCGCTTTACAGCTCAGTTAAAGCTAGAGGCACGTTACTGCTTCCAGTATGTGCGTGTCAGTGCCTCAGGGAAGTCTGCTGGGGTATATTTTGTTGTGACTGCTGTGGCCCCGTATTTTGATTGTGGTTTTCATAGGTTGCAAATAGCAATTACCCTTAAACTGAAAAGAAATGTGATAGTAATACTCTTCTAATGGAAAAATGCCAATCTACGTTTTCCAGGCTGTAAATAGTGCTCAAAGAAAGCTGTTTAGGCTAAATAAGGGTACGTCACAGCCCAGCCAACTTTATTTCATCTCAGAATGTAAAGAAAAAGCAATCAAAAAAGCGTCATTGAGAATGCATTTGTTGTCACTGAAATGTTCTGTTTTTAGACAGCTCAAAGCTGTCTGCCTTGTTTTTGTTGAGAAGAGCCATGGTGCAGCTATTTCATTATGTGTTAAACGAAAAATTTTGTTTGTGTGGTGTGACGAGGGGAACAGTCATCTCGGAGCCCTCTCTAAGGAGGTTTTCCACATGTGGCTCCCCGTTCACAGTTGTTTATTTCCTTATTGGTGAAAAGAACAGAAAGGGGGATTGAAATAGGCTATAAATATAGAAAAATTCCCATTTTGTTTTATATATTAAATATATAACTCAGCCGACTGGCTCGTCGAAGGAAAACGGTGAAGCTGTGCCGAGCTCTGTCTGACCTGGTGGTGTACACGAACTCTGTGGCAGCCCAGGACATCGTAGATGACGGTAAGGCTGCTGGCACACCACTTACACGTGCCTTTTCCGCTTTCCTGTTCGGGTAGGAAACGAGTCTGTGTTCTGAAGGTTTCCCTTGTTTTTAAAAGCAGGGTAGTTAGTTACCTGTCCCATTTACTTAAATACGGAGAAGGATTAAAGCAGCACCCTTTCCTTCCCTAGGAAGTACCCTTTCCCTTGGTTTCTTAGGACATTCATGTTTTAGTAGCAATTTTAAAAATCAGGCTTTTTCAGGAGAACCCTTTCCTGATTTCACAGTTTTATGGAATATGTCATCATCATCTTTTAACATTATAATTTTTCAGTGGCATTTAGTAGCCTGATAGATTTGAATTGTGCTAAATAGATGTGATCCCTGTTCAGACAGTGTGCATTTGTTTCACTAAACATGTTAGAGGCAGAATGGAAACCTGGAAAATTGCAGAGGAATTTGTGGGAAAGGTCGCCAAGTGTATGTGAACAAACTGTGCATGAAATTCTGTAATTACTATAAAAAGAATTCCCAATCTAATAGAATGTAATGGAAGAAATTAAGGAGGGTGAAAGCACTGTGGAGAAAGAGAGTCCAAGAAATAGAAGAACATAGTGTTGTGGAGTTTCACTCTCATTATTCTGAGGAGAGGCAGCTCAGCTTTTTCCGCAGGTCTGGGTGCAGTTCAGTGGTACTGCTGAGCCCAGCTGATGGCTCCTGGCCCTCTGGAAAGGAGGGCTGGCTCATCAGGACGCAGCGTGCAGCTGCCTTTCAGCTAGGTGTTGTGCTTTCCTGATCCTAGCTGAAGAGCCGGGCATGGAGAGGTGGTTCCGTGGGGCTGGTGGAACTGCTCCCTCGGAGCTGGGCACTCTCGCCCAGGAAACTCTTCTGGTCGGACTTCTTCCCAGAGGGCAGAGATGATCAGAGGGGGTCTGCCTAAGGGGATGGATGCTCAGAGCGAAGACTTAGGAATAGGACAAGATTGCTTGGGTTATTTAGAGACAGGCTGAGTTTGCAGAAACCTCTGAGAGCGAAGTGGGTTGAGTACAGCTATTAATGTGTTACAAGGACAAGAGCAAAATCGGAGCCCTGGGCTGGTCTTGGCCCTGGCTGTAAGCCCTTAAGTAAGATAGTTTGGATCATGCTGCCCTTAGTAGATTTCTCTATAGATTCTTCATAACAATCGTCTCTGGGGTTCTGCAGGAGAAAAGGCCCTAGCAATTACCATAAGCTCTTGCTTGGCTTTCCTTGTAAGTCTGGAAACGGGAGGGTAGAACAAAAGACCCTCCCCTGGAAGGGGAAACTGGTGCCCTTCAGGTAGGCAACGCACCCGATTTGCATGTGGCAAGACAACCCATCAGTGCAGCTTTGAACTAAATCCAGCATTCCCTTTTGATTAATAGCGGTGCAACTGAGGTCCGAGTTTTGTAACTCGTTTGTTGATTTACCAATACACGCAGGATCAACGGGGAACGTGCTGTCATTCAGTGAAACGAGAGCCCACCAAGCAGTGCAGCAGAAGGCCGAGCAGTTCATGCTTTACAACCAGAAACAGCTTACACGGGTCTATCCGTCAGCCTATCGGATCGACTCCAGCAATTTCAATCCCTTGCCTTACTGGAATGTTGGTTGCCAGTTAGGTAGGTGCTGTGTGAGTAACTGACTTCCCGCTTCTCGCGTATGCGTGAAGTGAATATCTTACACCTGAGTCTTCTCTTTCAACAGTGGCACTAAACTACCAATCTGAGGGACGCGTCATGCAATTAAATGATGCAAAATTTCGGGTCAATGGCAACTGTGGTTATGTCCTCAAACCTCAGCAGATGTGCAAAGGTAATGTCCCACTATGTACATTTGTTACTGTTAATGTCAAGCTTTTCAGAAAATGTCTTCATGGTAAAGTTGCCAAGACACAAGAAAGAAAAATAAGAACGTATGTAGAGTATTTCATGTTTCCATAAATTCGTAAGTTTACTTTACTTCAGAATTCATATTTTTTTATCCTCAAAAAATGGTGTCTAACTCCAGACTATATAAGTACCAGCATACAATCTCTTGCTGTTATTAAAGATAAATTTTGAGGGCTCCATCTTAATATGTGTTTAAAAAAAAAGAAAAGGGAGTGCTAGGATATCCAACTGCAAGCAGTGTGCAGTGGCACCCAGGACCAAATATCCAGGACTTGGTCCAGCTCTCGAGCAAGTCAGTGGAACTGGTTCAGCCCTCTAAATGCTGTTAGAACAGGAGCCAGTGGTTTTCAGTATTACACAATGACAGTCATTCCATATTTTGAGGACTTGGGATCTGAGTGTGCCCCTGTATCTCTATCTCTAAGTTATTTTCTTCATGTGGCCCTTAGAAGCAGAGGTGTTGGCTGTAAAGGGACCTGAGAAATGGTGGAGGGAGTTTGGGTAGTTGAAGCAGGCACTGCTGCTGCAGGAGGCAGCTTACTAATTACTGCTTCTTGTCAACACCTGGGCAGCTGTATGAGAAACATGATCAGTGTTGATCTGGGTCATAACTATTGGGGTTTTTTGGAAGCTACTACTTTACAGAAGAAAAAATTGTGGGTTTCTTTGGTTCTTTTTTTCTAAGGGCGTCTTAATCTTGTAAAACCCGACTGTTAGAGGGGTCCTTTCTGTCTTGTAATCATGTAAACAAGGGCTGCTCAGCTCAGTGAAGGTTGTAAGAAAGTGGAGTGAAATTATTTTAAAATTCATTAACAGCTGCTCCATGCCCTCCAAGTTATGTGCTTACGACTGAATTTTGGCTATATGTGTGCATCTTGAGGGTCGATATTTATTCTGTGTATCTTTTTCCTTACACTTTGTGTTCTTTGCCGCCTTTTAGGCACGTTCAACCCCTACTCTGCCGATCCACTCCCCGCCAGTCCTAAAAAGCAGCTTATTCTGAAAATCATCAGTGGGCAGCAGCTGCCGAAGCCTCCTGACTCAATGCTAGGAGACAGAGGAGAGGTAGGGGTGCTCTGATACCAACAGCTGCTTCTGTGAGAGCTCCTGGAGTGACATGGCACCACCAGACTCAAACTTCTTCCTTCTTTAAATACACTGTCATGGTTTGGCCTCAGCC
>VZSF01003215.1:28472-39091 GCA_013398295.1 Chionis minor | reverse complement strand
CGATGGTACATTCCTCCCTGTTTACTCTCTTTGCGCGGCTGGCTTGGGTGGGGCTCCTCTGCTGCGCCGGTTCCGTACGCAAGTGGCGTAGGGCGGCTTTGATGGACGTCCGGGAACAGCCAATAGTGTGGCAGCGCCGCTGGCCGGCCAGCCAATGGCGCAGCGGACCGGCCGCCGGGAGGAGGCGGGGCGAGGCTCGGTCAGGGCAGGGAGGGGGAGCCGTGGAATGGCGGACGGCCGGGCTGGCCCGCCCTGGTGGTAACGAGCCGAGGGGGCCGGAGGGGACCAGCCGCGGAGAGGGGTGAGTACGAGGGGGCCGAGCGGCGACTCCCCGGGCCTCCCGGGCCGCCTCTTGCCGGGGGAGAGAGGCGGAGGCGGTGGGGTGGGCCGCTAGGCCCTTGTCAAATAGTGAGCTATGGGGCTGAGCCGGGCACTGTTTCCTGCCACATAGTGAGCCTCCGCCCTGTGGGGCCCCTGGTACCCCGGGGCTGGGGGGTTTGGGGCCGGCCCGGCCCCGGCCAGGGGACGGGGAGAAGGAAATGGCTTCATCCCGGGGCTGACACTTGCCCAGCCCCTCCCAGGGGCCATGGCTGAGCGCGGGGTGTGTGCCCTGGGCCCTGGCTGGGCTGGCCTGCCCGGGAGTGGGGGCACAGAGCCCAGCGTTGGGTTAAGGAAATGCCGGTGTGCTGGGCTCTCCCGAGGCCTCGCCGGTGTTTGCTGTCCTTGGGCCGTTACAAAGGTCTGGCTTAGCGGGGAAGGGCTTGGGGAAGCTGGGGAGAAGGGGGTGGGTGCTGCAGGGTCCCCTCTAAGGGAGAGGCAGCAGTGCTGGGGGAGGGGGGCGGGGGGGTCCCTCCCTTTCCAGGCGGGTTTTCCAGGCAGCCTTTGCTGTCTGGGTTTGACATGGGCGCTTGTGCAAACGGGTGCACGTCTGTGGACAAAGTCCGTCTGTCTGGGCGCGGGCTGGCTGCCCGGGTTGGTGCAACTTCTGGGGGTTGCGCTGGAGGAGCGTTGCTGCGAAAGCGGCTTCTCCCTCCTGGCTGTGTTCCTGCCCCGCGAGCGGGGGCACCCTTCGGTAGGGCTGGCTGCACTTTAAGGATGCGTGTAAGCCCCCGACTGTTAACTATGGGCACACAAAATGTAAAACTACTTGGGGTGAGACTGTGTGGGTGCTGTAGTATGCTTTGGAAAACGTTTTCACCCAATATTAAGTCCCTAGGCACTCTCTGAAGGGAAGCTTTGCAGGGTATAATGGGATATGGTCGGGTAGTTTGGTCAAAGACACTGACCTGGTGGTGACCTCAGCCCGTATTTCTTCCAGAGAAGAAATAAGTTGTTAGGGAATGTCCTTGGGGTTGTACCTCACCGTCGTTTAGGTGTGTGTTGGGGTTACTCCTTTGGGATACAAATAGCATATGTCCTTTGGAGAAAGGTAAGAGATTGTAGCTCCTCCCTGTTAGCTATTGTTTGACCTCAAGGACTTTCCAGTGGTAGGGTTATTTTATTTTTTTTCCTGCCGAAAATTTCACATTTGGCATTACTCTCTTTACTTTCATTAGTAGCAACAGCAGAATTGGGCGCCTCTACGTAGTTCAGAGCACTGGTGGGCCTGCAGGATGTGTTAATGCCAGGAGTAGGCCTGTTTGATAAGACGCCGGAAAACACTGGATGTCTAAGTCTTTTGGCACTGCAGATGTTGGTGGACATGAAATTATATTAATAATGGTAAAAATCTCTTTTATTAAGTACACCTGCTGCAGGCAGGGTCGTAATTGATAGAGCTTGTCTGTAACCCTCACGCTTGTGTGTCCTTCCCGAAGACTTGTGAGATGGAAAAGTTGAAAGTAAAGGACGTGAGAAGCCAGCCAGGGGTGTGTGCGTGCCTGTGCTTCCCTGTGACAAAGCTGATGCAAAATGCTGCTTTCTGGGAAGTACCAAAGTCTGTATGCTTGGTCACAAGAGGAAGGGGAATAGTTACGTTTTCCACCCGTTTTTAAACATCTGCAGAATCAGTTGCTACTAAGCGCTGCAGGAATTTAAAATGCTGCGTTGCAACACTTTTCATTCTGATTTGCCCCTTATTGACCTTGAGTGGGTTTTTGTCATAGAAACCGATACAGAGTTTAATCTAAAGCTTAGTTAAAAACAAACCAAAGCTAACATCTACCCACTGAAAACACAGACAGCATATTGACAGAGTGACTTTGAAAATCCACTTGCATTCACAGCCAAGGACAAGTTTTATCCAGGAAGTGGGGTGGAGCAGGCCAGGCACTCCAGTTGTGGGCATTTTTTATTTTTTTTTTCAGAAGGACTGTGCTTGAAAATGTGGAGTTTGAGTGACAGAGCTTGACCGAAGTTTTAAAGACCCACCTAACGCTGATCTTTGGTCAAGCTGCAGTTGTCAGCATTATCCCTGGGTGGGTTGGGAGTGGTGGGCATCAAACCCAGGACTTCTACCGTCCAAAGCATCCACTTCTGCTTGGCTAAAAGCCTCGTCCTGTTTGGGATGAGGAGTGGGTTTACCAGCTCCCTGTGCAGCCCAGCTGAGACAAGGTGGAGCCTTCCTTGCTGTACTTTCCAAGCACGGGTTGTAAGAGGATAAACTTCCAGGGGTGAACCGAATGTAAACTTTTCCCTAAACTGTATCTTTTCACTGCTTTTACAAAGAAATGGGATATTTTTTTATCTCTCTGGTAACAAGTTCAAACAGTAAATGCGCCAAATTCCATTTTTTTTTATTTAAAAAACCCCCAACCTTCTGATAGCTCATGCCTGTCAGACTCCTTCCTCTTCTCATCTGTGAAGATAAAGCCTTTCCGAGCTGTCTGCTGCTGATCAGGTTTTTCCAAGCTGCTGCATGGTGACGTTAGCAAGACCCCTGCTTCATTTCACCGTTCCCACAGCCCTGTCCCCATACCCGTGAAAAAAATCAGCGGTGCGATGCCGCTGCCTGATCTCAGGCTGCGGGTTCACCCCCGGTTCCTCACTTTAGCTTCTGTCCAGTCTACATTCCTAACAAATTGGTCTGGCTCTGTTTTTTACGAAACTATGCTGGGGGTGGGTAGGAAGATGCAGGCTAAGGCTGCAGGAAAAAAAAAACAAAAAAAGAAAATACGGTGTGTTTCTGGCTACTTTATTTTGTACAAACCCAATTTGAATTGTGTTGTGAAGCGAGTGGCTTGCAGAAGAAGAGCAGAAGTTGGGACTGCGGCTCTCGTGTCTTTAGAGATATCGCTGCTGGGGTTTGAAGTAATGAGTTAATAGTGAAGTTCTTTTAAGCAGAGTATAAAACTGGTTTCCCTATGAGTAATGTGACACACCGAACAGAAATGGTGTATTTTTAAGTTACAGCTCAGAAGGTATTTGTGAGCGGTGATTCATTAAAAAGAATACAACCTTTATGATAACTGCCAACCCAGTTTCTCAGCATGCTTTGAATATATCTCATTCTTCAGGGCTGGTCTAGGAAAAGTTGATTTCATTCACAAAGCTTAGATAATCGCATAGTGTGGGTGGAGGGGTTAAAACTTCAGTGATTGCCTCATATGCATAGAGTTACAGCAGCAAATCCATCTCCTGTTTTCTTTTTTTTATTATTTTTTGTGGTGATAGAAGAACAAAGAAGGTTGTTAGGATTAATGTTTCCACAAAATCAGGTTAGTTTTCTTTGACAGACTGTAATAAGGAAGATTTGAACAAGTGTAAGGCTCGGCTTTAATCCTTCTACATAGTTTCTCTCTGTGGGCTTGCTGGATTCAAATGTTTAATAACTTTAAATGTAAGATTTCTGTTTTGTCTCTGCTAAGTTTGATGATAATACTTAGCCCTTGGTCATTCAGCTGAGCAAAATACCTTGCTGCGTGTGCTGCACGAGTCGGTCGCAAACCAGGAAAAGGGTTGAATAGCAATTGTGTTTGCGTGTGTGGTGGTGTACAAAGTTCCCTACGGAGTGGGACACCAGCACACGGCAAAAACACGCGCTGCCAAAAGCCTCTTCTGAGGGTTCAAATAGCCAGAACAGGCCGCTGTCTGGTGGCTCAGCACTGGGCTCACTCCTTTATCTACTTTCTAAAGTAATACTGCGCTGAACATGCAGGAGGCAAACCAAAAGTGACACTTTCACTGCGCGGAAATCTGGGAAAGCAAAATGCAACTATTTTTCCCAGCCTGTCTTATGGTGTCTTACTGTTTTGAGCAGCGCTCTTGCTTCTCACTGGGGTCAGTAGTAAGAAGTTGTGTATTGGAGTATTTATTCTCACTGTGCAAGGATAAATATTTGTGAGATCGGGCCCTTAGTTACCGCAGCTTAACATTTATTTAAATATTTTAGGTATTTATAAACACTGGATTTATAAAAAGCATGTGGAAATGGCTTCTGGGTAATAAGCAAATGATTGCTCAGAACAGAACCACCCTGGTGACATTTACTTCCTTTGTATTTTTGCAACTCTGTGTAATAAAAAGACCGTGAGTTTTCTTTTTGAGGAGGGGAGGCTACCGGTGCTGCCGATCTGGCTCTGCTGCAAAGGGCGTGCTTGCTAACAGGAGCTTCTGCAGAAGCTCCTCAGATTTGGGCCTGATTCTGATTTATATAGGATTTGTTTTTCCATCTGGAAGGCTGCAGGAATATTCCCCCCCCCTGCCTGGGAGGCCATGGCGGACAGGTCCCCTCCCAGAAGAACTGAAATGTGAATTTCTGTGTTATTTTGTTGAGCAAGTGGCGCGGTGGCGGCGCAAAGCGTTAATCGCGTTCTTCATCCTGAGCTCGTCCTCGCTGCAGTAATGGGCCTGGGAAATAGTTCCTGTAGATCCTACCCTAATTCTTGAAATCGCAGGAAAGCTTTCTGGTGTTACATTGCTGCTGGAGAAGCAGTGGAGCACAGGCGTATCTCAAGTATGCATCTGCCAGGGGCTTTGATGAAGAAAATTTAAAGGACCAGGAATCTCAATTGGTCCCTCAGAAACGGGGTCAGCGGTGACAGACCAGGGACAGCAAAGACAGAGCTGGGACAGAGCCCTCTGTGTCTGTCTCTTATGGAGCAGTATCCCAGGCCTGTTTTGGGGAGAAGTGGTGGTTCAAAGGACGCTGGGATGCCAAGAGGGGAAGAAGGGAGATGCCTGGGAAGCAGCAGCCGTCAGCGTTTGTTCTTGAGGGCTTAAATTTCCGCATGGGAGGCTGTTGCTGTGCCGCGGCTTTGGAGGAGTTGCTCCAAGACCACCAGTGACCTGTTGTCCTGGGGGTTTTGATTCTCCTGTGCCAGTGCTGGAAGTGGGGCACGGTCAAAAATGGGATGGACAACACGCAAAAAGCTGTCCGCTGAAAATACTTTGTGCTTACTGCTGCCATAGATCAAACCTAAACCACCGGTTTATTATTTTGGTTTTGCCTGAAAGGGCTCAGTAAGAATCGAGAGCTTCTCTCGTGTTGTCTGATGCAGGCAGATAACCTTCTTCTCAGAAGGTGCTTCTTTAATAGGAACGGTGATGCATTTATTCAAACAACTAACAAAGACATGCATAGATTTGAGATTAAAATCTCCTAATTGTAAAGTGAAGGGCATAAAAAGAAGTGTCTTTTCACCTAGCGTGTGACAGACGTAGGACTTGCTGTCCTGGAATTTCATGGATGCCGACTGTTTAGATGAGTTCAGAAACGGATGAGACCGCTTTATGGCGGTGGAATCCATAGAGATTAAATGATAATGTTAGTTTCTGCGTGGTCTTAAGGTGTGGTGGGATGCGGCAACCGGGAAAGGGACTGCAGGGAGAACTTTTGCTCTCTGCTTGCTTTCTTCTCATGCTCTTTATGCTCATGTTCTTTATGCATCTGATACCGGGCCACCGCTGGACAGAGGATGCTGGTTTATCTGGAGGTTGGGTGACCATGGCTATACTCAAGTCCCGTGGCTTAGAGTTTCTTGTCTTGTTTGTTCGCTGACGTTTCCGATGATGTTACAGAGCAACGTGCCTCTTCTGAGCCTCCATTTTTCCCCGCTCGTAAAACTGGGCTAATGACTCTGACCTTTTGTTTGTAAAGCAAAAGGAAGAGGATCAACAAAATACTGGGGCTTATTTACTATCATTACTGAAATGATGAGCAATGCCACTTTGTGGTACTTCAAAGAGGCTTTGCTTATAAGATGCTGGAAATCCCTAGAGAGAGAAAATGTTTCAGATGGAAAAGGAGGAGGGGGGGGAATATTCCTCCCGTTCTCATCTCGTAAGTGTACTCTCCTGCAAGGCATGGAGGTAATATCTCCAGCCATCTCCCCTCTCAGCTGGGCTATTTAAAATAGCCACGGACAATCTTTTGCTTTTTTTTTTTTTCCTTTAACAGCCAAACTGGCTGGTGTCAGCGATCGCGTAGGAGCGAGTTCTGCATAAATTGTTCACATGCTGTGGAGTTTTGCGAACTACTTTGTTGACCTATTGTATTACCCCTAATAAGATTGAATGTGGTTTTAATTTCTCGTTTCCTCTTTCGCTGGATGCCCTTTTCCTGCTTCTTAGAGTCTTACTTCAAGTCTCTGTATAGCAAAAGTCTCTCTTTTTTTTTTTTTTTTTTTTTGCTGCTCGGAGAATGAATGATGCTTTGCTTTCAGGCAGCTCCGCACTGGAGGGCTTTAAGTGGCATTCAGAGAAGGCTATCAGCCACAGTATCTGATGTATTGGTGTAGCTGCGGTTCATGCATGGAGTGCAAAAAATGGGATTTAATTGGGAGGGAGGGGGAATAGCGGCCCTGGCTGAATGGGTGGGTGAAAGTTCCCCGACCACCCCTTAGCCCAGCAAATAGTTCGTTGAGTGCTCGCCAGAGCGGAAGCGAGTTCCCTTTCAGGCACCCTGCTTTTGTGTACCGTAAGAAAAAGCACACACTCTTATGGTTTTGGCCTTGCAGCTGCAAAAAAAAAAAAGTGAGAGAGAACCGTGCACACACCCAGATCCTGTTCTTTCAATACTGACAGCTGCTGAGCTGATCCTTTGCTGGAGGAAGGCATATAGCTATAAACACAGCTTGTGTAAAAACCTTTACCTTCTGTCTAGGGCAGCATAAAATAACTGGCCGCTTCCCTTTTGGAGGCTAAATTAAAAACGCGTGTAATTAACTTATACAAAATAGCCTTTTGGTTGCTGTTGAGAATTCAATGTTGTATCAAGGAGGTTACATCTAGGGTCTGGCTTCACATGAGAGGTTTCCATAAAGCAGCTTATTATAGACCTTGTGGTGAGCTTTGATAGAAAGACTTGCATCTTTAGCATCCCTAATACGGTCTAATCTCTCTTCTCCCGAAAAGATCGGTTCAATAAAGTGATGATTTCAGCCACTCTGAAATACTTTTGGATGGTCCAGAGCCTGGAGTTTGCCCTGTAGAGCCCTGTAGATTACATAAGGTGAGATCACTGCTGGGCTCAGAACATGCAAAATGGAAACAACTACAGCTTAAAAAGACTTTTATTTTTCTGATTGTCCCAAGGAGATTACACAGGCGTCTGTCACCACGTCCAAGCTGAAACTTGACCCTGCTCTGTCAGACCAGGGGAGCTGATTGAAACAGCGGGGCCTTGCCGAAGCCTGCCTGGAAGGTTGTTCGGTCCCGCTGGCTGCACGGATGGAGAAAGTGAGCCCAAGGATTGTCATGCTGTTGAGCAAAACCAGAAGACTGCTACTCGCAGCTTCCTGCAGCTCTGCCTGCAAATCCCAAATGGCAGCCCAGGATCATGCGCCGTGCCTGTACGTTGCACAGATGGCTTGTGTGCACACAAAAACCAGCCTGGGTGTTTCTGTGGGGTTGCCTCACCGGACACCTCTATGGAAGAACCGGGCGATCCCAGACCCTTCTCCCCCAGCCCTGGTTCCTCTTCCCACCTTTGGGCAGGACAAACCGTAGGCGCAGGGAAGGAGAAGTGCCTGGAAAACCACAAATAACGTGGTGGCTTTTGGTACTGGTGGGGTGGGGGCCTGCGTCTTCTCCCAAGTTCATAGCAGCACCCATCTTGCTTCACTCTTACCATCCAAAAACCATATTCGGGGTCTTAATTGTGGCATATTTATCTCTCTCTCATTTTTTTTTTCCCCTCCACAATAGAAAATCCGTGTGTTATTTTGACTTTATTAGAAAGACGCTGTTCGTAAGCCATTTTAATTTAGATGCTCAAGGCTGTTCTCTTGGTTTTTTGTGACCAAAATCCCAGCAGATATAACACTTCTGGAAAATATCAGGGAGTCAGTGTCTGTCTTTTTTTTTTCTTCTTCGTGTCAAAGGTTAACTTAAAATATTAATGTTGCAAAGATTCATTTAAGATATTAAAACTGTTCAGGCAAGAATACATGTACATATTGTAATTACTTCCTTTTTCTTACAATTAAAGTAATTGGATTATATTTAATGAGCTATTTACATTTAATAATTAAGAAAAGACTTATCTTTCCAGCATTCCCCAAGTGGAGCAGAAGGGTGGGGGCACTCAGAGCTGTGATATAATTATCTAGGCGTGAGTTGAAACTGAAAGAGCAGTTGAGCTGTGTAGAAAACACTTGGAACTGGTTTGTTCCTACTCTTTCATTAATCAAAATAGTTTAGTGTGTGTTAAAGGAGGGGAGGCTCGGCTTAGCTGCAAATGAGACAGAGTTTATCTGCTGAAAAGGAAGGTTAAAATATGTTCGGGCTTCAGGAATAAGTCATTTAGAAGAAAAACCACACCCTCTCTTTCCGTATTAATTACCGAGCGCTGCCCTAGAATGAAAATGTGCTGATGTATTGTGAGAGTTGTGCTTTGCACCGAGCGCTTTGTTAGTGCTAACAGGCACAAGCCTTTCCTCTTGCTGGAGGAGGCTGCTGTGAAGGAGAGGAAGAAAACACGCTATCCTCATTAGCAGTAATTCAGCCTGGGAACAAGCGATTCAGCCGTGTTTGCTTTAGCAGCCGCGCGCCCCTTGCAGAAGTCGGGCTGGGCTTCTGCGCAGGCATCCCCGCAGCGCCAGCGGGAGGCTCCACTACCTCCAGTCCCTCCAGGTGAAGCTGTTGGGAATGATGCTGCTTGTCTCGCCGCCTAAATTGCACCTCTTCCAGTCAAGACCTTTGGAAGTGAATTCGGTGCTGTTACAGACTTTGAGGCTTGGAAAATGAAATCTCCTGATTTTATCCAGAGCTTGTTTTGCCTGGATCGAGACGGAAACCAATGGATGACTTCGCCAATGAAACCTCCTCCACCTTTAAGACTGGTTTTTGGGGCAGAGTGGCAATCCTTTTTGGTAGACATCTCTCTCGTGGGTTGCTGGCACTGCTAGCCCCGGTGGTTGGTGCTGCTCAGGGATGCGTCTCCTGGGCCGGCTTGAGACTGATTCCTTGAATTAGTCTCGTGGACTTTAGCCGGCGGTTTCCGCTCGGACCGGCTGTTGTTGGAGACCTCCTGGCGATGGACCGAAACCTGCCCACTCCCACATACTCCTCAAATATTTGGGAACCTCTAGTGGGTTTTCCGTACTTGAGGATGCCAAAGCTACCTGTTGATTGTGACACTGCTCTGTATTCCCACTGACCTTGTATCCTTGCCAAAACTATCCATAGCTTTAACAGAAAGCCTTCTGCTCCCTTTGCTCCTCCTGTTTCCTAGGAAGCAACAAAGCCAGAGCTCTTCTGGCGCTGAAGGAGCCCTGCCTCTCTCCTGATGTATATCCTCACGGCAAAGACCTTGAAACCTTTCTGTTTCGGAGCTTTAATTCCTGTTTAATCAATAGTTCTGTATTCTGAGAATCAAATTCCTGTGACAGCTCTCTTTAATTGAGCTAAACTGCCTTTCTCTTGTCACATCTCTTCTAGAGTTTTATTTAAATGCATTTGTTCTGCCTGTATCCTAGTCAGGCATTGATAGGAACACCAGGTGACCCTCTTTGTTTAACTTGTTTTTCAGCTAAATGAATGGAAACATTAATTAGGGCGATGGTGTGTTTTTTAGGTATTAAAAAAAAAAAAGTCTAGGTCAAACTGCTGGCTGTATTTGCACTCCGACAGAAGCTCAGAGGGATCTGTATGTTCCCCATTAGTGACACCCCCATCCTTCCACCCCCGGCTTGATTTCTGCCAGCAGCTTCGAGCGAGTCCCTCTCCAGGAGAGCAGGCTGGCATTTATTTCGGGAAGATCATCTTCAGCAAAGCTGATAACAAAAGTTTAAAGGGAAGAGCCAAATTTTCAGTCACACCTGTGCAATCCCCTTGAGGGCAGTAAATGATGATGATAATGTACAAGCCAGACAAAAAACCCACAGAAAATGGCTTTCTGAGCCTCTTTTGCATTTTTCAGAGCCAGCAGACTGGAGCGGGGGGGGACGGGACAGGGGAAGGAGGGGGGAAAAAAGAGTATTTTTACTCTAGGAACCGAGCGGGCTGGGTGTTTGTTGTCTCAAGGACTCCACAGTGCGCTGTACAATGCTTCGTTATTCTGCAAGATGAGGGCTGACGTTTCCTGGTGTCAGAACACCACTGTGGAAACGGGCAGCGCTGCTCTTGCCCCACGCTATTACCAAAACACCTCTTTCGTAACGCCGGCAGATCGTATCGGCCAAGTTCCCGAGTTGGTGATTGAGGCGGATTATTAATATATAGAGGGGTTATGTGGGGGG